>OZ007506.1:10814614-11380542 GCA_963931865.1 Axinella damicornis | reverse complement strand
ACCAGCTCTGAGTCCGTCTGTCCACCAGTTGGAGAAACTGTTCCCTCCCTTACTATATGCCGTGGGTGTGGATGATGATCGGCATCACCAGCTGCAGAACCACCCTGAAGCTCTCTCAAGTTGGTGAGAGAGCTCACATAAAGTATCCTAGTACCTACCCTACAGGGTTTCTTCTTTTTTTTGGGGGGGGGGGGGGGGGGGGGGGGGGGGGGGGGGGGGATGGAGGGGATCCCCCCCTCCCCCCAACTTTCTGTATACGTTCTATTTTGCCCTCCCTTGTGATAATAAACCCTGAGTATACCATACTGCATTCTTCTCTGCCAGGCCTGAGCTTGTAGGTTGAGGGCACCTGTGGAATCAGATCTACAGTGAAGTGATCAGTAACCATGCTAAGGATCGTACATCGCCTGGGACCTAGCTCTCATCAGAATCACCCCCTCTCTGCTGCACAAGAGGTGATACCGTAGGCACTCTAATTATAAGTCCTTTCTAATTCATTCAAAGTCTTAAACCTATAATTTCCAATAGTGTGTTGCACTCTGGGGACTAATTTCCTATTGTTGCTTAACGCCATTATAACAGCAGCATGACAGCTAGCTCGAAAGCATACACAGTACAGTTGAACAGCAAAGGGTGTGCATCACATCATTGCCTGTGAACGTTGATGTATAAAGGTATAGTTGCGATATGGGGGGTGGGGGTGGAGGGGGGGGGGGGGACCTGTAGTCATTTCAGCAGGTCCTGGATCAGTTCATTATCCAATCAGCTAGGTACGAACGCTCCGCAGCTAGTTGAAACTCCATACACTCTACACAACTTTGCCAGTCAGTGTTTGAGGTTGGGCCCCATCCTCCACCCGACATCATTCGTGTGACGGATAGTACCAGGCCTACCCCATTTTTTTTCGCATCCTTGTATTATTGTCCATGCAAACCGAAGAACAGAAAACGGAGTAGGCCTTGGATTGTGGCTAGGGAGGGGGGGTGTCCTGGGATCCCCCCCCCCCAGAGCAAGTTTCCCCTCGATTATTATTATGGAACCCCCAAGGATAATATCTAGAGGACTGTTATCATTCAGGACTTGTCCTAGCTCGACAAGTGAGTATGCATTACATGTGTGTACAAACTCACTGACAGTGCACGGGTGCTCAGCTCATATAGCCCAGTTTACACCAGTTCAGGATCTAGATTAAACGGAACCGGATCCATGTACATGTGTAAACGCTCTAATCCGGATTGGAAACCGGTTTACGTAACCCACATCTCCATTTTAGCTCCCCCTTCTCCGTCTTCCTCTCCCCCTCCCTCAACCATCCCATTTTCCTCCCTTTGCACACTCTGCACTAACGCGTAAAGCCTGGAGGGGGTTTGCAAGGGGCACAGCCCCCAG
This sequence comes from Axinella damicornis, assembly GCA_963931865.1. Lineage (NCBI taxonomy): Eukaryota > Metazoa > Porifera > Demospongiae > Axinellida > Axinellidae > Axinella > Axinella damicornis. The sequence goes on along the minus strand of OZ007506.1, from coordinate 11,379,153 downwards.
CACAGTCCATTTGGATTTCTGGTCCAAGTTTAGGGAGGATCCTTGGTGAGAATCAGGCTGACCTCCACCTTTGACCTCCAATCGCTGGGCTTGTTGGGTGGTCATGGCTATCATTGCCAGAGGGGGCTCTCCATGTGTGCTAGCCCCACCAAATCTGACCCCCGAGGAGTGAATGGTGTTGGAGAAGGTGGTGTGTGGCTGAATGCATGAAAACGTGTTCTTTTGGGGGAAGAAATCAAGGACGTGACTAAAACACGGAACGGAACGGAAAACGGACCGAGTTTTTTTCATGCCCGGGGCACCCTAGACACCGTATATTTGATCGTGCAGTGAACCAAAGTTTAGTAGCACAGGTCCGCAGTCCAGCAGACAGTCACCAGCACCCAAGTCCACAGTCACAGTGGTCACGGGGTTATCCGTGGTATCGCTCCTGAACATCGCCGAGCCGGCCGAGCCCCAGCCTCCCGGGTCTGGCTTCACCGCCAGACTTGACTGCCCTCCTGTAGATCGCCTACATGAGTGCTTAAGTAGCGTTGGTGCATTGCTCCTATGCACTGAAGTAGTTCATAGATTTGTGACAGGCAGGTTGGCATGCGAGACTAGGTAGATCGTGGTTTAATTGTAGCTACTGATCGACCAGTGATGTCGACCTGAGCTGTGTACCAGACTTGAGCTGCGAGGCGCTGGTCACCGTTCATCCATGGCTGCGCGGAGGCACTGGTGGTCGTCCGCTGGGCTGCAGACTGGCTGTACTAAGCTAAAATGTAGTTTTACTGTGCGATGGAGTAGACGCCGTGTCTAGCGCATGTAAACCCAGTCCGTTTTCTGGTCCGTTTTTCGGTCCGTTTTCCAGTCCGTTCCGTGTTTTAGTCACGTCCAGAAATCAAACAGATAACACAGAATTCTTTCATTTCAGGAGGAGCTCCTGCCAGTAGTGATACTGGATATGGAACTAATAAACAATCAACTAGTGTTATTTACCCAGGGAGACCAGCCCCAGGCTGATGGGACTCACCTGTTAAAAATTAAAATTTATCCTATCCTATCCTATCCTATTTACCAATAGAAATTTAGAATACGTTCATTACAGTTACTGTATTATTCAACATCAATATAATACAAATGTAGCTTGTGCCAGTCCTTTTTCAACCCCCTGAAAAGGCCCGAACCTTTTTCACAAGGTCTATGTATGATACAGAATGACGTTTAACCTTGTACATGCACCCTGTAAGACTCATGAATTTGTTTGTTGTGTTGTTGCTGGTTCTCATTCACCCAATCCAAGGAGAGAAAGTTAAATTGAGCTAGTGCTCCCAGCAAAGAGAGTACAGTTTGGTTTCTTAGACATCATCTATGTTCAAAATAAGTTGATAGAAATGTGCCATCACCTTTTGTGACTAATCACAAGAAAAAATAATGACATACGTACCAACAGAACTGTGGCTCCACATGTCAACTGACTGAAACTTTAGGGACGGCATTTCCCTAACCCTAAGATCTGAAACTTGATGCACATGTAGTGACCCATGTGGAGCAGGTTTTAAGCCCCTCTTGAATCCTTAATTCAGTTGTCCTGAGAGAGCAGAGGTGTTAGAGCAGTTCCGGAGGGGCCTGTACTTTAGGGACAGCATTCACACAGTCCTAGTAGTTATATTATGTAAGAACTGTTTTTTTAATGTCATGCTTATGTTATAGTATGTCTGGCCCAAGTTTGAAATACTAACTCCTTACAGGTCTTGAGATATTGCCCCTTTAGGTTCAAATATCTGACCTTTGACCCCTGCTTTTAAAAAAAATCCAGTCCAAAGGGGTTCTCAGGCGGTTTTATAGTGCTTTGAGTAGTTGTAACTTCCAAATCAAAATTTCTGAAAATGTACTCTCTTTTCTGGGAGCACTGTATATATACAAGTAATCAAAAACATTTCAAAAATGTAACAGGATGTAGGGATACCAGAACGGCAAAAAGTAAGGAAACAAGGTAGGGATGATCGCACAAAACAGTGAAGTATACAATCCCCCTACAGAGATCTTTTTCCATACACGTGTAATGAAAAAAGATATGTAAGGGGATTGTATACTTCACTGTTTTGTGCGATCATCCCTACCTTGTTTCCTTACTTTTTGCCGTTCTGGTATCCCTACATCCTGTTACATTTTTGAAATGTTTTTGATTACTTGTTTATGTCATTTTTTTAAGCAGCAGGCGCATGTTTGAGCTGAAATTTGCCATCACAGAGCAGAAGTCAGTGTCCTCACGGGCCCTTGGTATAAGTATTACACTGCCAGCGTTGGCTGAAGAATCAGACCCAAGCATCTCAAGTCAACCCTTTTCTGGATGGATACTAGCTAAACCAGTGCTCCCTGTCTGAAGACCATAATATAGTAGCGACATTATTGAGTCTTTAGGTAGGCATTCACCCCTCTCACAGAACACAGTAGGTAGTAACATATACGCACAGTCTAGAATTTACCTCTGCTCAGTTTTATGAAGTACCTCGAGTGACAGCAGCAAGGCACTTCTAATTCAGCGATCTTGAGTAATAATTACGTATCGTTGCTAAGCGATCGCGCATGCGTACAAACGAGAAAATGGCGTGACAAAAGAAGCCATAGTTATTGAGTGGGCAGCTGCAGCCGCCTGGTGAAGACTTGGAAGTTGCGAAAAGCGATGGGCTGGTGCATTGCTCGGTGTAAAATGATGCTGTTTCGTGCGAAAACCATCATGAGAGATTGAGGTGACATTGAGCTAGCCCGTCTGAAGAAAGAAAGAAAGAAGAAGAAGAAAGAAAAACAATTTGCCCGTTTTGCGAGTACCTGGTGTGGTACTTTCGCGCCGGTTTTTCGCGACGCGAGGAGTCTTGTTGGTCATGAAAACACTCGAAGATGAACGGTATGTGGTTATAAAGGCTTATAAGTGTACCGTTTCTGAGATTTGGAGAGATTTTTTTGTATTGGCATGTATTGCGTGTACGTCGTATCCCTACATACAGAGTCTACCGACTCTGTGATATTGCAGGTCTATATTATAGGCTTCCCCAACATGGAGTGAGGCATTGCGCTGCTGTGAAATTTAAGTCATTGACCACCTCCCTCCATCCCTCTATTTCTCGCTTCCTCCCTCTCTCCTCAGAGACATCAAGGCATGTACTGCAACAGCTGGGAAGGCCCTCAACGATTAAGTGAGTGAAGTATGTAGTGCTCAAAGGTTGCCATGGCAACTCAGACCATGGCCAGGGAAGCTACGTATTAATTTTGTATTTACTGTGGCCACAATGCCCAAGGCTTTGTGCCTTTACAGCATCTGTGCATCAGATGCTGTGACATCGTAAAGACACCACACACAAGTACAGTAAGATAGTTCCTTCCATTTTCAGTCATCAAGAAGGGTTCTCATAGCATCTTGCAGCTCCTCTGTCATGGACTGTTTTCTGGTGTTTTATCTTTTGCAGCATCGTGCATGTGCATGGACAAGTATCCTGTATTAGTTTTTCCTGGGCATACACATGCGAAACTCTGTCAGGCCATGGCCTGAGTGCCCTGCAGTGGACTAATGGTCCACGTTCGTGTGCAGAGTTTCTCCCTGCCAGCGCACTGCTTGTATTGTGTAGTTTGGACAAGTGATCTTAGAGCACACATGTAAAGTGGTTTGCTTCCGAAGATTTTTACCAAATTTGCTCACTCTCTTTCTTGGCAGTGAAACTGACACTCCTGTGGTCTGAAGCTGTTGTTGCAGCTGGGAGTGCTCCCCCCCCCCCCCCATAACTGGGTGAGTAAATCATAGTACAGTCAGTTATTGCTGTAGAAGAGTTTCTCCCTGCCAGCGCACTGCTTGTATCGTGTGGCTTGGACAAGTGACCTTAGAGCACACATGTAAAGTGGTGTGCTTCCAAAGTTTCTTACCAGATTTAAAATGGTCACTCTCTTTCCTGGCAGTGAAACTGACACTCCTGTGGTCTGAAACTGTGGTTGCAGCTGGGAGTGCTCCCCCCCCCCCCCCCGTAACTGGGTGAGTAAATAGTTTGCCCATTTCTCTATCATACTACAGCCAGTTATTGCTGTAGAAAATAGTTGAGATTTTCAGTCCAGTCCAGTCCTTGTTTTATCGACTGCCACTCGAGTGTATCTGTGTCTCGAGTGTTGCTGTCTCACTGTGTTGGTGGTGTCATGGTGGGGGGGGGGGGGGGGGGGGGGGGGGGGGGATTGCCTCGTTCCCACGCTCTCGTTCTCGGAAGGGAGAAGAGAGCCTGGTAACATGGTGGTGGTGGTGGTGGTGGTGGGGGGGGGGGGTTAAACCGTGGACTTCCGCCACAAGGATTCTCACAGAACCAATCAGATTGCAGAACGAAAACGTGAACATGTGAATATTTTGTAGGCGTGTTTACCATCACTGCCGTACTAACGCACGAATTGTAGACTCAGAAATGAGCGTCAAGGACGAAGTACCCTCAAGGTTGATAAAAGGCAGATGACAGGTGTGCAAGAAGGCCACTGGTTTTAGAGCGCTTTTGCGAACAGTAATGTTTCGAATAGCATGTGACTGATTTGTAACTCACGCCACATTTACCACAAAAGTAGGAGTGTCCTTTGTTTATCACATGAATGATGACGCGCCGGAAGTGAACGGTTTGACCCCCCAATGTTACCAGGCTCTCTTCTCCCTTCCGAGAACGAATACTCAGTTTGAACCATACTCAGTATACACCACATAACTGCTAACTTCACCATTGGCATTCCTCATCACCAAACTCAAATTGTGACAGCTTAAGACCCCAGTGTTCTCGCCCTCCATGTAAACACAGAACTTTCCCATTTGCAAAAAACGCTGCATTCAGCAATGTGTCAGGGCAATCAATTCCAAGTATCCCTTTCTTCCACAGCAATTCTTCGTCATCAACACTGAACTCTTCATGATGCTGAACAGACCCACCAACCCCCTTTTCACGAAGCTCACGAGTAGCTGTATCCCTCACTCCACGCAAGTGACTAAAACGACCATCCTTCTCATCTAGAAAGTTTGGTGCATCAGGTTTTTTTTCCACTTCAAACCACTGAGCAGCTGGTTCTTCGTAGATGTAGGGTATGACTCTCCGTCCTGTCGCTTAGTTTCCTTAACATATAAAGACAACCATTTGTTCAGCTCATCTGCATTCCTGCTCTCAAGTAGATTATCAGGCACAGGATCTCCCAGGTTCATACCATTCTTCCACACTTGCCAAGCATCAAAATTACCATGAGCCCAGCGTGTACTGGCTGCAGTGTTTGGCGGAACAAACCCCTTAGAAGCCTTGGCAATCGATCTTGGGCTGCAAACTTTCGCCCCAAACTGACTCGTGCCAGAGGGGTCGCTCTTCTTGCGCTTCGGCGAAGGCATATTCTCTTTGTTGCAGTCATCAACCATCCACTCCTTCATATCCTCTCCCAATAAAAGCGTATCCTTTGGAAAGCTTTCCCAAGAAGAGTACTTCGTCGACGTCGCACTGGAGTCAATTTGCGCCAAAACTCCTGGATCAATACTACGCGTATCCGTTTCAAACTGTTCCAGAGGGACCTGTGATAACAGTGAGTCCAGGATCTCATCGCCGACAAAACTGCTTTCAAAATTACACTGAAAGCGAGGATAGTCCCCCAGTGACTGACAGCTGTAGTGAGCCATTTCCTCGTCTCTCGCCTAGGAACTCGAATAGTCGAACACGCTGATATTCCTAACTCAATTAGTTCTCACATCTGGTTGATTGGAGCCTTAGCAACTGATGACGCTATTGGGTTACGAGGCAACAAGCTGGACGTCATCATGCAACAAACTACATGTAGTTATTGCATTAGTGCGCGGGCTATACGTCATAATATTGGCACTCGCCCTCGGGCCTGCGGCCCTCGGGCTCGATGCCAATATTCGACGTATAGCCCTTGCACTCATGCAATAACTAGTACATACAGCATTAGATGAATGCTAACTAATGGACTGTACGGAAGGGCTGTTGCCATGGCAACAGAATTGGGAACAGTTTATTGTCTGTAGCCTTGTTCCCTTGTAATTCCCACCATCAGCATGTAGCTAGCCTCCAGTGTGACAACATGGTACCTGGTGGTGAGAATGGAATTTTTTTACGTGTGCATGCAGGCAAACCCAAGAGCGATGGATGCATGAGGTTGTGTTGTGCCAATAGTTTCGTTAATCTGAATCCTGTACAGCCAGTCTCTCAGGATGAAGACTGTAATGCTATTACGTACATGTCATGGAGGATTGGTTTTTACTGGTTCTCTAGTAAAGTGTACCTGTTACCATCATGCTATGTTCTGGCCCATTCTGCCTGGACCTTGTCTATTGACACACGTACACTGCCACCGTGCAGGGTGTCACTGGCAGCAATGAGCTGTTTGTTGTCGATGTCATTGTCCATGTCCTAGCAAAGTGAGTGAGGATTGTGCTTACAGTGTGTGGGGTCCTCAGACATTTGACGTGTGCTTGCATGCATGCTGCATTCGTAACGACTCTTGTCCCTGCAGCTACGTTGCTAGATGGTGGAGTGATGAAAACAAGTAAGTCAGCATAATTGTTATGACCTTGGACATTTGACCTCATACATGGTACCTGACCTGTGACTTTCGACCCCACCCCTGTGTCAGTGATGCAGGTGGATGAGGTCCTCACCCAAGTGCTCTCCCTCATGGCAGCTCTTTTCGGACAGCATCATGTCAAGTGGTTTATGGGAGTCATTGGTGGGTGGCCCTGAATTAATCCAGCACACACCAGTTGGAGAGTTTCCTGCAACTTCTCTTCTAGTGTCCCCCTCCCTCCCTCCCCGTCTCCTCCTCCCTTTCCCCTCCTGCTCCCCTTTCCTCTTCTCTTCCCCTCATGTAGAGAGCTCCCTCCTCTTGGCAAGGAAGTGTTACCTTGATCTGCTGAAATCGCAGATTGTTCCACTGTTTGAGGAGCTACGAGAGCGTGCCATCTCCATCTGGCAGGATGAGCACTATCTGTATGCCACCAGGAGCAGTGAGTGGGACAGGCCCAGAGCATGGAGGCACTCAATGAGGTGAGCTCCCTGGTAACATGTTGTGTGACCTGCAGTGTAGTACCCAGCCTCATTCCCATGCAGGCTCTTCCACCACCTGGGAATGATCAAGGCTAGTAAAATTAATGTTATCCCCTCACTCCATGCAGGACTACCGCATCTTTGTCCAGGACCTGATGATCATCCTGCCCTACCTGTCTGTGTTTCTGCACGCCAACCGGGGGCACTGCGGGATCTGAAGGATAGTGTAGAGGAGGCCGTGCAGAGCCTCTTGTGTCTGTGACAGACATCTTCCATTGTTGGTTCTCCTCACAGGTGAAGAGAGCCATGACCTCCATATTTACCATATAGCAGGACATTTTCGTAAGTGCAAATTTATGTATAAATGGCCTTTAGAAGAAATTTTCGCACATGTGTATTTTAATTTTTGTGTGCACCTGTGCATTGCCACACCCCTTAGCATTACATGTATGTACCGTGTCGTTTTCTGCTTTCAGTTTAGGCAATGCACAATGGAGAGGGGTACCGCGTATACATTGCTGACATCTGGGCCTCTGTTGTTGGTGCCACCTAGTTGGCAGCATCATAGATATTACAACTCATTATCGTCGCAGGCTAATGGGTGTAGACGGGTCCACTGGAGTCTGGAAGGCCGATTCGAGGCTGAAATACAGTTACAAACGCCATCACTTGCTTGCCGCATCCACATGTTCAATTGCCCGTTCATAATTTTGTATCTTGAGGCTTCATATGAAATAGTATATGAAAATATGCACCATATGAAAATTTCCCGCTATACATGTACAGTATCTGTTCTGTGCTCCCTGTACTTAGCTAGTGCAGTGGACCATTGTTCAACTTGCTGATTTCACCCCCTCCCCCTCCCAGCACTTTCGCCGTGAGTTCCTCCCAGCACTTTCGCCGTGAGTTCCTCCCAGCACTCTCGCCGTGAGTTCCAAAGTACAGCAACTTGAGAGTCAGGTGAGATGGGATACATGTACGGTACGCGTCTTTATAATTGATGCCGAAGTTCGGCATCAATTTTAAGGACGCGTACCGTAGCTTACCAACTAAACCACTTCTTGAGCTAATTTACGCACAGGACAACACCGCTATCGCCGTAGCACTCGCCCTGACCACTTTTGTGTGCAAACTGGCAAGACCAGCAGTTATAGCTAGCTACGATCCGATGGCATTCTAGCAGGACGCCATTTTGAGGCAATGAGGTCACGCGTTCGCCAATTGCACATGCGCAATCCAAATGCAAGCGCATTTTGTGTTCTTTTTGCTTGTGATGGCTGCGTTTGGTACACTAACAGAATCCTTGTGAATCCGTCGTCTGGTGGTTCCTACCGCTATGAGGAATTTCTACCAACCTGTTCTTGTCAAGATCTATCGTGACTCTGTCATCATGGAGGCGTGGCTTTGTTTTCATGACGTACAGTGCAGAACGTCTGACCAACACTGTGAGGCTAGAGTTTTGAACGTACTTGGAGCCATTGCAAGCACATGACCTACATGACTGCCATCGAGCTCTCTGATCTGATGAAGGGTGAGCCCCACCCCATGTCCGCCCCGCAAAGACAACACTAAACATTCATGACAACAAATACATGGAATAATATAAACAGAATGAAGCATCAAAGCCTGCTCAGTGCCCAGTGGAAGGTCCACGTCCATCAAGAGAGACTGTTGCAGCTTTGCTTTGTTGAAATGACCTGTAGTCTCAGGCTCGAGCCTAGGAACGAGGCTAACATGGCAACACAACATCTTAAAATCTGACATCAGGGCATACATCCAGTAGCTACCCCCGTACCCTTACGGTGACATTGCACGTAACATGACCAAGAAGTTACGCATTTCATGCGCTTGAAAAAGTGCACAAACTAGAGGCAAAACATTTTCTCTGAAAAATTAAAAAGGATTTAGTGATGGCCTGTCACATTCGGAATTATTCCACCTCTCGAAAAAGCTAAGAAACAAGGAGAAATGCCATTAACCAGGCTCAGTCCCATCCCATCCCTAAATTCTACATTTTATAATGGGATGGGACTGAGCCTGGTTAATGGCATTTCTCCTTGTTTCTTAGCTTTTTCAAGAGGTGGAATAATTCCGAATGTGACAGGCCATCACTAAATCCTTTTTAATTTTTCAGAGAAAATTTTTTGCCTCTAGTACCTTTGAAGACCTGCGAGTATTTGGTGGATGGTTTTCGGCGGGTACGGCTCACCATCTTGCCTTCGGACTTCTGCCATGAAATGCGGTATCCAAAAATTCAGGCTATCAGTAACAGGAGAATCTAGTACATTCACACCACATACTTCATCACCAGTACATTTCTTATTCCGAGCACAACGCCACTCTTCGAATACTCGCATAGCCCAGGTGGTATTCTTGGCAGTATTAGGAGGAACATATCCTTTGGTAATTTCTGCCACCTCATCTGCACGTTTAGCTTCAGCAAAATGCTTATCAATCGCAACTTTGGTACGCTTGGCCTACTTCCTTGGCGGCTGAAAATCCGGATCCCCGTTCTCCTTCTCCATCAACTCAGCTAAGCAAAGAGACACTCAACTCAGCTAAGCAAAGAGACACTCACACACCAGCCTAAAAGATCACTGTCGTCAAAATTCAAATCCCTTGCATGCTAGCTAGGTTGATGACGTGTAAAAACGTCACAGTTGCTAGGGTCTCTAACCGCAGCTCGTGCAATTCACATGCGATGTCGTCTGATTAACGTCACAGTTGCTAAGAGTCACTAAGCAACCCCACTGCTGCTTGGTGATTGTCAGCGTCTTTCATCTTATGGCTTAATTCCCATGATACAAGCCATGCACATAGATCACACCTACCAGGGCTTTACCGGAAATACACTCAGTAATATCCAATAAGGTCTCGGGCTGCGCCCTCGACCTTATTGGATATTACTTCGTGTATTTCGGATAAAGCCCTGGTAGGTGTGATATATCTAATACATGTCCTATACTGTCATCCTGCTTTTTTGTTCCGGTCCCAATCCATTCCTTTCACCCTGCCACTCTGTCTCCACTGCTTCCCACATGCATGTAGGGAGATGAGATTCCTCCCTCCCTGGCCTCCACCCTCTGCATTTGTCGCGTGTTGAAGTTGTATGTATCACAGTATGTACCAGGCCTTCCCTGTTTTGCACAAAAGCTTGGTGTGGAGTCTTGGGTGGAGGCATGAGAACGAGGCTAGAGATGAGCTGCGCAATGCTACCTCCAGGGGCGGATCACTGTAAAAGAGATAGGGTGGGCCAGAATGCATTGGATGCTGCCGAGGGCAGTGTGCAGAGGCGCAAAGTGCCGATCAGTCCGCGGCCAAAGCACGGAAACATTAATTTTATCACCTTCATTTTTCTGTTATCAGGATAGGCTCTCGTGGTACCTTCGTGGTGCTTTGCACTGCAAGTTCCAGATGTAAGAGGATTGCAGGTCCAGCGGCCGCCATGCATGTGCTTCTTTCTCAATTGCTCAAATTTTGCTCGCACAATGTAATACGTACTTACACGTAGCTATACTAGATCGTGGTCTCGTTCCCAAGCCATTCGGGAGTTGCAATGTAACGGCAGCTTGTTAGCTATATATTAAGAAGTGGTGTCTTAGGTAATTTATGTATGTAATATACAACAATGCAGAAAATGGATGTGTGGAGTCACTCAAACCGTCCAAAGATTGACCTGCGGTGGTGGTCATGGGCATCAATAAATTCGTTTCCTATCTGGCAGAGGTTCAGCTTGTCTAGTCAATGCAGCACCATCAAGTTATTTAGTCGACATTGGGTCATGGTGGATCTGAGGTACTCCTCAGAGCACTGAATGACCTCTCGCTTGTGGCATTAGGTGATGGTCGCCAATTCTTCGCCATGACTCTCTTCACCCATGTGATGCTCATACATCCTGTACCCAGGTTGATTGAAGCAATCTGCCAAGCAGGCCACAATCAGATCAATGGCTCTGTTGTATACAGTAACTCTGTAGTAGCACTCTGCAAATGAGAAAACTCAGCTGCAGCCTCACCATCCTCACAGCGAGCTGGTCGCTTTCGCTTACGAGGAAGACATGGCTCCGACACATCCAACTTTGTTGCTTTAGTTGTGACACACTTCCAAAAGCTACTCGCATGGGTATCTGCTCTCAGTGACTCTAGAGTTTTCTTGACAAGTTCAGCCACCTGCTGTCCCTGCGCTGCAGATGTATCCTCTATCTGCAGTGTCTTGCTGAGATTGTCGGTATGGCGCAGAACCATTTCTGCTAGTGTGGTGGCATAGTAGTATCTGAGCAGCTACTCCCTGGATACGTGCTCTGATTTCAGTATCCCTGCATTCATCATAGCTCAGTTGCCATAGCTCCTGCAAAACAGTGTAATTGTCAAGCACACTCCTCAGTGCATCAGCACGTACAGTCCAACGTGTGGGACATACGTAGCACCCGAACACCAGGTGGGCCTGGTTGAAGTTCTGCCTTCAACTTATGCAAAACAGCATTACGTTTAGGAGAGTCCTTGATCAACTCAATGTGATGATCTGACTGCTTGTGCTTACAGATCTTAGCGACACCATCTTTCCAATTGCTGAATCCAGTATACTGCCCCGCCAGGAGCTGCCATGTGCTGTCTTACATGACTGTCAGTTGCCCTGTGAGCAATCAATCAAATAGCAGTAAAGCTAAGATCGGCAATGATATATTGGTACAGCCGTAGTCACTCGTCTCTGTGCAGGGTTCTCTGTGGGCCAGTCACAGAGGATCGGTGTCTACATGTATGTCATGTTGCACTCGCTCGTCTCTGTGTAGGGCCAGTCACGGAGGATCAGTGTGAGTGTCAAGCCGAGGGAGGGCACTGGTACCAACCCCCTCAAGTACGGACCCATCAAGTCCATCTCTGTTGGAAATATCTACCTCCGGAGCCGCTATGATGGACCAGTAGACTCTTACCAGGAACATGACATTGAGAGGTACTGTACAATGCAGGGTTCTTTGTTGAGACCAAAAACTAGCGAAACCCGCATTCAATCAAGGGCCGTGCCGACATTCCATACATTAAGAGTAGGCGGCGCGCACGTTTCCATTATCCATGCCTGTCGGTACATGTACAAATGTAGCTACATCAACTAGTGTGCAAAGCATGCTGCTTGTCATGGGGTGTGGGGGTATGCTCACCTAGACTTGGCTTCCCCCAGAAGGCTTGTAATCATTAATGCTATATAGTGATGTCATTCTCAATGCACACGATAGCAGCCAAATGAGCCCAGAGAAGACATAAAAATTTATGTAAACGTTAGGAGTTAATACTTTGTGCATCCTCTTCTGCTCCCTCCTCCTCTTCCTCCTCCCTCCTCTTCCTCCTCCCTTCTCCCTGCTCCCTCCTTCCTCCCTCCTCTTCCTCCTCCCTTCTCCCTGCTCCCTCCTTCTGTCTCCTCTTCCTCCTCCCTTCTCCCTGCTCCTTCTGCCTCCTTCCTCCCTCCTCTTCCTCCTCTCCTCCTCCCTCCTCTCTCCTCCTCTTCCTCCTCCCTCCTCCCTCCTCCCTCCTCCCTTCCTCCTTCGCAGGCTGCGTTCCAAGTGGTGTAGTGCCATTGCAAATCGCAGAGAGTTTCTGGACTCGGAGCTACGAAAGCTGATGGATCGGAAATGTGCAACCGTTCCCGAGATGGAACGCCAGAATGAGCTCCTTGACCAGTGGGCAATGCTGTCATGGCAGAGGCAGGCTGTACTGGAGCCCAGAGCAGGCAACGGATTGCCAGTGGCACCAACAAACTGGTGGGTTGTGTGTAGTTAGACCATAGCCTTACGTTTGTATTTTGTAGATTAAGTGCATGTAGGCGAGCACACACACACACACACACACACACACACACACACACACACACACACACACACACACACACACACACACACACACACATGTTGTGCATAGTTTTGTTGTCATTTCCTGTTTTGTCATTTCGCATTGCATCATTGTAAAAATTTCCTCACGCATATTCAGAATGAACGTATTGCAAAATCGTTGAAGTGAGTTAGCGTAGTAGTAGTCTATATCGTCTCTAATCCAAGTCTGGGCTCATCATATTTGGCCGGATGTCGCCTGAACTTTGTTGTCTTTTGGTCCTGACTTGAAACCACTTGTTGTTGTGAACAGTCTACTGCTATTTCCATCGCTACTTGTTCTTGTTCATTCTCCGCCATGTGCACTGTGTTGAACACGCCCACTTGAAAAATGGAAGCTGATGCACGTGCCGTTTCAAACCTTTGTAAGCGAAGAGGTATGGCTAAATCCTCAGTGACTCGTCTGATCACTCGTACAGCTAAACTAGAAGCAGGAGCAGCTGCTGGCAAAAACGCCAAACAATTGCTGGCAAGGTTACAAAGTGCCACTAAAGAGTTCCAGCACATTCACCTGTCATTGATTGATGCCATAAACGAGGAAGAAGGGTTAGAGGCTGAGCAAGCCGTACTGGATGAGCTACGTACTTGATACCTCCAAAGAATTAGCTGCTCGAATTCAGACTGTGATTGATTCTGCCGATAAGCTTAGTCCTGATGATGAATACAAGGTGCTTACTCAGAGATTGGCTCGTTTGCAGAGATCGTTGGCTCCAGTCGACGAAGCCCTCACAGCATTGGAAGGTGGTGAACGTCCAGATATACCTCGCATGAAACTACATGATGAGCAGTTTCAAGAGTACAAGAAGGAACTAACCGACATTGATGTCAAACTCTTTTCCTTGGAGATAGCCGAAACTGATGATCTCATGACACAGCATACACAGCTTAACAAAGCTTTGTTCAACTACTCAGTTCGACTGAGGAAGTTGTTTGAGATGCACACCCCTGCAAGGGCAGCAGTGCCCACCGATGGAGATGCCAGAGGAGTCAAGTTACCGAAATTGGAAGTTCCCACGTTCAATGGGAACATACTCCATTGGAGAAGCTTCTGGGAACAATTCAGTATCTCAGTACACAGTCACTCGAACCTACGTATCTGCAGTGGAGAAGCTTGTCTATTTGCAACAAGCCCTGAAGGGTGGTCCAGCAAGAAGCACGATTGAAGGTCTCTCTCGTAGTGGTGACAACTATGACGAAGCAGTTCGTCACCTCAAGGCAAAGTACGACCGTCCTCGTCAGATACATCAGGCTCATGTGAAGATCATCCTGGATGCTCCTCCCATTAAGGATGGAACAGGAAGGGAGATTCGTAAGTTGCATGACACTGTATTGCAACATTTACGTGCACTGAAGTCTATGGGGTACGATCCGTCAGGTCCCTTTATTACCTCAGCCTTGGAATTGAAGCTGATCAAAATACCATGTTTGAGTGGCAGAGGCATAGCCAGAAAAGTGCTGATGTCCCACATTATCAAGAGCTCCTTGATTTTTTTAATCTCCGTGCTCAGGCATTAGAATCCTCCCTCACTGAGGGTAGCAATAAGAAGCCAAGGCATGATACTCATTTGAGAAGAGGTTATGCCCCCAGTGGTAGTGTGGCCTCTCATGCGGCCCATGCTGAGCCGTACTCTAGTCAATGCATCAAGCATCCACTGTATGCCTGTCCTACATTCAAAGACATGTCACAACGAAAACAAGGTTGCTACTGTGAAGTCAAACAATCTGTGTGTGAATTGTTTTTCATCCAATCATTTTGTGAAGCAGTGCAAATCCGTGCATCGATGCAAGCGATGTCAGAAGCCGCATCATACCCTATTGCACGTGGATAGTGTACTCACTAGCTCAAGCCCTGCTGCTACTCCTTCCACAATACCTATCAACTCAACCCCTGCTACTATCATACCTCCAAAGATGCCTGTTAGTCATATGTTGCTACCCCTCCTTCAACCATCAATCCTGCTGCTCCACCATTTAACCCTCAGGGGATGGAGTTAACGAGTGTACCCCAAAGCCAACCTCCTAGTGACGTGATCGCGAGCACAGCTGTTCAGCTTAGATCGCACACTTTGTTAATGACTTGTCGAGTTTTGGTGTGCTCACCTGATGGCACACGTGTGTAGGCTAGAGCTTTGCTTGACAATGGATCCTCTGCATCCTTGGTGTCTGAACGCTTGGCTCAGACTCTACGATTGCCTAGGACTAGTCAGAGAGCTAGGATATCAGGCATAGCTGGCATAACACAGCAATCCTCACACCAGTCTGTCGCTAGCTTCAGTGTCTCACCTATCAGATCTCCGTACAAGAAGTTTGATGTCACAGCCATCATTGTGCCAAGAGTAACCTGTGATCTCCCATTCAATCCTATCCCACTGAAGAAGGAGTGGAATCACCTTGAAGGCATTGATCTTGCAGATCCTGGATTTGGTTGTCCTGGGAAGATAGACGTGCTCCTTGGTGTCGACATCTTTGTGGAAGCCATCTTGCATGACCGGCGGAGTGGACCTATGGGAACCCCTATAGCCTTTGAAACACACTTTGGATGGGTATTGGCTGGATCTACTGAATCC
This sequence comes from Axinella damicornis, assembly GCA_963931865.1. Classification (NCBI taxonomy): domain Eukaryota; kingdom Metazoa; phylum Porifera; class Demospongiae; order Axinellida; family Axinellidae; genus Axinella; species Axinella damicornis. The sequence goes on along the minus strand of OZ007506.1, from coordinate 11,363,671 downwards.
TTTTCACCTGTGTCTGAAGTTGCGACTTACCACATCTCATGTGCCACTGGAGATGATCTACTTCAGAATTTTTGGGTGACAGAAGAGAGTCCATTGGCAGAACCTGCTCTGAACCCTGAAGAGAGATCAGCTATTCAGCATTTCAAGGCCAACTGTACTTGTGCTGAGAATGGTAGATTCGTTGTACCGCTGCCAAGGAAAGAGAATGTCAAGCAACTGGGAGAATCCAGGACCCAAGCAGTTCGAAGGTTCTCTTCTCTTGAGCGTAATCTACACTCAAAGGACCAGTTCCGAGACTTTGGAGCAGTCATTGAAGAATACTTCAAGCTTGGTCACGCGGAAGCAGTTCCAAGCCAAGATCTTGAGAAACCCCCTAGTGAAGTATTTTATCTACCGATGCATGCTGTCCGAAAGGATTCCAGTACTACAACAAAGATTCGTGCCGTTTTTGATGCCTCTATGAAGACCTCAACAGGTGTCTCTCTCAATGACACACTAATGGTAGGCCCCACAGTACACTCTTCCCTGATTGACGTCCTGATTGACGTCCTGATTCGGTTTCGAATGCATCGTATTGCCCTGGTGGCTGACATCAGCAAGATGTACAGAGCCATTGAACTACCTCCATCTGATCGTGACCTTCACCGCTTTGTATGGAGAAGTACTCCAGATGAGACTCTCCACGATTTCAGGATGACCAGAGTCACATTTGGTGTGTCTTCGTCATCTTTCAAGGCAAACATGGCAGTTAAACAAAATGCTGCTGACTTTGCTCATGAATATCCCTTGGCTACCAAGACTGTGAACGAGGCCTTCTATGTTGATGACTGCCTAACAGGAGCAGACTCAGTTGAAGAAGGAATTGAACTGTGTCGTCAACTTCAAGCACTGTTTGCCAAGGCCGACTTCTTGCTAAGAAAGTGGAATTCCAGTAGTCCCGGTGTCTTAGAAGGAGTACCCCCTGAGCTCAGAGATAACGAAACCTCACTCACCATCTCTGATCAAGATGAGATCTACCACAAGACACTCGGCATCGAGTGGCACTCTGTTTTGGACCACTTCAGACTTAGCGTGGCTGATCAATCACCTCATGACCAGTTGACAAAACGAGCTTTAGTGTCTGCTATAGCCAAAACCTATGATGTCTTAGGTTGGTTTGCTCCCGTCATAATCAAGGCTAAGATTCTACTGCAGAGAGTGTGGGAGGCCGGAGTTGATTGGGACGAAGAGGTTCCAGAATCAGTTGCTGATGAGTGGTCTCTTTGGAGCTCACAATTAAAATCTCCCTCTCAGGTGCACATACCTCGATGTTACTTCCCGAAAGAAGTTGAGATTTTGTCGATGCAACTACATGGATTCAGCGACACCTCTGAGAGTGCATATGCTGCAGTTATCTATTTGCGCCTGACCGACACCAGAGGAAGAGTGCATGTCTCATTGGTTGCATCCAAGACCAAAGTTGCCCCGCTAAAACGGCTCACTATTCCTAGATTGGAGCTTTGTGGTGCGTACCTTCTCAGCAAGTTGCTAGATCATATCAGGCAGACCTTGGGCATTCCCATCGAGAACATACATGCTTGGACCGACAGCACTATACGATTGTGTTGATTTGGCTTGTTGGCAGCCTACGTCGCTTTAAGATGTATGTCGGCAATCGTATCTCATTCATACTTGATCACATCCCTCCCAACCGATGGAAACATGTTCCCGGAGAACAGAATCCAGCTGATTGTGCTTCAAGGGGCTTGCTCCCATGTCATCTGGTACACCATGACCTTTGGTGGAACGGTCCTGAATGGCTCGTATCCTCAACTTCGAACTGGCCACAACAGCCACAATTGACACGTGATGAGAGTGATACCGAACTGGTGAATACCTGTCATTTAGCATCTGTTGAGAATAATCGCCCTCTATTCCCATTGGATCGTTTCTCCTCTTATCTCAAAATAGTCCGGGTCACCGCATGGGTAATGCGATTCATCACAAATTGTCGTGTTTCCAGTGTCAATACTGAAGCTACTCAGAACTTCTCATCTGAAGAGATAGCCCGTGCAGAAAACTACTGGTTGTCTTCCTCATAAGCCGCATAAGAAATTGAGAATCTGAGAATGAAGAAATCTATCCCGTCCAGCAGCTCACTGACAAGATTACACCCATTTGTGGACTCTAATGGGCTGTTGAGAGTCTCAGGAAGAGATTCTGCTATGCATCCAGCCATTCTGTCTGGCAACACACACTCACAAAGTTGATTATCCAGTTTGAGCAGTTTGAGCACACTTGTCTCCTGCACGCTGGTATTACTCTGCTCAGCTCTTCTCTCAATGGTAAATACCACATAGTTGGTGGTCGCAAGGCCATTCGTACTGTTACTCGCAGTTGTGTTGTTTGTCGCCATCACTCCAAGAAACCAGAACCACAGAAGATGGGCCAACTCCTGATTGAGAGAGTGACTCCCGACATTGTTTTTAAGAATGTTGGAGTGGACTACGCTGGATTGTGGGAGTCAGCCATGAAGAGTATGAAATATCATCTCAAGCGTGTCGTGTCTGATGTGAAGCTTACCTTTGAGGAGTGTTCTACTATTTTGACTCAAATTGAAGCATGTATGAACAGCCGGCCGCTTGTTGCCTTACCATGTGACAGTGATGGAATAGATGTGTTGACACCTGGCCATTTTCTAATCGGAAGACCCATAGAGTCACTCCCGGATCCATCATTTTCTTATCGACCCGTGTCTCTGTTACGTCGCTGGGATTTGTGTCAGAATTTGATTCGACAGTTTTGGGAGAGATGGCGCCAAGAATACCTCACAAGTCTCAGAGCCTACAACAAATGGCACAAGCCTTCAAGAAACATCCAAGTCAATGACATTGTTATTTTGCAAGATGCTAATCTGGTTCCAACCAGGTGGCCTCTAGGAAGAATTGTCAAAACTTTCCATGGTGAAGATCATTTGGTGCATGTTGTTGATGTCAAGACGCAATCTGGAGTTTACAGAAGACCTGTGACCAAGGTTACCTTGATCTTGCCTAACAAAACTGAATAACTGAATTTGGAGCTTTTTTCGCCTTATTCTCTGATCACCTTTTAATTGATTGTACATTTTCACATGTGATTGTAAGACCCTGTAGGTCTTAGGCCGGCGGTATGTTGTGCGTAGTTTTGTTGTCATTTCCTGTTTTGTCATTTCCCATTGCATCATTGTAAAAAATAATTTCCTCACGCATATTCAGAATGAACGTATTGCAAAATCGTTGAAGTGAGTTAGCGTAGTGGTAGCCTATATCGTCTCTAATCCAAGTCTGGGCTCATCAGCACACACAAACACACACACACACACACGCACATACCGTACTCTCGCGAAAGTCCGCCCACTCCGCAAAGAGCGCCCACCCCACACTTTTGGCTCAATTTTCTATATAGGGTCAAAGTTTACTCGAATGAGCGCCCACCCTCGCGCTATAGCCTCGTGCCTCGTGTAACAGGCGATGGAGCGCATTAGTGAGATGTTCCAGCGTATCTGAGGTAAGAACCTCGCAGCAAGTCTCTATTAGTCTGTGTATCCGTATCTATGGTGTCCATGTGTGTTGCCTGGCTTGCCTGTGCTGATGACGGCCCCGCGGCCTCTACGCTGGACCTCAGCCAGCGCTTGGCGGCAGCGAAGATAACGTGGTGAGCGGTGATGTTGCTAGTGACTCCAACGATGTAGATGTGCTGAGAGGGCTTTGACTCACGCGCGCTTGCTGCTCGATCGCTGCTATTGCTACTTGTGTACGTAAACAAAGGTGGGCGCTCTTTCGAGGTTGAATGCAGAAACACTCGAAAGAGCGCCCACCCCCCTGTTTGGTGAGAAAGTAAGATGCAGCGCCCATGGGCGGACTTTCGCGAGAGTACGGTACTACAAAACTCCACATGCACACACACGCTCCTGTTATCCCCTTCGAACTTCGATCCCCCCATACACCTTTCACACTCCGTCACATACAATGTACCTCTCACACCCTCTCAGGCAACTAGCCCCAGGAAAGGAGGAGAATGTTGCAGTGCTGTTCTTGGACCTAAACGATGACCTTTTGACCCCATGTGATGACGATCCACTCAGTGCTGTGAGAACAGGAGAGCTGTTTGGAGAGAAAGAAACAACAATGATGAAACTACCTATCTTCAGGAAAGATGACAGTCAAGTAAGTCCTAATTTGATTTTTTTTTTGTGTGTGTGTGTGTGTACGTAGGTGTCCATTATCATGCAGAGGTCGAAATAAGCATTACATGTTGAGTGGTCATACATACGGTACGCGTCTTTAAATTTGATGCCGAACTTCGGAAACACTTCCGTTGCTGGTTCCGCATTTCGGAAAAACCGAAACGCGGAAGTGCATAAACGCAAACGCGGAAGATCCGTAAACGAAGTCCGGTGACTTTGTCGGAAACGTTTTTCCGAAGCGAATTCCGAAGCGAACGTCATGCAGTTCCGTGCCACAAACGCACTCAGTGCACAAAGATGAACTCATCTCACCAGTTGAGGATATGGAGGAAGGAAAGCCTCCAACAGTACTCGTTCGATGGGAAGGAAACCAGTCTAAACGATATGACAATACCGAAGAAGAAATCTGGCTACACAGGGTTGTCGCTGTGAAGAACACGGCTGTTGTGGAACCTTCCCGAGATTTGTTACAAGTTGGAGACTACATCGAGTACGAAATTTTGGCGAAAAAAGGAAAAGTGCAGGTGTGGTGTGGTATACTTGTTGCCATTGATCCAGACGCGGAATGCCACGCTCGTTCGAGTCGCCCAGTGAGCGAGGAGCACCGTGCCGGTTCGGAGTTAGAGTTGAAAAAGGCCTGCCCAGCTCATCCGATCCAGACCCGCCAGACCGTCGTGTTGTCAAGTCGTTGTTCGAGGGCTTGGGCTCTGGCAAAGGCAAGAGGAAGAAGCGTCTCAGCACTTCGCCACTACCGGGTGCAGAGCCAAAACGGAAACATGCTGGTGGGGACATCCTATTTGTCAGTGAGGACAAGACAGACAGTGGTGCAAAGTTTGGTAAGTCTTAATGCGAGGTTGATCATGTGGCTGTAGCAAATTGTATTTTTGCACAGTGCCGATGGATGATTTAGCCAGAGGCCTTGGGAGAGAAACAGCTCAAACGTTAACGACATAGCCAGTTTTTGTCCCATACATAAAGTGTGGAGGGAGGGGCAGGGGTACAAAGGTATACGTACAGGGCTTTTCCAAACCCTTGCAACAGCCACAGCTGGTTGCGTTAGCTAAGTGGACAATTAGTTTTGTGGTCGAAACTCGTTTGAGTGAAATCAGCCAAAGTTCAGTGCTTAAATACAGTTGTATAGCCCTGCCTGCGCTCCATATATGGAATGGTCTAAGCAATAATTGGCTTTAGTGTAGTGTTGCAAGGATTCGGAAAAACCCTGTAGCTGATAATCTGTACCACACCACACACACACACACATACACACACACACACACACACGCACACGCACACGCACACGCACACGCACACACACACACACACACACACCACACACACACACACACACACCACACACACACACACACACACACACACACATGCACACACACACACACACACACACACACACACACACACACTATGCGTGTAGGAGTTGGAGTTGGATTGCCACCCTCAGAATGTAGACTTGACGCAATTTCCAGTGAGCTAAGGGATATCAAGACAACACCTGCACTAGAAGCTGAATTGCTAGCCTCTTGCTCATTAAAGTCGATTTCCAGGCAACTAAAGGAAATAAAGCAGTGTTCACAGCAGCACCTGAAAATACAGGAAGAACAGTCAAAGCACTACATGGAACTACAGGAAGAACAATCCCTGGAACTACAGGATGTGAAAACATCGCTGGAGAAGACTGTCAAGAAACTAAGTGAAAATGCTCATGCAGGATTACTAAAGGGTGATGAAGTTGATGTGGACAGCCTTGTGTCATCATTCGCTTCCAATCCACCTCCTAGTAGTTCCTCCTTTGCTTCAGCGTTTGGTTCTCCACCACCAGCGTTTGGTTCTCCACCACCAGCGTTTGGTTCTCCATCACCAGCGTTTGGTTCTCCATCACCAGCGTTTGGTTCTCCATCACCAGCGTTTGGTTCTCCATCACCAGCGTTTGGTTCTCCATCACCAGCGTTTGGTTCTCCATCACCAGCGTTTGGTTCTCCATCACCAGCGTTTGGTTCTCCACCACCATCATATAGCTTTGGTGTGACTTCACCTGGTTATCACCCAATGATCCCCTCACTCTCTGGAAAACATGAGGGCTACTAGCGCTCCCCCAACCTGTACGTACTTTCAACAGGACTGCCGTGGTGGTAACGATGGTGCTAGTTGTTCGTTGAAAGATTACTATCCTCAGAAGACACTTGGACTATTTGAGCTGGAATGTGGAGAGCCACTTACACCTTCAATCAGTGACGAGACATTGGCTCGACTACTAGTTGATGAAGAAATACGATCAAAGACGTCTGTCAGCCAGTGGGAAGTGGAATACCGTCCCAGATCCCTGCTCGCCTAACAAACAAAGCAACTCCGATATCGCCCAGAAAATACAAGTCGTCAGATGAAGTCCTCTCACTGTATAGGTACTATAAAAACCCTAAGGACATTGGCAAGCTTGCTATTGCCTTAGCTAAGTACACCTATTTTGGAGTGTCCGTAATGGGCGAGTGCACTGTCACAGGACGAGGGGAGACGACAGCACTTGATCCTGTTAAACTGGGACTTCTCCAAAACAACATTCGTGCCGTTTTCCCACAGATGGATAATGACGAGTTCATTAAAACAATTTGGGAGAAATGTAAGGAATCTCTTGCGGGATGCTGCAAGGGTTTACGAGCTGCTAGCAGACATCCGTGGGTTGGAGTGCCACCACGTACCTCCCAGGACTTTAAATATGAACATTGATTTGCCACTGGGAGTTGGGAGTGCCACCACGCCCGGGATTATATTTGAGTTGCCTCGTCTGCCAGTATTATTGCTACATTTAATGTACATGTTTTTGAGTTCCTGCATTTAATCTGCCATTAAATGTTGTTGAAAGTAATGACGATCAGCACTTGTGCATAGTACGCAAGGGCATGCAGCGCGGCGCTGCTGCTCAGCGCTAACCGGCTACAAATTGCTATTAATGGCTTCACTTCCGGTTCAACTACGTAGTTTGCACTTCGACCAAAATTTAATAATGACGACGGAAGACATACAAAAAGGTACAAAAACAAGGGGAAGGCGGCATTACCTACTCTTCCCTAAATAGGCACAAAAGATACACAAAACATACACTAAAGAAGCTAGGCAGGAGGGCGGCTTTCCTGCTCTCACCCTGGCATATACCCAGAGAATCTGCCTTCAGCCTCCTCCCATCTATGATAGTTCAAAAGCTCCTCAGGGATAGACGCCCTTACAGCCGCCCAATCTATGATGTTGAAGTGGTGCACAGGTGGTTGGGGAACTGGTGGTTGTGGAACTGGTGGTTGGTGAGGACGTCTGGCAGCGGCTTCTCTGTGTGTTATAGTAGACAGAGTAGGGAGGGAATGCGAGGGATAACTACTAGTGCAAGCACTTTCCAGCGCCGGTGCGAGCTATTTGGGAGTGGTACGGCCACTGCCGAAGGTAGTGAATAGAGGCGCAAAGTGCTGATCTGTCCGCGCGAAGCGCGGTAAAAAAATTTTCACCTTCATTTTTCAGCTGTCTGGATGGGCTCTCTTGGCACCGTGCTTTGCACTAGTCTCGTTCCCAGACCCCCCTCGGAAATATCGAGAAAGGGTCTGGCAACACGTATGGCAATGCGGTGTCCGCGCGGGCTATATACTCACGCCAATCAGATTGCAGAAATTATATACGTGACGTTCAATCGCGGATGTGCAAACTCATTGGTATACGGTGACCATCATGGCGTTCAGTTGACAAGGCTGTCGAAGTTTCCCGAGGCAGAATAAGGTACGGAACATTCATACCGAAGCATTGAGAGGCAATTGAAGCTTTCATTTGTTTGCCTACCAGTCGGCTACGGGAAAGCTTTCGTTAATACCGTTAGCTTCCCGTCGTAATTCGACTTTTGTACTGTGCAGCTCTCCGCTCTCGGGGTAAGTAGTAGCGTAGAACGGCTTGGTACAGTGTCTGACATGTTCGAGCTAGACTTAGTACTGTACGTGCAGCTATTTAGTGGCGCACAACTCCAATTATCACCTCGAGTGTTAAACGTTCACACGTGATTGTGTAACTGATTGAATTCCTATTGGATTGCCATACGTGTTACCAGACCCTTTCTCGATTTTTCCGGGGGGGGGGGGGGGGGTCTGGGAACGAGACTAGCTTTGCACTGCACTGTAACTGCTTTTCCGTGTCATCCGTGACCGTCGACGTGGAATGGCGATAATGCATGCTTTGCGCGCATAACTTCTAGGTATACCGGTAGCCCACGCCTACTAATTATAGGGCGAGCGTGAGCTACCCCCACATAGAAGAGTTTGCTGCGAATTTTTGTTTATAGACTAGAGAAGACACGAACTATAAACAGTCTACTTCAACAAGGCCACAGCGACTTGGATCTGGAGACTGTCTGACTAAGACACGTACCTCAACAAGGCGTGACTGAGACACGAGCTATGAGCAGTCCACCAGAGCCGTACCTAGGCGACTAAAAAGTGGTACGGCCAAAACCGTACCGGCCGTACCGGCCGCGCCGGCCCTGCTTTCACCAGGCAACTTCCAAAAGCTATGGAGCAAAGATGCAATGTAAGTAGAGCCCCTAAACCAATTTTCCAAGAAGTAGAGCTCTGAAGGACTGCAAGCCAATTCCCCCCCCCCCCCCCCCCACACACACACACACACACACCAGGTGTGTGTTGAAATACATAACACCTCTAGTGACCAACAAATTTGTGTTGCTTGCAGTCACTGAAGAAGTCTTGTAGGTGCATGGCCATTAGTGTGATGGCAACCTGTGCATACAGCCTTACCTTTGGCATGTTGTAGAGCGAAGACTCCCTCGATGTTCAGAGGGAATCTACAAGATGGGCACTCTGCTCCAGCCATGACTGCAGAGTTAAAGCAGTCCCGGTGCGACTCCCGAAGGCAGCATGGCAGAGTTGCCATGTCTCTCCAATGGGGTGGCGTCCTCCAGCTCCCTTCGCAGAAGACGCATGAGATGGTGTGGAGTTCACTCAGGTACCTGGAAATTCTAATACAGCAAAAAATAGGGAGGAAAGACACAATATGAATATTGTTACACAGCTATCAACAGCAAACAATGATGGATTTCAGTAGAACAATTCACATTCACTTTGGAAACAGATGTATGTATGTATGTACACCTCTGATAAGGATGCTTGAGCAAGACAGATGTACACACACCTCAGTTGGTTCCAGATCTTCCTACGGAGCATCCCCGTCTTCATTGCCCGAAGCGAATCTGGAGCAATCTCCAGGACGCTTCCCAGGTGATCCAAAATTTGATCAACCCTCAGGCACCTGGCAAGTTTCACTATCCCTACCAGGCGATTGAGGTCACTGGGTACTGCCCAAACGTGCTGGGTCCGGCATACCAAGGTACCCAAGCACGTCGGGCAGTACAAATGGATCCTCACGAATGTCATCACTGGGTTGAAAAAAGATGGCATCAACCTGTGAAGCATCCACCATTGCCTTGATTATTGGGAGCTTGTACACAGCCTGCTTATAGCAGGCTGTGATGTGATGGCCCACCCCAACAAATAGCAGCTGGGAAAGAATAAAAACACAATTGTTCACCACTTTGAACCCCATATCCAGTATCAACAAGGCTTCCCAATGCAAATCAAAGCTACTGCCCAAAGGTCAAATCTCACTAATGACAAACACCCTAGCTGTAAAATTGGAGCCTAATTGCTCCTTCCAGTTTACACCTGCAGTGTCTAGTCTAGTCTGCAGGTGGTGATCATGTGGAGTGATCTGATTGGCTGATTAAGATTACACCTCACACTGTGCACACTACCAACACCAACAAAGCTGTAGTAATACATAAGCCAAAGCCCAAAGTTAGCAACTGACCATTGGAAAGATGGGATGGCTGTCCACCTCCAACTCATGCTGCCTTGCACAACAGTCGTGGCAGTACCGAACAATGCTGTCCTCTCCCTGGCCCTCATCACCACTCAACACTGGAGGAACACATACATGTGATGGTTGATCACACAGGTAGATTCTTGCCATCACCCTTGCCTTGCCTCTCATTTTTATTTGGCAAAAAAAAGACATGGATATTGGTCTGGCGGGAAGTACATACTTTAAGTATAGGTACTTCCTACAGACCAATAACCAATTCATAAAACACGTCAAAGTTACCATAATAGTAAATATTAGCCTCCAAAACCTGAGTGAAAGAGTACATTGCAGCCAGGGCCACGACATGCTACTCGCAAATGATGATACTGTATGTACTCACCATTGCAACACTCGAAGCATGTGAAGACGGCCTCCTCCCCACAACAGTCGCACTTCTTACGCCAAGGGGCGACTACCTCCTCAGCGTTGAAGTGCAGATGGTACACTGCAGAATGCTAGAAGTTTGAACGTTATCTTCAAGGTACACTGCAGAATGCTAGAAGTTTGAACGTTATCTTCAAGGTGACAATGGTGTGTATCAGACGTTTAATATGTAGCAACTTACATCTGTTTTGATGTCGTTTGCTGTTTCCTGCTCTGAGCGGGCTCGGGCGGCTGGCTCCTGCTCCGAACGGACAACAGAATCACAAGAAGCAGCAGCGTTTCCTCGCCTTCGGGCGGCCGGTCCTGCTCCAAAGACGAGGGAACAGTGGTTTCGTCCCCCACAATAGACGTCAGTGCATCGTGCTCCGAACGGACAACAGAATCACAAGAAGCAGCAGCGTTTCCTCACCTTCGTGCGGCCGGTCCTGCTCCAAAGACGAGGGAACAGTGGTTTCGTCCCACACAATAGACGCAACGTCCATCGGACCGTTACTGGTCCCGGCCAACACTGCCTCCAGATGGTTCTGCAAGGAGGCAATGATGCTCCTCGGATCGCGACGGGGCCCGGGGGGTAGGAAGTCCTTGCTGGTACATGGTGGCAGATCCAACACGCGGCGGATGTTCTCCTTGATCTCCTGTATGTACGAGTGCGCTCTTTCCATCTTGAACTTCCAGTACCAACTAGCTAACTATTAAAAACCGAGACACGTGGTAGAAGATTAAATACGATAATTGGTAAAAACCACTTCCGGTGACGTCAGTGCATCGTGCAATTGAGATATCTAGGTGACGTTGCGGTGCAAATTCAAAGCATTTTCAAATTACAATTTTCAAAGGATATTCCACAAAGCTGTGCACAGAAATCAACTTGGTGTAGGACTTTAAAACAAGATTAGTGTACTAAAGGTAAAAAAAAGTCAGGTAGCTACAGAAACCATGTCAGGTGTGATCTGGAGGGCATTCCACTTCCTATGCTATAGAAACAAATCAGGTGTGATCTATAGGGCGCATTCCACTTCTAGTAGCCAGTAGCATCTCCATCTAGTTCCACTATCCGAGGTAACACCCTCCTGAGATGACCAATGTATCGCCTACACTTCTGCACATCCACTGTACCCCAGAACTGTTGAATTCCTCAGACGAGCTCGTCTTTGTTTGCAGGCTTGATGACTCGACGGATGTATTCCTACAGGATACAAGTTCAGAGAAGAATGTCATTAGCATGACTGCCATGCACTTGCCATACGTACATAAATGTAGTGGAATAGAGGGCTATCACAGAAAGAGGGTCTTACACTCCTCACCCTCCACGTATGGAGGGAGGGTCTATGGACGAAACCAATAAACATCCTCCGGGGTAATAAAAAATACTTACAGTGCAAGATTTGTAGTCCAATCAAGCTACAGACTAACAATGTAGCACTTAGGAAATATCTCACTGTGATATTCACTGACCTTCAGCTCGTGCCACAGGTTCTCAATTGGATTCGCGTCAGGACTCTCTGGTGGGGTGCGCCACCAGTTTACTCCATTCTGTTCAAAGAATGCTTTTGCTACTCTCGAGGTGTGTTTCGGATCATTGTCCTGCATGAAGCGGTGACCGTTCTCGTATTCTGGTCGTTGAAAGGTAGGCAGGAGAGCAACCTGTAGAATGCGCATGTACATTGCTGCATCCATTATACCGTCAAAAATACAGATTTCGGTGGCTCCATGCCATCCAATTCCTGCCCACACATGCACCTTGACTGGATGCTTGGCACGAGGCTTTGGGCGGGGTCGTTCGCCTTTCTTCCTGCAGCAGAGTCTCTTATGGCACTCAAGCTGTACGGACGTTTCATCTGTCCACACGACATCCTCAAAGTTGTCCTGAATGTGAGCTCGAGCCCATTCAAGTCGTTTCTCTTTGTTTGCATGCCGAATAAGTTGGCAGTACGCGGACCCTCGGTATGTCCAACCTAGTTCACGTCGGCCCCGCAATATCATGCTGAGTGACAGCAGCCCATGGCCGTGGCACAGCAAGTAGGAACGTATTTGAACTGCAGTCGCCTCGTCGTCAGCTTGCATTACATCTTCGATGGTGTTCAGAAGGGCACTGTTGCGCAAGGTCGGCCTTCCTGATCCTTTTCGCCTCTCAATGCTTCCAGTCTGAAGATATCGTTTGTGGCAACGTCGCACAACCTGCGTTGTAACACGAATCACAGTAGCTCCCTCGCGCTTCAGCGCTTCGACTACTTCACGGCTAGTTAAGCCACTCTCCTTCAAGGAAACTATCCTCTGCTTAGCATACTTAGACAGATTTGCCATGGTGTGTCGGCCTCAGCTGCATCTGAGCTATGTAGCGGCTGTTCAGAAGGGCACTGGTGCACAAGGTCGGCCTTCCTGATCCTTTTCGCCTCTCAATGCTGCCAGTCTGAAGATATCGTTTGTGGCAACGTCACACAACCTGCGTTGTAACACGAATCACAGTAGCTCCCTCATGCTAGCTAGCTACACACGTGGAATTGCGGAATTGGCGCGGAATCCGCTTCCGCGCTAGAAGCATTCCGCGGCTACGGAAGAAGCCTTCCGCTTCTCCGGAAAAAACTTTCCGAATCTCAGAAGAAGCCTTCCGCTTTGCGGCCGAGACGCGCCGCAAACGCATTTCGGAAAGGCTTTCCGAAGTTCGGCATCAATTTTAAAGACGCGTACCATATGTCCTAGCACTTGAGATTTTGATTGGTCATTAACAAAATATGCTAGGTCATGCCCATCACCAAAATCAAAAGAGCATGAAAGTGTGTTTTCCAAGCTAGATTCAAATCTATGTTGGTTGTGTGTAGCCTCGTTCCCAGTCCCATGCGCAGCTTTTTGTCACTTGTAGTACGATAAAGCGGGGAGGGCCTGGTACATTTCCTCACGTGTGTGACATCAAGGGTAGAAAGACGGTAGAAAGACCTAAATGAACGTGGGTGTACTGCATGGGTCTCAGAACAACAAGAAGAGCGAAGGTACCAGGTAACATACCACACGTATCTAGCTACGTAGCAGGGGGCGGCGACTGTTGTACTCACCGAGCGTTGAATGTGTAGATGGTTGAATAACACACAAAACGTATGTAGCGTTCTCGTTCTGAAAATTTTGCCATTTGTCTATTACGTCATATAATATACTCACATGAAGAAATGTACCAGGGCCTCCCCGCTTTATCGTACTGCAAGCGACGAAAAGCTGGCTGTGGGACTGGGAAGGAGGCTAGGTTGTGTGTACAGTATTTACATCCAATTTAGCTTATAAATTCAATTCTTGGACTTTCCACTGAATGGTAGCCCAGTAGCTCTACTAATCCAATCTACATGTACCAATACAAGGAAATGTACTTATCAAAACACAACTGACAGTACACACTATTCACAACGTACAATTTACATATTCCTGAGAGTTGCTTGAGACATTGCAGGGAAATCACTTGCAAAATCACTGGCAGATGAAGGAGGTCTGATGTTGACGGCAAGGTTCCATGCATTTGTGCTTTCTTGGGGAAGCCCAAAATGATCAAGAAAACTACTACTTGTGAAGGACAACAAATAGCTAGGACTCCAGGCTCCACCGTTCTACAGGCTTTTCCCAAAGCTACAACAGATTTCTCACAATGCAGCTTAGTGGCCAGGCAGTTCATGCCCACTTCCTGGGATATATAGCCACAAAGTCTGGTCACCCAGTGAATGCAGGCAGTTGATGCCCTGGAATAGCCACAACAGTCCCACCAAATGCTCTGGAATTCTCTGGAATGCAGCCCATGTCAGGATGATGACATTCCTGGAATAGTATTCTATTAAAGGGTACATCCAATCTGGCCTACAAATTCACTTTCCTATGATTCCATGTATAGTAGTGAATTAGCCTAAATAGGGTGTATTGGGGGGAAAAAAGAATTTGACTACAACTCTTGCATAAAGAAAGAGAGAAAAAAAACGAAATTGGCTGATTCAAACCAGGTGGTTACATTGGTCATGCACTACTGCATTTATGTGTGGTCAACAAATGTACGGAAATTGGCCGATATGCGTCCTCTGATGACGGGGGGGGGGGGGGGGGGGGGGGGGGGGGGGGGGGGGGGTATCACTTGCTTTCATGTCATTCTTACCTACATGTGTAACACCAGCTCATAGACTCTCCTCCATCCCTGCTTCCTTTCCTTTCTCCCTCTCCCTGTTTCTCTCTCTCTCTCTCCCCCCCCCCCCCCCCCCCCCCCTTTCATCCCTTCCTCCCCTCCCTCTATCTTACCTCCCACCCACCCTCCATCCCTCCCTCTCTCCCTACCTCCCTCCCTCCCACTCTTCATCCTCCATCCTCCATCCCACCCTCCATCCCCCCTCCCTCCTTCTCTCCCTCCCTCCCACCCTCCATCCCCCCTCCTTCCCTCCCTCCTTCCCTCCCTCCCTACCTCCATCCCTCACCCACACACATGCAGCCAAAAGCAACAGCATCCTGGGACTCCACAGTTCACGACAACAGTAGCTTAAACAGAGTGACAAGTTCAAACGACAGAGTCTATGCCATCCTGAAGGTCAGGATGATTCTTGCTCATCCACCAGGGATTGAGCTATTCTTGAGGAAACGGATCTGTCTCAGGGTATACAAGAGGATGAGCTTTGGCAGTACCACCATGAAGGCATTTATGTCGACACGGGTGAGTACAAGTGGATAGTTCTGCACTATTCTCCCTTGGTGCATAAAGGAGCACATTATGCCATTAAATTTTATGGACTGTAGGACTGGACAACACTGCACTAGTTGTAATCAATGTCCTATAGGATGCAAGAACGGCCTGTGGTGTGATGTACGAAGTAGTGGCAGGCATCCCGAAGTCTGAAGGGATGCAGCGACCCCCGAAGATCCCCGCCAACCCTTCATTTGTTGAACTGGACGAGGATGAGAATGCAGTGGAGAAGTTCAAAACTGCCATGGCATCCATTTCAAACATCCTTGCCCTCGACAGATTGAAACAGGTCAGCATACATGTAATCATCAGGAGCCCCTAATGTATTGTAGGAATCTGCTTGCCTCATCCCCAGTCCTTCCCAGGCCTCATTGCAGTGGGATGAGAAGGCCTAGGTACGAGGCTAGGGATTCACACAGAAGACTGAGTGATAGTCATATCATATTGCATTGAAGTTTTCATTCTGATATGATTGTTGGTTTCTGTAACTCCATGTCGGTATCTCTGTCCAACTCTGCACATGCACATGCACACGCACGCACACACACACACACACACACACACACACACACACACACACACACACACACACACACACACACACACACACACACACACACACATGCACACTCTCATATGCACACACATACACACGTACACTCATACACACCACAGGAAGTCGCCTTAAAAGAGAAACTAGCGAGCACTGGCCGAACGCTAAAGAAGCGCTACAGCCTAGCCCCCTTTGGAGACATGACCCCAGCTACCGTAAGTCCCTCTCCCTCTTCCTCAGAGTCTGAAGGTGTCCATGAGGTCGTCGTGAGGATCTCCTTACAGCCTACCCATGCCCTCCCCTTGCATGCACAGCCACAATCCCACAGCCGGGCCGACATCGGTACGTTTACTTGTACATGCTACATGTATGTACTGTGTTTCATTGATCAGACACCGCAGCTAATAATTTCATCATGCAATTTGTGTTTCTACTATTGGATGGCAGCAACAATTTGATGGAGGCAAACGTTTAACTCAATTTGGCTCAGCTTTGAGAACAGGGCTAGCTGTGTCATGACAAGTGATCCATTGGAGGCAGCATGGCTTTCATTGCTGGCTGGAAGCTTTTTGTGATGGTGCTGAAGACAGCAGTACATGGAAACTGAGCACACCCTTTACTTGACTGCATGACTATCAGCTACATGTAGATATTTGCTTTCAGCTTCACTGCATGAGGTTTTGTGCTATTGTGAGTAGCCACAGCTACTCTTCAATAATGGCATCTATCTCATTAAGCGCTTCCAAGGGCATGGCTACAATTCAAGGATGGCATCTATACATGTATGAGGGATTTGATCAATGAAATACAATATTTCAAAGGCACATGTATAGACCACCTTTGTGTATTACATTTTCGTCTTATTTCCTCGTAGGAGACATACCCCTCCACAAGCTCCCCCTACTTTGGCAACCACTCCCAGATATCAGGGCTGGATATGAAGACTGGCCAGTCAGCCAAATGTTGTCATCAATATGTCTTCCTCAGGAGGACGAAGAGGGGACAACTGCTGGAACTGGAAACCATGCCCCCCCCCCCCGAATGTTATGAAATCTTACCTTGCTGAGCTTGGCCCAGAACCTGTGCTTGTGAGTGAGGAGAGTGGGATCGTTGCTGGGGACTTGCGCACAGTAGGCGTACAGGAGAGCAATGAGCTGAGTACAATCCCGGAAGAGGTGGCTGGGGAAGAGGGTGGAGGCGTGGGAGGGGAAGCGGAGGAGAGAGCAGGAAGGGGAGATGTTGAAGGTGTGGGGACCAGTGTAGAGGCTGAGGTGATAATAGGTGTTGAATGGGGAGAGAGTGGTGTGAAGAGTGAAGATGTTGAGGGTGCTGGTGAAGCTGTCGTGAAGAGTGAAGGCATCGGTGATACTGCTGTGCAGAGTGAAGGTATCGGTGATACTGGTGTGCAGAGTGAAGGTATCGGTGATAGTGGCGAGGATAATGAAGTTGGTATGAAGAGTGAGGGCATCAGTGACGCTAGTATGAAGAGTGAGGGCATCAGTGACGCTAGTATGAAGAGTGAGGGCATCAGTGACGCTAGTATGAAGAGTGAGGCATTAGTGATGCAGGTGTGAAGAGTGAAGGCATTTGGCATATTGGTGATGCTAGTGTGAAGAGTGAGGGCATCGGTGATGCTGTTGTGAAGAGTGAGGGTAGTGAAGCCGGCGTGGAGAGTGGTGTTGAAGCTGGTGGAAGTGGTGTGAAGAGTGAGGAGCATGAAGGTGATGAGGGTGAGGGTGTGTTGCTGCCACCACCAGAGACAAGGGGAGAAGGGGAGGATCGACCTGTTGGAGTTACCCTCTGTGCTCACAGCTTCCAACGAGGGAGAGGTGGTGGAGGAGGAGGTGAGAGCTTGGTAGATAATAGTCTCATGTCCAGCCATCCATTCCCCATGGCGGAGAACGTCTGGTGGCTTGATTTAGTTTTGTCACTAACACCTTTCTCATCTTTGAATGGCCAATAGAATCGTAGTAGTTGATTTACAACCCCCCTTTGCAGTTTCTAAGAACCTCTCAGCCTTCTCCAACATCGAAATAGTTTACAGCAATATGCAATACGTCCACCAATCTTTGTTAGCAGCCAATGGTTCCGAATTAAGTTAGTGAACATCGCTGACTGCTTAGTAGGACTGTACGACTAATACACATTACACAAACAAGCTTCTATTTTCTGAACATTGCATTCTTTGTGCAATAAACATCTGAAAAGAAGACTAGGTACATAAATTGGGGGGGGGGGGGGGGGGGGGGGGGGGGACATTAGGTGTTGTATTTATAGGGATTTGACACTGTGTCGTGAATAATCAGCAGGGCTTGATGTTACTGTACAGTGTATAAAAAGCCTGGCCAAATGAAGCCTTCTGGTGGCAAATCTTAGCAGGATATCTCATGTTGATTTCACACCCATCAGTTGCAGGAGAGCTCACATGAGCAAGAACAGGCTGTAACAAGAAGCGAAGAAGTCATCACACCACCTCCCTCCTCCCCGAGACGTCATTCTGAGGGGGATGTATTGGACCCAGGTGCACCAGTGAAGCACAAACCTCCCCCCTCTCCACACTCGCGCAGTACTAATGTCAGCCCAAGCTTAGAGAGAAGCAGGCATCATCAGGCAACAGGTAGCCCATCCCCCTTGAGAGGAGCAGGAGCTAAGGGGGACCCTTCACCCACTGGAGCAGGAAAGAGAGCACCTTCGCCTATACATGCACCTAGTACTGAATCAGAAAGCTCAAGTTTCAGTGAACCATCAAAGCAGGTGCCTACTCAGCCACAACCCTTTACAATTGGAGAGAAGGTAAGAACACATGACATTGGAGCTGTCATTGCCATGTGACTGTGTCATGTGGCCTGAAATGGTGTATCATGTGACCTAAAGTACAGTTTTAAATAGACTTCTGTCTGATTCTTTATTGTCTGTGATCGTGCAGGTGATGGTAGAAATCCCTCAAGGATTTAAGTTTGCCACAGTGAAATTCATTGGAGAAACAGAGTTTGCAGTAGGGGAGTGGATAGGAGTGGCTTTCGATCGACCATACGGTAAGCTGGAGTGTTACAGTGTAGGGTGGGGTATCCTCAATGTTTCGCATGGCCTTGGGGTACCTGTTGGGTATCCCAATTCTCACCCTCACCTCATTTCTCTGTCACACGTGAGCAACCATTTCTACTCACTAAGTCTGCCCACATAGCCTTAAAATTAAGTACGGGGGGGGGGGGGGGGGGGGGGGGCTGAGATATGATATGGGTGCTGTAGGAGGTAGTACATTGAGGTCAGGACAGCCCGTGACTGTTGTACTAACCAACCAATGGATTTGGACTGTGTGTGTAGCCAGTACATGTAGTTTTGATGCTCACTGGTATTATTATTCACTTCCCTCTCCCCACCCGTGGCCCAGCAGGCAAGAACAGTGGTGTAGTCAAAGGTGTAAAGTACTTCCAAGTGCAAGGACAAGCATGGTATGTTTGTCCGAAGAGACAAGATCACCGTCCAGTCCTCTTCTCCAGCTCTTGGCAAGCCCGTCCTCCTAGTGGCAAGTCCCCTCTCTCACAGCAGAGAGTAGCCTCCAACCCCAACTTTCTTGGTAGACCAACAATTTCAAGTAGTTCTAGAAGATCTTCTGGTGGTGGACGTTTGCAATTTCCAAAAGTATAGTGCAAGCTAAGGTAGGGCGGGGTAATTCGGGCCACGGGGTAATTCGGGCCACTTCAACTTCAGGTCAACGGTAACTAATAACGGACAGACTTTAGGCAAACTTCTGGCCATGTATATCCAGGGACTCAACCTGCCTACAACTCACTAGAAGCAAGAATAAAAAGGATGCTTCTTTCCTGTTGCAACGTTGAAGTGGCCCGAATTACCCCGTACTATATCGTGGCCCGAATTACCCCGCCCTACCTTACTTGATGTGATGTATATATCAATACATTAAGATTTTAACGTGTGTTTGTGTGTGTGTGTGTGTGTGTGTGTGTGTGTGTGTGTGTGTGTGTGTGTGTGTGTGTGTGTGTGTGTGTGTGTGTGTGTGTGTGTGTGTGTGTGTGTGTGTGTGTGTAACGGAAGTGGGATGTTCGTGGGGCGGGACTAGACTATAGTGACGCGAGACCTTCGTACTTTAATTTATTTTACTTAACCTCGAACTCCGTGAAGAATGTGTCCGGGAATCCGCAATCGGGGAGCAGCAGTCGAAGCGGACGTAATCGGGGAGCAGCAGTTGAAGCTGTGGTGGCCGAGAGAGACACTCCGAACACGAGAACGAAAATTCGCCCGGACCCGAGAACGAAAATACGCCCGGACCCGGGAACGGAAATGTACCCGGACCCGGGAACGGAAATGCACCCGGACCCGGGAACGGAGACGGACCTGAGAACGGAAACACTCACGGAGCAGGCCTAGGCGCCTCTAGCTCTGGCCGGCCGGAGCGCGCGCATGCATGCGAATCACTCATTTTGCATGACGTAATGCAAGTCGCTCGATCGATCATGGATGCCTCTCGTGCGATCGGGATCAAGAATCTTGATCGGTGAAAATCGGCCTTGATCGCTTGATCGTCTCCAAAAAAGGCCTTGATCGATTGATCGTGTCTACAGAAGCTCTTGATCGCTTGATTCAGAGGTTCAAAGGTCACACACGTGGGCCCGCCTTCCTATAATCATGGATATTATATCCATGCTATAATACAATGCACGTTGTGTTCCAAAATGACAGAACTAACCAGCCCATTTTACGGCCCAGTGTAGAAGAGTGAAGCTCTACGCCCTAGCAGAGGAGGTGGAATTTGGAAGCAACGTTAGATTGGTAGAGGGGCTCATCCACAGGCGCTAGGCTAGGCGGGGGCGGGGCTGGGGAACGAGGCCTGCTGTATACGTACACCTATGGATTAACACTTAGCATCGTTCCCAGGCTTCTACGCCCAGTACGAAAGCGACAAAAGCTGGGCGTGGAGGCCTGGGAACGAGTCACTGTGCAGTAATAATTGCCAGTGGTTGAAAGTCGGCCGCGGCCAGACTGTTCTTCAGTGGGTGGACTTGGCCAGGGTCAATTCTCGACATGGATCTGGGCTGGAGACTATCATGGCCACTCTGCTGGGGTGTGGTGGAGGGCTTCAGATGCCTGGAGCTTCAAATTTAATAGTAGGGTTATAACCCAACATAAACAGACCACTTGAAAGACCAATCCTTCCTCTAGCTGCTACTGCACCCCCATGTCCATAGGTGTTGGGGTTCGTGAGACAAAGTCACATATAGACATCAAACCTTGAAAATCGTACGTTATCATCCAAGCACAACACACAATACAAAGACTGCTCGTCCATTGGTATAATTATACAATTCCGGTCCTATGTCCAGAGCTTGCATGGTTTGTCGCATGCGTTCAGAATTTATACACGTCTGTGGGAGGGGCCAAAGTGTCCAGGTAGCCACGCCTCTGCAGGAAGTTCGTCTTTCAAGCAGTAGGCTGGTCTGAATAGGTTCGAGTCCAGCACCCGCTTTGTTCCTAAGAATTGGCATTGCTGCATGAATGTAGTTGCTGTTATTGCACAGTACTATGGGGTGCCGTTTGTGTCAAAACTATATTGTGAGTCGATGGTAGTCTCGGTACCAGACTCTTCGCGCGAAGAGTCTGGTACCGAGACTAAGTCGATGGATGGTTAATACGTTGACGTACAGCTTGCAGGGCGACGAATCTATAAGCAGCGTCAGTTCTGAGGCGACGAATCTTTCTGAGGCGACGAATCTTTTTGAGGTGACGAATCTTTCCGAGGCGACGAATCTTTCTGAGGCGACGAATCTTTCCGAGGCGACGAATCTGACTGAGGTGACGAATCTGAATGACTGAGGCCGGAAATGGGTGTGACTGTACTTTCGAGCCATACCTAGTCTGTTTGTACATGTGCAGTTACATTGTTACCTGACTAATGGGCCCTCCTGGCCTTTCTATGTCATTATAACAATTTAATGGATACAGTGGCAAAGAACTTGCTTAAGAGGGACGAGAGAGTACAGTTAGAGGTGGACATTAAGCATTATAAATTTGTCTTGTGCTGCATGTACATGTATCGTTGAATGTAATTTTGTCATGATTTTCATTATGTCTCTCACAGCCCGGGCCGCGAGTTGGAGGAAGCTGTTTGTTGCATGCGCGATACGATTCACACCCACTTTCTTAATAATTTTTGTTAATATTTTTTATTTATTTACTATTCATCGTCTCCGTCAGTCAGTAGTGACATAGATAATATTTACGCTCTATTATCTATGGTAGTGAGTCATGCAGATTCGTCGCCTCAGAAAGATTCGTCGCCTCGGAAAGATTCGTCGCCTCGGAAAGATTCGCGCCTCCGTTCATAGCTATTCGTAGCCTCACAACTGACGCTGTTTCTCAGATTCGTCGCCTCAGAACTGACGCTGCTTCACAGAGTCGTCGCCTCAGCCGCCTCAGTTCATATTCGTCGCCTCAGAACTGACGCTGCTTCACAGAGTCATCGCCTCAGTTCATATTCGTCGCCTCTGAACAGACACTGCTTATAGATTCGTCGCCCTGCAAGCTGTATGTCGACGTATTAACCATCCATCGACTCACAATGTAGTTTTGACACAAATGGCACCCCATACAGTACGTGGGTACCCGTAACCTTAACTGATCTGAGCCAGACATAACGATGGCATTGTGACTTCTATGGCCTGTTTATCACATTTAGTTCAAGGTTCGGAGGGCGCACGCGTGTCACTAGTCTAGACGCAATCGGGGAACCAGCAGCTGAAGCGGACGCAATCGAGCAACAGCAACTGAAATTTATGTCCAGTAAGGATCTCCATCTGTTGCCACTGTTAGCTATCACTATAAAACACTGTGATGAAACTCTCCACTAGTAGTTATTCATATCTTCCTGACTAATAGGCCCTCCTGGCTTTAAATTTAACTGGACTTCTGTCTGGGTGCATTATCATGTTAGCAATTGCTATTCATGTACCCTTGCATTGTTGCAAAATTGTTATAGAAAAAAAACACTGAAGCGTACGCGATCGGGGAGCGCGCGAGCAGCAGCTGAAGCGTACGTACTGAACTGAACTGAACTGAACTGAACTAAATTTTATCTGCAAGCAGAATGGGTACACATTGAGGCTGACGACAGCCTATGAAGTGTGCTCCCCAAACATAAAAGAACATACAAAAAGAAGACAGTAACAGGGTACATAAAAGAAATTAAAACAAAGTCAGGCCTAGGTACAGAACGAGAGAGGATTTAAATGCAGCATATGTACCGTTAAGTGCAGAAGAAATGTGTACAGGCAATGAGTTCCAAATAAAAGATGCGTTAATAAAAAGGAATATCAATAAGCATTTACACGAGAAGGCATGCACTGTAGTGAGTTAACCTTACAATAACGAGTTTGAGGTGCTTTACAAGGAGAAAAATAGTCTGTAAAATTTATACAATCTAATCGGTTAACTACCTTATATATTTGACAGAGTGATAAATAAGAATGTCTTTGTTCTATGGCTGACCAGTGGAAGTTCAGCCAGGGACTCATCGTAGCTCCTGCTCCATTTCTTAATTGAGCTGTCCCACCGAGCGTTAATCCATCTTGCTGCCCTCTTCTGGACTTTCTCGATTGTGTCACGGTCTGTTTGTGTGTGTGGTGTCCACACTGGGCGTAAGTATCTGATGACAGAATGGCACACTCCACCATCCTGCTGTAATATATTATAGTCTCTGCAAGAGTCGTGTGGGAGACACATTCATTTGATAGCATTAACTTATACCACTATCAATACATTAAGATTTTAAGCTGGTGTGAGAGCTGACGCAATAGGGGAGCAGCGGCTGAAGCGGAAGCGATCGGGCTGGCAATCGGGGAGCACCGGATGCAATCAGGGAGCGACGGACTGTTAATAGGCGAACTAGGAAGTTATCTGGGCGAGCGAAGCTACTTGAGTTGTACGTAGTTAAGCTTATAGTACTTAGCTTTGTAGCCCTGCATGCATGTCCTTGAGTTAATGCATGGCTAGAGCTTCAAGACCATAACCCAGGAATGCCGCATGCATCTCCAGTGCGGAATGTTTTCTGGTCACTTGAGTTAGCTACCATTACTCAAACTTGTTTCTCTGGAGTCTGTATGCAGGATTGAAGAGCAAATTCCTTTTTGTTAAAAGGGGAAGACAGTGCCTGAATTAACACAGCACTAGACACTCTCGACCGCACACCCCCATTGTGGTGAATCCTGCATGGAACAAGTTTGAGCATTGCCATTACATGTAGTCTGTGTTTGATGTTCAAGTTGCTGCTGGCTATATTTCTGTGATTTTGGTGATATTTCATTGTTTAGCTACTATCTTTTGCGCTACTCTTTTTGTATATGGGGTTCATGGCAGCGGCCAGTATATCTAACCATTGGAAAGGACCACCAAATCATTAGTCATGCCAGTATTCAACTATTACCTCTAGAGTGTAGCTGTTGATCCTGATTCTCTACAATAGGCTTGTTGGTTCAGGCAGCAGCTACATAGAGAAAGTTATCAATTATCAGACACCATCATCCAAAGTTCAAAGTTTCATCGAATAACCCCAGAAGGGACCGGTACAACAAGCAAGAATTTGAACAAACACAGAATACATACACACATGAATGATTTAAGTGCATGGTGACATTACTGCATTCTGGAATGTCAGGTCGTAAAGGGAGTTGATCCTTGGATTTGGGCATCAAACTAAGGTATGAAGACCTTAGACAAGACGGCATTAATTTCTCACCATCACCCTGGAGCACTCAACCAGCTCCATTGGCCACTCTCCATCGGTCAAATACACATTGGGGTTGGGGACAGACATGTAGAAAGCAGTACATCTCGGATGAATAGGTCCACGTAAAAGACAGCTGTACAGGACAAAAGTTGTCTTGGTCAAGTGTCAGTTCATATATCAGCAGTACAGGACAAAAGTTGTCTTGGTCAAGTGTCAGTTCATATATCAGCAGTACAGGACAAAAGTTGTCTTGGTCAAGTGTCAGTTCATATATCAGCAGTACAGGACAAAAGTTGTCTTGGTCAAGTGTCAGTTCATATATCAGCAGTACAGGACAAAAGTTGTCTTGTCAGTTCATATATCAGCAGTACAGGACAAAAGTTGTCTTGTCAGTTCATATATCAGCAGTACAGGACAAAAGTTGTCTTGGTCAACTCGTCGACAGTCAACTTGTGTGCAGGAGCCCGCCACCTCCCTTGTCCATTATTGTAACGTCGGGCGTCCTCAAGCCCCCTACGCCAGGAGAGGCAAGCCTCCCTTCCCCTCAGTCTTGGTACAGGCGCAGACTACCCAAGACCTGTTGAGCGCCCCAGGTCTTCGTCTCGTCTTCTTCAACTTGTGTGCAGGAGCCGCCACCTCCCTTTGTCCATCATGTATTGTAACGTCGGGCGTCCTCAAGTCAGGGGCGGATCCAGGGGGGGGGGGGGGGGGGGGGGGGGGGGGGGGGGGAGGCTACAAGGGGCTGTAGCCCCCCCCCTTTCCAGTTCCGACCACACCCCTTATTTACACGAGTACCGGACTTACAGTGGAATTAGCAACAAAGAAGTTGAAAGGAAGCTCAGTGCTGGACTTTTTCCAACGGAAACAGCTTGTGACAGTCAGAATGAATCAGATACAGAGTCAACTCGTGCTGGGGACGAAAACGGTTCTCAGTTCAGACCACGGCGAATCTTCGTCGGACTTGACATTAATTGGTGATTCATGACTAGTCACATTTACCTGTTCACGTCGAGGATAAGACGTTCACGGATGACACGGGAACCAGAAGGCAGCGAGTGCAGTGCAAAAGGTCGAAGGCGCTAAGAGAGCCCATCTAGATGGCTGAAAAATGGGTCGTGCATATCTTTACGTAAAATAGTAAAAAATCCCACGTGTAGTACTTACGTGGGACGATTTTACGTGCCCAATCCCACGGGTAGTACGTGGGACGATTTTACGTCAACAACTCCACGTACAGTACGTGGGACGATTTTACGTACGCCCAAATTACGTAAAATCCCCCAGTGTAAGTTGGGATAGTATATCTTACGGGGCAGGATTTTACGTCGATTGAAGTGACGTAAAATCTTCCCTCGTAAGATGCATGGATCGACGGACGCAAGATACGGAATATGCATGAGTGATATAAGTGGGAGGAGCTGGGTAAAAACTGCAATTGGAGGGCGGGGCTAGGCTAGCTGCATAAGTAGGGAGTGGGAGGAGCTGGATGAAACTGCAATTGGAGGCGAGTTGTACAACTGGGGGTGGGGCTAGACGGATGGCGGGGCTAGGCTAGCTGCACAGGTAGGGTGGGCCTAGGCTAGCTGTACAGCTAAGGGGTGGGGCTAGGCTTGTGACAGGGGCTGCACAGGTGGGGCGGGTAGTTTTTGGTTATAATTAGGTAGAAGTCGCATTGTTTAGTTTTTAGTTTTAATTACTAAATCTCCAAAGGGCTAATTAGTAAAGGCTCTTTTAGTAACCACTTTTTGGGGTGATTTAAATATTAGTTTAGTTGTAGTTTTAATTAACAGGCTGCGACAGTCCTCATTTTAGTTTTAATTTTAATGCATTATAGTTTTAGTTGTAGTTAACTAAAACAACATTGGCTGGAACACATGTCTAGACACCAGGATCCGGATGCCCAATATGGACCACCTGATAAGAAATGCAGCTTTCAAGGCACCAGTAAGTCAGTGCTTAAAGATCTAATGAACACTAGTAAGGGTAAAAGCGCTCTCAGATGTAGGAAAAGGAAAATGGACGTTATACAACCAACCACCACCCAAGTGTTTACTTGTGTTCACACACAAGTAAACAGCAGTGCATCACCCCAGATATGGGAAAATAATGGAGTTTGAAAACGAGAATGGTACCGCAAATACTTGGTGGGCAGGCATGGTGACCCAGTACAATCCAACAAATGATCAGTATGCGGCCTTTTTCCCAAGTGACTATACTTCAAGGCAGATGATCGCATTGTTTCCTAGAACACTTATGCACTATACAACAGCAGCAACTCTACACAATGGTGAGTTCCTACCCATTGTTATACAAGCCACTTATCTTTTTTCAGTTGAAAACTCATACTGTCTGTTCAAGGCAGACTATCACTTCACTTCATATCTTATGTAATGCGGTATGCCATGGCAACATTCATCAACTTAAATTTATATATAACCTTATCTATTCATGTCTGTGACGGAACACGGAATATCTGTTATGCAGGTGTACATCATGAAATTCACATGACTGTACAAAGTGGTTATTGGTCCGGCAGGAAGTAGGGCAATCAGGTTACGTAAGGGCCAGGGCCAGTGCTGAATGCACATGCATGCTCAATACGTATACAGTATGTAGATACTTCCCGCAGGACCAACGTCGTCTTAATTTACTGCACAAATGGCCACATACAGCTACGTGTATGGCCGTGGATCTACTTAATGAGATTCATGGTTAACCTATCCTCCGCGCCCAGCCCATCACGTCTAGCCCCGCCCTCCCTCCAATTGCAGTTTTTACCCAGCTCCTCCCACTTATATCACTCATGCATATTCCGTATCTTGCGTCCGTCGATCCATGCATCTTACGAGGGAAGATTTTACGTCACTTCAATCGACGTAAAATCCTGCCCCGTAAGATATACTATCCCAACTTACACTGGGGGATTTTACGTAATTTGGGCGTACGTAAAATCGTCCCACGTACTGTACGTGGAGGAGTTGTTGACGTAAAATCGTCCCACGTACTACCCGTGGGATTGGGCACGTAAAATCGTCCCACGTACTACACGTGGGATTTTTTGCTATTTTACGTAAAGCTCTACGCGACGGAAAAATGACGGTGAAAAAATTTTCCGCGCTTTGCGCAGAGTCTCTCTCCACCATCGATCCTGGAACTTGTGTTGCTACTCGTACATGTGGAACTTGCAGTGCAAAGCACGAAAGTGCCACGAGAGCCCATCCTGATAACTGAAAAATGAAGGCGAAAAAATTTTTCCGCGCTTTGCGCGGAGTCTCTCTCCAGCATCTATCCTGGAACTCGTGTTGCTACTCGTACATCTGGAACTTGCAGTGCAAAGCACGAAAATGCCACGAGAGCCCATCCTGACAACTGAAAAATGAAGGCGAAAATTTTTTCCACGCTTCGGGCGGACTGATCGTCGCTACACGCCTCTATGCGCTGCCTTCGGCAGCGTTCAATTGTGTTATTAGCCCCTCCCTTTCAAACATCCTGCATCCCCCCCTGCAAGTCCCCTACGCCAGGGACTTCTGGCGAGGCAAGCCTCCCTTCTTCTCAGTCTTGGTACAGGCGCAGACTACCCAAGACCTGTTGAGCGCCCCAAGTCTTCGTCTCCCATTATCATCCATATTCGGACGCGCTAGCGCGGACGTTGGAAGTGGGCGTGACCTTCCGTCGATAGTGCACATCCATCTCACTGTGCGTTGCAAGTTTGGTGTTGCTCTCTTGTTTGGCTCTGGAGTTAAAACTCTGAAGCAGCTATAATCAGACAATTGTAGGACGCCGCTCCCTCTGAACCAGTTTTCGGCGGGATTTCTGCAGCTTGGTGGAGCCCAAGACCCTCGAGAACAACACGAACACCGGACTTGTACCTTTGTGTTGCTGAGAAGCTGCACATTTCAGTGATGCCCGCATCGTGGCCCTAAAACACGGCGAAATCCACTGCCCGATCAAAAGAGGGCGAGACTTGGTCAACATTCGAATGACAGCCCTCAGCGCCTGAGGCAGCTACAACACCAAAAATCAGGCGTGCAGCAGAAGGATCTTGGACTCCACCACGTTGCAGAAATCCCGCCCAAAAACTGGTTCAGAGCAAGCGCAATGGAGAGCGGCGTCCGATAATGCATACAATTGTCCGATTATAGCTGTTTCAGAGTTTTGTCTTTGACAGATTATAACTCCAGAGCCAAACAAGAGAAGCAACACCAAACTTGCAACACACAGTGAGATGGATGTGCACTATCGACGGAACACTTCCCGCAATTGTACAACTTCGCGTCCGAATATGGATGGTGTCACCTTCTCTAGTACCCTAAACAGTATTCGCTCCGAGTTTCAGTAGAATGGTTGCACTATATATCATGCTTAAGAAATGCAGCAGCTGGAGGAGTCACATGATATCTACGTATACTGAGACAATCTAGGAAGATTATATTGGAGCCCCCAACTGCTTGGGTGAACTAGTAAACAGTGTAGTTGACTATACGATCGTATCAGAAACCCTGCTGAAGCGAATTTCCAACTTTAAGATAGATGTAATCTCCACTCTGTCTGATCACTGCTCAGTGAGTACCAGCACTGTCTGCGGAAATGACTCAATGGTGTATTTGCATAACCTCCCAGAACACCTCAGAGGATATGCCGCTGTGACCTCCTTGGCAGATATGAGGCCAGTCACCCACTAACTTTGGAACCATCTCTCTCACTCTCTTCCTTTTCATGGTCAGAGGAAGTCGAAGAGAAAGTAGCAGCAGAACTGAACACTACTGGCTTCCAATCCAAACTTGTTGAACTCTCCTCCGCTATCAATTCTAGACCAGTAGAAGAAACGGCATCTCACTTTACAAACCTCCTTCAAGATGTCCTGGGATAACATGCAAACAAACGCCTTACTAGAACAAATAAGAAATTCCCCAGAAACTCTTGGTTTGATCATGCATGAATGTAAGGAACAAAAACGATTAACAAGGAAGTTGGGAAAGCTGTTTAAATCTAAGGCAGACGACCCGTGGACAAGAGATAAGTACTTAACAGCCAGAAAGAGCTACAAGGCCATGGTCAGAAGGAAAAAACGCCAAGCAGCTTTGAATCTCCATGATGAGTTGGAGTCGTTTAGAATGAGGAGCCCCATAGAGCCTCAGGGCAGCAAACACCTGAACGTATCCCTATCCCTCTGGATGCAGTGAAAGCACATTTTGAGGAGCTCAATCTCGGCCCAGCCCCACTGGATAGTCAGGTCACTCTGGGAGAAAGTAGACTGGGAAATCCATCGACGGACTCTCCCATTACAATGGAAGAAGTAGAGTCGGCAATTGCTCAACTCAAATCTCACAAAGCACCTGGTTGGGATGGCTTAACGCCAGCCTTTTTTAAGCTCTCGGCTGGTATTTTTCCTTAGAGACATTTTGAATCAGGTGTTAACCTCAGGCATCTACCCCTCAACATGGAGCATCGGTTTTATCAAACCTATTCACAAGAGTGGTGAAAAACTGGATCCTAGCAACTACCGAGGCATTATCCTCCTCAGTGTCATGGGCAAGATTTTTACTGCCATCATAAGGGTCAGACTGCTAGATTGGGCTGAAACAACAAAAACACAGTTTGGCTTTCGTCATGGCCGAAGAACGACTGATCCAATATATCCTAAACTCAGTTATCCAGTTCTACAGGATGAAAGCCAAACCTTTATTTGCCTGCTTTGTGGATTTCAAGTAGGCTTTTGATTCAATTAGTCATGGTGCTCTATGGACCAAGCTAGCATCGCTGGGAGTTAGCAATATGATACTCACCCTGCTTCAAAGTATGTATGCGAACGCCATATCAGTAGTTCAGCTGGGAACTGAGGTCTCCTCTCACTTCCCATGTAGAAAAGGTGTGCGTCAAGGGTGTAACCTCAGTCCCCTACTGTTCAATTTGTTTATAGCTGATTTGGAACAGCACCTAGAAGCAGGTGAGGCTGGAGGTGTTGAAAGATTGCTATGGTGAAGTATTGGTGGCGTATTTCAACACACTGGGACATCCCTCCATTATTGCAGGAAGCATACCAACTAAATATTTCTGAGCAGCCCAGTCAGTGGGCACAGGCAGTCAAGACAGTGCTCGACAAAGCAGGGTTTTCCCATATCTGGAACAACCCAGACAGTATTCCACATGACCTATTCATTGAAAAGCTTACGCAAAGACTTTGGGACCAATATCAACAACAATGGATAAGTGATCTGGCAACATCCAGAAAATTGAGAACATACCGTTTGTTCAAAACAAGGCTTGAATTTTAACCATACCTCAACCTCCCACAACACATTCGTATCCAACTGGCTAGACTACGGTCTGGTTCCCACTCACTAAGGATTGAAACGGGCCGATACTCCCTCCCTAAACCTACTCCACTGGAGGAACGTCTCTGTCCAAGGTGTAGCAAAATTGAGGATAAAACCCATTTTCTGATCACTTGCCGGTTGTGGCGAGGTTATTACAGAGACGAACTATTTAACTGCTGCAGATCCCTCAACAGTTCCTTTCCCCACATGAGCTCTATTGACAAGCTAATATTTATTTTGCACTCAAAGAATGTTCGTATCATCTGGCTCACAGGTGTGTTTGTGTACCATAGTTTCATGGAAAATGTAATTTCACTTTAACAATTGTGTATTTGTATTCATCTGTACTCTTGACATATGGGTCCTCCGGCCTTCCATTGTCAGTAAAATTTATATATAAATTATAATACAGTCAAGTTTTCAGCTTAGTATTCCAGTTGATACACAGTCACCCCATGCTCCCACCCTAGCCCCACCCCCATGCTCCCACTCCATGCAGCCTCACCCCCATGCACCCACCCCCCATGCTCCCACCCCAGCCCCACCCCCCATGCTCCCACCCCAGCCCCACCCCAGCCCACCCCCATGCTCCCACCCCCCATGCTCCCACCCCAGCCCCACCTCTCATGCTCCCACCCAAGCCGCATACATATGCTCCCATCCGCCAACCCCATGCTCCCACCCGCCCATGCCCCCACCCCCATGCTCCCACCCGCCCATACTCCCACCCGCCCATGCTCCCACCCGCCCATGCTCCCACCCTCCCATGCTCCCAACTCCCATACTCCCACCCCAGCCCCACCCCCCATGCTCCCACCCACCCATGCTCCCCCACCCCCCACTACCTATACCAGAACTTACCCTGGCGGTGAAAGGTATTCAGCTAGGGTAAGGTTAGGGTGAGGGCTCACCTCACCTTAACCTCACCCGCGCTAAACCTAACCCGAATAGCTTGGACACAACTTGACTCTCTTTATATACCCGAGAAGCCTGCGGATAGCGCGTGCCAGCAACTGTGCACGCGCCGGTACCGCAATGATCTGATTGGTTGACATCCGTAGCCGTTCACGTTTTGGTGGGAAATGATCTGTTCACGCGTAAAGTGTGGGATGTGATGAGCGTGTGTCAGTCTCTGTCGTTTTCCTGACAGTAGCGCGTGCGCGTGCTAGCAACTGTGCACGCGCCGGTAACGCAATGATCTGATTGGTTGACATTCGTAGCCGTGGCATGATTTGGCGGGAAAGGATCTGTGCACGCGTAAAGTATGGGCTGTGATGAGCGTGTAACCGTCTCTGTCGTTTTCCTTCGTTCACCGATGGCGTTGGCCTCCTCCAGTAGGCCCTCTGCCATTGGCGCTCCCTCTGTTGATGCCCTTGTAGTGGACTTTGAATGTTTTATCGTATGTAAGCAGTACCGCTAGGGCCTACTGACAGCCACGGCTGTCAAGGTCAGGGTGACAGTTCATCAGGAGTATATTATGTTTATCACAAGAAAAGGCTTACTACTAGCCCATCCAAGTGACTCATACTACTGGAAAAACTAGAAGTACATGTAGGATGGTGCCCGGACCCCATGCCGCTTGATAA
This sequence comes from Axinella damicornis, assembly GCA_963931865.1. Lineage (NCBI taxonomy): Eukaryota > Metazoa > Porifera > Demospongiae > Axinellida > Axinellidae > Axinella > Axinella damicornis. The sequence goes on along the minus strand of OZ007506.1, from coordinate 11,331,272 downwards.
GGCTTGAGCGTTTGGGAACGAGGCTGAGGTTGTTCTATTAATTAGACCGAGAAGCAGACAATGCTGTGACGTGTGAGTGTGGTCCATCTAGTCATGTCTATTCGAAGCTAAGGTAAGAGGATGGGGAGAAGTAGAGAGGGAGGGAAAGAGTCCTGTATGATAATAGAAAAACCCTGTAGACATGGTTATGTTAGCTAGTCTCGGAACCAGACCCTTCGCGTGGGGGAGGAGGAAAGGGTCTGTGCACCATCTTACATTCGAGTTGTCCCCAGGTTGGAATGTTGACCTAACGAATCAGAAGTGTTGATTGCGAATGACGTCAGGGAAATGACTTTTCTCCAGGCTTTCGGTGTCCCAGCGACTAGACACGGCAAATCGCTCTGCCGTACCGCGTTACCCGCGAGTGTCTGACAAAAGTCGAGAAGAGCAACAAGCAGTTCGACTGTGATCGTACGCGTGGTATCACAGTTGATCACCAATTACCGCGCATAATTACATTCCGTGAGGACAACTCAAATGTAGGCACCTGCCCAGACCCTTTCCTCCTCCCCTGCGCGAAGGGTCTGGTTTAGCTAGTTGTCAACCCCAGGGGGGGGGGGGGGGGGGGGGGGGGGGTTGAAAGGTCAATGAAACCCTTGATTCTTTTCCACACTCAAGGTGGCTAGCCTGCTAAAGTAACCTTGGCTGTACTATACGCGTCCCTGCTGCTATCATGATGCCAGAGCCTAGTAAAGTATGGTGTGGTGTTTTATCTGGCTGGGCACAGCGATGTTGCATTGTTCCCAGACTGTGCTCTGTCTGGGAACAAGATCAAGCAATTCTAAGGCTTTTAAAGCTGTATACTCTCTGAGCTGTGCATGTGTTCCAAATTCTGTGAGTGCTGTGGACGCTCAACAAAGACCAGCAGGGAGAGAGATCCAGGCCTTGAACATAATCGAGGTAGAGCAGTGTTGGACATTGGCTAGATCCACTGAAAATTTTACTATGCTTTCGAATGCTATTGTAGCAGTAATTTTATGCCGTAACCTAAACTATGCTCATGTCACCGAGCGACCGTTGAATGAAAATTAACCTTTCTGTTGACATCTGCTCGATGTGTATGTGCACATGTGCGTGTGTGTGTTCCGTTTTGGGTCTATGTGTCTGTATGTGCATGTGAGTACATGATGTATGCATTTGTATGACATTAGGTACTTGTGAGGTATACTTTGTAGGTGGCCGTGAAGGTCCCCCTCACGAACATTCCCTCACAAACATTCCCTCAAAAAAGTAATGTTCTCTCATAAACTTTCCCTTGTGACACGTCTGTTCTCTGTTGCTCCATACAAACGTTCCCTCATGAAGTGTAATCATGTGGTTAATTACTTGCTGTCCATGCAGTGGTGTTTTCAGTTGCTGTCACTTGTGCTTTGCTGTTTTGGGTGACCTTGTTCGTTGAATACGAAAACCATACCACAGCACACTGGCTTGGTGAACACCTACAGCACACTTGGTGACCTGTTCTGATTTTAGCCATAATGAATGGGTTGTACAGAGGTGAAAACCTATCGACATGACAGCAATCTTTTGTACTGCATCCAGCACATTCGAATGAATGAACTCTACATGACGTGTACACAAGAGATCACTGTACGTACTCACTGTCAACCCTCGGGATCATCTTTGAATGGGCAACGGTGCCCAGAACAGCAAATGAAATACCACTACACGTGCATTTTCACTTGTGAGTTAATAGCAAACGCCTTTTGTGAGGGAACGTTTGCGAGGGAAAAAACCGGTGGGGAGGAACGTTTGCTAGGACAGAAGAATTGCAAGGACAGAAGCATCATGAGGGATCGTTCGCGAGAGAACATTTGTGAGCTACAGAAGTGTGTATTTACGGTTAGATGTATGAACAAACAGACAGACACACATGGTTCATGTTGTACATGTCTGGGGCTCGCTCAGGCTCATCCTAGTTGGTATAGAGAGACATTAGCATCTGTGTCATGTGACAGGCCAATTGTTAATAGTTTTTACCTACTGTTTTCTTTCCTAGTGTCTAGTAGTCTTATTGCATTACACTGCACTTGGCATTACTGATGTCGTTGTTTGGTGACATCTGTGGCATGTGACTGGCCAAGTTCAGTAGTTCTTATTGAAACCTTTTGCATTACATTGCAGTTCGTGAGAGTCTGAGAATCTGTTGAAGCCCGTGATCTGTCACTTCCACTGAAGATATGCTGTCAGGATAGCAAACCTGAAGGTGAGGAGCTACTGGGTGTATGGCAGTAAAACTTGGGCAATACTATATGGCCAGAAAATTTGGCGAGAATTAAATTTGGCGGATTGGCTCTAAAAAGCTGTGAATTGCATTTGGCGGATTTGGAAATTTGCAGAGCGACAATGATGTCATACTAACCGCACGGCCATGTGGCCGCGGAACGCTCGGTGGTTTTACGTGCGAAACTTTTGTGTCAGTAGGCTGCGATGGAGTCCGAGTTTGCGGTGGAGAGCTAGCTGTGTTCGAGGTACCACATCTACAAAAACCTCTGAGATGCGAGTGTTGGAGAGGAACTGCCGTGCGAGTGGTAGCTAACGAAAAGGACCCATGCACAGTAGCAGTGATGCGAAGGAGCACCGTCGTCGGCCATGTTCAGCTGCTTGCTTGCTATTCCTGACAGATCAGCTGCTTGCTCGCTATTTCTGGCAGATCAGAGACAGAGGTACTTTAGTGCGTGCACGAGAGCTCAAGTGTGCGTCGCTACAAGACCCCGCCCACACCCACCTCATGACAAAGTATTGGCGGAATTTAATTTGGCGGTGCGTTCATAATCCGCCAAACCGCCAAATTAAATTCCCCGCCAATTTTTCCGGCCATACGGTAGAAACCCGGGCTCCAGGCAGGGGTTGTTACCATTGGAGGGAAATACTTGTCCCTTCGGAGGACAAGCGTCATACTCTTGAAGTCTTGTTCACACGACTTAACCACCCACCAACTGCTGACAGTGAACATCAAGCTATAGGACTGGTTTCAATTGTTATAATGCTGTGCACAATGTACAACTTGTGTACACCCTCCCCATTGCTGCACTTGACGTTACTGATGTCGTTGTTTGGTGACATCTGTCGCATGTGACAGGCCAAGTTCTGTTCCAAGTGTGATTAGAAGTGGTTCGTATCGAAACCTTTTGCATTACATTGCAGTTCAGTCTGTTATATATGAGAGGCCGTGAGAGCTGTCACTTCCACTGAAGATATGCTGTCAGGATAGCAAACTGAAGGTGAGGATTGGCCATGGCTACTGGGAGTACGGCAGTAAAACTTGGGCAATACCAGTAGTATCTTCTGTGTAACGGATATAGCATGGCAGTGAGTGTGTTACATGTACCTCCACCTTCACCATGTAGATCAAGGACAAACAAAGTTACGGGAGGGGGGGGGGGGGGGGGGGGGGGGGGGGGGGGGGAGCATCACACCTTGTAGTCTTGTTCACAACCACCCTCTAACTGCTGACAATGCAACATCATACTATAACCATAGGAATGGTTTCAATTGCACAGTAAAAATATAATGTTGTGTGTAATGTACGACTCATGTACACCCTCCCCTTTGCTTCCCAACTGTTTGCATTTACTGCTGCTTGGCTGTGAATGGAAATCACTGGGTCTATTTCTGGTGTCATGGGCGTAGCTAGCAATGAGGCAAGGGAGGCAGTTGCCTCCTCGCTTTTGTGGATAATGACGCGCGTGTCCGGAGTCTCGCACACTCCGCGTACGATGTGCGTTCGACAGACACAGGAGCTAGGCTGACCATGAGCCGGTGTATACTCTTAACCCTTTAAGCCCCATTGACGTCTATAGGCGTCATTTAGACCCTATGCACTTGTAGGGCTTCTCGGCAGTCCAAAAAGAGACCAAAAAGTCTTCAGAGGGCCTAGGGACGACTTTAAGGCCCGAACTCAAAAATTTGGTCAGATTTCGGCGCGCCTCCCCCACTAAACGTACAAGCGGGGGGGTTTCGAAGGGGGGGCGGCAGCCCCCCCTTCGGGCTGTCGCGGGCGTTTTTTGATTTTAATGAGATTCATTGACCCGAGAATTTTTGATTCTAATGATATTCATAGACCCCACCCAGGGCCTCAAGAAAACCTGCAAATTGGTGGTGTAAGGTGTGCCATCAGTCAGATCTGGCCCAAGTTTAGGGAAATGCTGGGCGAAAATCCGGCTGACATCCACCTTTGACCTCCGATTGCTGGGCTTGTGGGGGGTCATGAATATCATTAACGGTATTGCCAGAGGGGTCTCTCCATGTGTGCGGGCCCCACCAAGTTTGGCCGCTGAGGAGCGAATGCTGTGGGAGAGGAGTACCTACGAAAGTGGTGTGCGCTGAATGCATGAAAATGTGTTGTCTTGGTGGGAAGAATTCGGTGGTTAAAGGGTTAACGCTGATAGTGCTGAAAGTCTGGGACAGTCAGGGCACAGGCATATTGCTCTAGCATTATGCTTCAGTAATATGCCGGTGCCCGCCATCTCGAAAGTAACTGTTTGCGCGCACTGCGGATTAACTCATGAATAATTAATTAGCACGAAAATTTTCGCCGCGCACTTCACGTGTACTGTCAACTCCACACCTCCTCAATCTCCAAATCCTAGCTACGCCCCTGGGTGTGTGTGATTGAATGGTTGTTTCCTCTGGTACTCTTCTTATGACCACCTGAGGTAGGTGGTGCAAGTGGTACCAGTTGTACAATCAAGTTAGCCTCGTACCCAGTCCCACGCCCAGCTTTTCGTCGCTTTACCGTACTAAGCAGCGACGAAAAGCTGGGCGTGGGACTGGGAACGAGGCTACAATCAAGTTAGCTCTTCCAAGCCTCTCCCAACAGATTGTACCACTTCCATTCAACGCACTACATGTATATATAGTCAAGGCACCATAACTAGTCGAATGTTAACATTGTGGGCGAGCGGAAGCAAGCCTAGCTGCAGTTTGTGTGATGATTACTTGACCTTCGAACTCTTCGAAAGTAAAGGAGCCGGCCACTGTCTAGCTTCTACACTCTCATGAGCACAGCGATCTCTGTCGTGTTGCCGTCTACAGTTGAGTCAGTCTTCTCTTTCTTGTGAAGAATCCATAAACGTACAGCGTGTCATTGACACGAGGACTGTTTTGGGAGCTGGCCGCACGTTTTCCCGTACAAGCGACAATTCGAAATCTCTGGAAGTCAAGGAGCCGGTCATATGTTTGCGTGTAGCGTGGGGGTCCATGCGGGACCAAAAGGTGGCAACGTCGGTCGATGATCGCTATATCAACAGAAAATCATGGCGTTCAAACAACTAGGTTGGCTCGCTTCTGCTCGCCAATTAACTGCGCAAGATCATACCCAGATTACTCCAAGCCAGATTGTGAATGACTGCAGTGTATTTGGGCGAGCCCCACACTAGTCGTAGTCTCGTGCGCGCCACTATATGGCGCTGTACTACGTATAATTATGTACCGTTCGCGTTGTCGATCTGTCTCCCATACCGTAAATCCGGCGTTGCAATATAACGTACGAAACATTGCATTCATTTCCGGACAATGTATTGTAAATCTCCGCCGTGCGCGAGAGTCTGGCACTGAGATTCGACTATGGCGACAACAAAGACACAGATCGATCGTGACCTACCTACCTGTGTACCTCCCCAGTGGTGACAGCAAACACGAACACCGCTGTTGGACCTACCTATTCATTGACCTCAGATCTACGAGCTGTAGCTAGCTACGTGTACGTGTCCTGCAGAGCACATGGTAGTAGGCTCGCGGGGCCAGACCCACTTCCGTGTGGGTCTGGCCCCGCGAGACTAAGCACATGGTGTGCTGGACCAGTGTGCAACATGCATAGCTATTGGTTTTGTGTTTTTATACCTGCCATATCCATAGACTGCTTCAGCCAGCCTCACTCTGTGTTGTGCATATGCGACAGTGTATTTTGGTGTGATATTCTGTGACCTGAGCTGTTCTCATGTAGTCACATTCTGATGACAGTCTTGTATGTAGCTAGCTACAACTGTTCCACATAGCTAATTTCGCACATGTACTCGCTCACGCTCGCCCACAATGTCACACATTCCACTAGTTATAATGCTGGCTGGTTGCAGTGGATCTACTAATGACTAGACATTATCTAAGAATGCCAATATTCATCCATGGCAGTATGTAAACAATTGATGGGATACCATGAAGTGAGCACTAAGTCCATGAGGCTGTATACTAAGACTGTTTAGCCTTGTTTCCAGTCTTGTAGGGGGGGGGGGGGGGGGGGGGGGGGGGGGGGGGGGGGCATATTACTTGGATGATTTTATCCTGGTCGGCCACCTCTCTCCTCCCCCTTACGAGCCTGGGGACAAGGCTACAACTGTTGCAATTGGATTACACCAGGGTCCCTCAGCTTGCATGAATCAGTTTGTCCCAGTTCAGTCCAAGTGAGGGTCAGTTGTGGCTTGCATGAGTCCTGTAGGGCTTGCTAACTTCAAACAACCTGGTCTCTCTTGCTGACCCAGTGCTGTCTGTTGTACCAGACAAGGGGTGGAACTCGGTCAGTATTCATGTGGTGTTGGGTGCTTGTGTACTATGCCACTACGAAGATTTGAGTACTGAAGCCTTGTGTACCACATGGGATGTAATATACTAGCCCTTGAAGTGATAGTAGGCGGGAGGTGGGTCAAGACCTGTGGTGATGAGGCTGTATGTCCACACATCCATTAGCAGTGTAGTGATGCCAAGTTATATTCCACCAGTAATCTGTTCACCATTCATCACAATGCACGACCTCGATTGTGTGTGTCATACTGTCAGATATGATGAGTATATAGTGTAGCAGCTGCCCACAGCACCCTCTGCAGAATGCATTCCCAGCTGACACCAGAGAACACTGTCTGCTCAGGGACACTCAGAGCAATAGTCAGACAGATCATTCTTGAGTGTGTGGTGTTGATCAGTAAGCATGCTTTGAAATTCAGACTTGTTGAAGTACCACTATTGTGGTGCTGGCACCAGAGGCAGTTGTAAGCCTGTTAGATTGAGCTGAGCACTCTAACCTAGACTGTGAGTGACTGCAGTCTGCTGAATGCTGCCTTCAGTCGGTAGGTTTGTTACTGATAAATGGCTTGCATGAAACTTGGTTTCTGGGGTTTGAACGGCTGTTTTTCAGTCATCTTAGAAAAGAGATCAAATGATTTTTGCTGTGCTCAACCGTGACAGTATGTTAACAGTATGGCAGTATATAAACATATGTTGAGGAACAACATGAAGAGTAAGTCCATGAATACGGCTACTAGGACTGCTTTTGCAGTTGGTGAAAACCACAGTGTGGGTCTTGTCCCAACTAGTTCAGTCCAACCTCAAGAGTGAGGGTCAGTCGTAGTTTGAGTCCTGTAGGCAGTGTTACTGACACTTCAAACAACCCAGGGTTGTTTCAACGTAGGTTGGGTTACAGTTGTGTGGGGTTGTCTCTCTTGCTGGTCTAATACCCCATGAACCCAGTGCACCATTCATGTGTTACTGTGCCAGACAAGAGGTGGAACTCTGTCACTTGAAACAACCCTGGGTTGTTTGAAGTGACAGTAGCACTGCATACAGGACTCAAACTACGTACCCTGCCCCTCACGCTTGATTGTGTTTGTTGGTCATTATCATCACCACTGGAAATATTCATGTGTTACTGGATGCTTGTGTGGACAACACTAGTCCTTGAAGTGAAGGGAGGTGGGTCCAGGCCTGCAGATAATGCTTGCCACTTTGCACCACATGCACAACAAACTCACTAGTAATTGAGCTGGTGAAATATTCACCATTAAAATTTGAAGTTAGTGGTAAAGTTTATGGAATTTCAGCCCACACATGCACATTCACAAATACAATGCACCATCTCACATTCACACTTTCATCCACACACTGACACATACACACACTCATATACGTACATACCAAAACACACACATACAGACGTATGCACAGCTGACATTTGCATATGCAGGGTGAATTGGAGGAGTCTGGCGTGACCAAGGACAGTATCTACCGGTATGCAGGGTGGGTAGTTGCCGTGTACAAATGACAGAATAGTGCATGTTTGATTCCAGATGTCCATGTTTAGTGATATCGTGACATTTCTTGGGTCAATACTGGAATGTGGTGTATGCACTTGATGAATGGTCTGGGAGGGAAGGGAGTGGCAGAGATTATGGGAGAGATGACATCCGGTCTGTTCTCCGGGGAGCTAATTCAGTTCCCTCTGAGTGGTATGTATGGTTTAGTCCATTGATCATATCCTTGCTGGGAGTAGGGTGCCTCTTCCTGGACAATTTTAGTGTTACTATATTTACCTCGTGTGCAGCAGGGATAGAGTGATCACGCTGTCTGTCTGTCAGTCGAAGTTTCAGCAATGAAGGCCGGCCTTGTTGAAGGCTTAGTTCGGAATAGAAGTGTCAGAATTCAAATAAGTGTCTAAAGACCAGAGATCCATTCAAGAGGCGGAGAAAAGCTGCGTGAGTCTTGTTTCTAATTTATACAACTTGACCGAACCCTGTTTCTAGCCTTACTGCCACAACTTACGGTATCTCATTCTGCATGCTGACAGTGCTGTTATAAAAGTCGGTAGGCCCATCAGGGAATGCATTCGGCGGTAGACCTCATGTCAAAGTAGCACACGGGTACGTGCTCTGCTCAGCACCTCTAGTTGACACATGCCACCTTGTGTACCCCAAACTTCATCAAAGCGTGGTGAATGAAGCCCTGACTAGGTGTACATGTTGAACATGTAAGTAGCTGTAAGGCATTTGAATTTGTCAGACTGAATGTCTAACACTTCATTTGTATGGTAAACATGATGGCTGCATGTCGAAATCATGTCATTTCATTAGGTTACCTAACTCATAATTGACTAATTGAGTATGGAATCCAAGAAAGTCATCACAAGCTTTTCACAGCACAAACCACTCAGTCACATCACAAGAAATGAATTTTTACAGACACACTATATACAACCTCTACGTAATAATAAGGTATTCCTCTCAACTAGTTTACCTGCAAGAGACATACCGTAGTTGCAGTTAATTTCGCGGTGGGGAAATTTTCGCGGTATTCGCGGATGAAGTAAGACCACGAATATTAAACCCGCGAAATATATTTCCACAGCTAGCGCTAGGCATAACAGTTACTGTCCTTCGTGTTCCTGGGCTCACACTCGCACAGTAGCTCTTCCCCGGCAGTTGCTTCGCTGTAGACGTGGTAGCCACGCATACACAGTTCCATCAGCACGATCGCACGTGTCAATGGTAAGTTATTACGAGCGGAATTTTTTTTTCGCGGAAGTAATCAGCGAAAATTTCCCACCGCGAAATATTTGTGTGTCACGTTTAGTGGCTAGACCGCGAAATTTTTGGCACATGAAATAATCGGCAACTACAGTAGTCAACGTTACAGCCTTCAGTTGACTAATTGTTCAGGCCCTTGGAAAGGCAAAAGGCAAATTCCTTTCTTTAAGGCGAACCGAACCACCTGTCAACAGAAAACCAAGGGCTAGTGGGGTTCGAACTCAGGACAGAGCCTGTGTTGAGCACTAGAGACTCTCACTCTACCAGTATACCACCAATTACCATATGCACGCATAAACTGCGGACAGTGATGAGCGTGCCTCTGTCTCTGTCATTTTTCTTTGGTCACTGATGGCATTGGCCTCCTCCAGTAGGCCCTCTGCCATTGGCACTCCCTCTGTTGTTGACTCCGAAATTATGTTGTTCCGTAGGCAAGTAGGATGACCCCATGCCACTTTGGAATAAGTTTGACAAGACTTGGCGTTTTGGAACGAGGCTGCCGAGATTTCAGTTGGTCTTGAGACTCCATTTCTGTAAGTACTCCATCTGGTCGAAGGTATTAAAATGGAGATAATGGGGTGGAGGGAAAGTAAAGAAAGAAGGCAGGGTGGAAGATGTCAACTGTCCTGTGTGGGAGTTCATAAAGAAAACCCTCCAGAGATAGCCACCTAGCTACTTGGGAATCTAGTGAGCACAGTATTGTGACTCATCTACTGTGGAAATAGGCAACCATGGCAGCAAGGTGCCTCCTGGGTGGAGCTATGTTCAATTGCCATTTTTGGCAACCTATATATTATAGGTGTCAACAAAAGTTGCCATTCAAACTTGGCAATTTTTGTTGACACCAAAGTTGCCACAATTGGCTTTTCTGCATGGACACCTACATATTAGATTGCCAAACTTGGCAATTATTGTTGACACCAAAGTTGCCTCAATTGGCAACTATGTGGACGCCTACATTAGATTGCCAAACTTGGCAATTATTGTTGACACCAAAGTTGCCACAATTAATTGGCAACTATGTGGACGCCTACGTACATTAGATTGCCAAACTTGGCAATGTTTGTTGACACCATATTTGCCACAATTGGCAACTTTGTGGACACCAACATTGATTTGCCATTAACAGCAACGCCCGTAAGAATTGCTAAACTTGGCAACAATCGTGGACAATTTGCCAAAAATTGCAATTTTGGTTGACACCTAAATTGCCAAAATTGGAGTCTGAACATACCTGACTGGGTGAGTGGTCTGGGAGGGAAGGGAGTGGCAGAGATTACTAGTGGGAGGGAGGGAGGGAGGACCTCTGGTCTGCTCTCCAGGGAGCTAATTCAGCTCTCTCTGAGTGATATGTTTGGTTTAGTCCATCGATTGTATCCTTGCTGGGAGTAGGTGCCTCTTCCTGGACAATTTAGTATTACTATTTGTACAGTAGTGCTCAGGAGAATAAGCACAGCTGCCTATTTTTGAGTTAGTAGCACAGGTGGGTACGTACATGTACACTGTCAGTAGTAAAGAACAAATCATTGCAAGCAGCTTTGTTCATTTTAGTTGCTGCTCCCTGATTGCCTCAGTGCATGGGTGTGGCAGTGCTGGACAGCTCCCAGTCCCAGTGCAGAAGTCTGATGAGCTGTCATCCCCCTGGTGGAGGGCAGTACATGACAGTTCTCTCTTCAGCGGTCTTGCGAGTTCTCGCTCCTCATTCGCTGCGTGAGTCTGGCATCGCTCACTGTTTCTGATGCATCGACAGCCTTGATTGTGTGATAACGTCTCAGGCAAAGAGCATTAGTGCAAGATTGCTCAAGGTCAATAGTCTCATTCCTAGGCCCCGCCCAGCTTTTCGTCGCTTGCAGTACGGAAAAGCGGGGAGAGCCTGGTATGTTTCCTTACGTGGCTGACGTCACAAAACGTCATCCTGACATGAACGTGGGCGGAAGAAACCGCAAACATTGTCTCACCCACACCCAAGTATTCCCACCAGTCCGCGGGAAGCCAGTTCAGCGGTCAGTCCATCGTTCACGGACGAAGCCGACCAGCGCCAATTTCTACGATATCAAGCAGCATGAGACAGTCTGAGGCCCTTAGTAGCACTTCATTTTATGATGGCTGGCACTCGGATGAGTCTCCAGTCCACCCTACGCGGCAAGATTCGGGCTGGACCACAGACCCGTGAGTAACGAATGTGAGGGACGACAGAGTATATACAAGAGGTGAGCTATAGTGGGGTAGTCTGACAGTCACTAGAGTTCAATGATTGTGTAACTGGCAACAGGGACATTAGTACAAAAGTGTTGTGTTGTATACATTCCAGACACCTTGTTCAATTTACACGAAATTACTTTGAGGTCATGAGCGCTAGCGCCGGCAAATTCAAGGTTTGAATTGCTTTACTTCAGTTATGTCACGTCAGCTGAGAGAGTGTGGGAGTACATGCTTCACTGAGGAAAGGCCTGGTAGTACGTCCTTGGGCCTGGTCCAAGCAAACAAACAAGCAAACATACACATGCACAGTAGCCTCGTTCCCAGGCCCTGCCCAGCTTTTCGTCACTTACCTACTGCCAGTGCCTTGTCGTACTGCTTGCAAGTAGTTTGCATCAGCTGTAAACTGTCTTAAGTAATCCCAAGGGCGTATCGAGCCGCCAAAGGCGGCGAGAGGGCATGTAACTCCGCAAACGGCATAATCCAAATTGATTCTATTTTTAGAAATCACGTGCTACATTGTTTATTTCAGATCCGCGGCGCGCGCAGCTCTGGCACGCTAACCGCGGTAGTCACAGCCACAGTTCCTGAATATATCCATTCTCTAGTAAGTCAATGAACTTCTATCTAAACTCACTGCTGTTACCCTGGACGGCGCTTACCACTGACTTCTCCTTGCCTCAGTTTCGCCAATGAACCGTGTCATTCAGTGGAGATGGTCCTGAGCGAAGCGTGCAATGGCTGCCGCATGTAGCTAGGACAGACAGGCACATTGTTTCCAGTCATCAAAACGTGGATGGCGTCCACTCTACGCGCTCGATCTAGCTCTCTGGCCTGCTCTGCGATATTCGGATAATTGCATACATTCACATATACCAATGTCTAATAATAGTATATCCAGTGGCCGCATTTGGATTTGCGGAGTCAATACAAGAGTTGCATGCCCTCTTCCCGTTAGGGTCGATGCGCCCTTGGTAATCCCAGGTGGTCGTGTAAGATAGGCAAACACCGGCATGGTGACTGTCGAAACCTGTATATTGTACATGTATAATATATAAATGTACTAGCCTCGTTCCCAGGCCCCCACCCAGCTTTTCGTCGCTTGCAGTACGTTCTTTAGTGCAACCAAATGCGGTGCACAGGCCTGGGAACGAGGCTACAAATGTACTGGTTGAAGTAATAGTTTGGGGGGTGTTACCTGCAAATTTGTTATTCGTGCTATAAGCACGAGGTTTAACAGCAGTTGTACCCCCTTCAACCTCACAGATCGTGCCTTCAAAGGGTACAGATTGACATGATTGTGTGCAGCTGCTCAACATTGCCCTCTGGCGGTCCGTCTTCCCAAGGGTCATCAGGGGTAGACATCCGGAGCATTTGATTGTAACTCAACTCATTTTCACGGTGTTAATGGAGAATTCTTCAAAATGTTCACGTGTGTCTGTTCCATCCACTACTTGCGCCCGCACACTTCCAATCTGATGGTCAAGTGACTCGGCAGTAATGCGTGCAGCAGACTGTTCCAGTGTGCAATAAGTTGTTGCACTCGATTTTGCAGTTCCCTGCTTTTAGCTTGTTCGGACTCGCATCAGATGGCAGTTGGCTACTGGTACCGGGTATGTCAGGAGTCACTGGTTGAACTCCAAAAATGTGCTTTTGGCGTGTATTGCCGCATGCTTTGCTGAGTGAGTCAGGAAATTATGTGAAACCTGATGTGGACTGAATTTTTCCGGGTGCAAATTGCTTCTCAAGGTCATCACGAACATCAGAAAACTTCACCTTCTTTGCACAAGGTCCTTCCAAGGGTGCTTCTCAATATCGCTTTTGTCGCCATGTCTTCTGTTCTTCCATGATGCACTGTTGTGTTTGTGTTGTTGGTACTAAGCATTCACCACTCTGTATCTAACGAACTACTATTTGTTGGAAACGATCAGCTGCATGCGAATATGTGTTGGCGCGCATGTGCTACCGGGGTATATCCATATCTAGTATACTAGTGCACTGCATCGTCTCATGCATGCTCATTCCAGCCCACCAAGCCTTTTCGGAGCGAGCCTAGCGCCTGGAACGAGGCTATACGATACCTGCTGAGTGTAGACATAGACGGCTTGAATAGCTAGCCTGATAATTTAAACTAGCCAGCTTAAAGCTGAAGATGCATGAGATGATGGGCTTACCTGGCAGATTCAGTCGGTTTGTAGCAGCTACAGTCTTGAGTCGGAGTAGCTTACTGGCCGTCATTCTCAACAATGCCTTTCATGGTGTGGGGGTCCAGACCAGGGGTAGGTCGTAGACAGAGTACAAAATACATTGAAGAATACGTTGACATACTCACCGCACGCTAGAGAACACATAATTATATGCGCGCGGTTGCTATGTTGTGGTTGTGTACGCCTACGCTCAATTAAGTCCTTTCTACCACCTTTCTACCCTCAGCGTCACGCACGTGAGGAAACATACCAGGCCCTCCGCATTCTTAGTCTTGTGCCCAGGCCCACCAGCGGAGAACGTCTGGTGGTTTGAGTTACATTTCTTGTCACAGAGGCGTGTCCAGTGTAGGTGTTACTGTAATTGAAGCGCTGATTGCACAAAGAATGCAATTATCAGAGAAATTTGAAGATAAATGCTCCTTTCTGCACTATTTGTCATGCAGCCCTAAGTAGTCAGGGACGTCCCCTAACCCCCGAATCATCTGCTGCTAACAGAAAGGCGGTGGACTTCTTCATTATTCCAGCATTGCCGTTAACCGTTGTTTTTCGAAGTTGGAGATGGCTGAATGGTTCTTAGAAGCTACGAAGGGGAGTCATCAACCAACAGCGAAGTAAGTCTTCGTTACGAGCTGTTTAAACTGAGCTGTTTTTGACTCCTCGATCGATACGTGATGTACGTAACCCACAATAATTAGTAGTAAGTTACGTGCGCACTCTTCGATTTCATTGACCATCTCAAATTCCAGATGGGAAAGGTGTTAGTGACAAGAAATCTCACTCTAAACACTGGACCCTCTCCACGGGGCACACGTGAAGGGCTGGGCACGAGACTACCGCGTTCTTTCATGCAACCGAAAGCGGTGCACGGGCCTGGGAACGAGGCTACAAGGTCAAGTCAAAAGGTCATCTGGTCTAGTCCTGCCCCCCAAACAGCCTGAAGCGGATTCATTCATTTTTGCTCTTTGTGTACATGTGTGTGAACGTAAGCACCCATTTGGCACTACTAATTAGGCAGCTGTGCCTATTCTCACTGATCAGTGGGCTAAACCATGCATACCACTCAGAGAGCACTGACTTGGTGGGTGCACCAATGCACCCACCCACCCCCAAAATGCACCCCCAATCTTCACCCGTGCACTGTACATCTACTTGCACTATAGTTGAGGAGTTGACTGTAGCCTGGCTTGGGGAGAAGCACTCCCGTATTTAGGGATGATGTCATCTCTTCACATCAGGTGGGTGAGGAGGGAGGGACAGAGGGAAGGACGGACTGGATGGATGGTCAGATAGGGAAGGGTGGAAGGGAGGGGGAGATGGATGAAATGTGAGTGTGGGAGAGGGAGAGGGAGGGGGAGGGAGTAAGGGAATCATGTGACAATGGTGGAGTGAACATGGGCAATAATAGCTAGTGATCTAGCATTGACCTGTGTTTTCGATTTGGGGGGGGGGGGGGGGGGGGGGGGGGTCTCTCACTTCAGTCCTAACTACTTTCCACTCCCACTACTGGGCCGTTCCTCACTACTACACTGGTCCTTGCTTGTTTCCCAATATGGTGAATGGTGCAGTGTGTACACCCTAGGGTGTATGGTTGCCTAGCAACATTTATTTTAAGGGCAATTGGGCATGGGGTGTTCTTATCAAAACTTTATTGATAATTAACATGCACTACCATACAAGTCAGCTGTACCTTCCGTTCCAGGCTCAGTAGGAGGAAAGAGCGAAACCATTGACTTCCTGTGCCTGAAATCCGGTGGCTCCAATCAGATTGCAGTGCAGAAACACGTGATTGCTTGTAAAGGTGTGAAGAACGAGCAGCAAGATGAGACCTGAACACAGTTAGCACAGCATGACATTGTAGGTGTAGGACAGAGTTAATTCATTTGTGGAATGCATACATTCCCGCACTTTCTACAAATCAGTAACACCCTCCCAAACAATGCAGCTGTACCATACTGAATACCATAATGACTTCAGTTCAAAGTTCAATGTCTCATGAGATTGTGTGTATCTAATCTACTACTCCTACTGCTCACAGAGTAACTCCTAACTTTTGCACTTTTCATTGTAATGTTTCAGTACAGTGGAACCTGTCTATTGTGAAGGCAGCCACCTCTCTATTATACTCAGTACTGCCGAAATTGCTTTGCGAAGAGCCTAGTTAGTGACGTCAGGTAGAAATTAGTGCATGTGGGCGAACTGGGGCTCAGATCAGCAAGAAGAGCAAAGGTACCACATAACATACCACACATATCTAGCTAGTGGGTGGTGACTGTCATATACACACCAAGCATTGAAAGTGTAGGTGAACATGCATTCTCATTCTGATTGCGTCATTTTCACATCAGGACACATACCAGGCCCTACCTGGTTTTCTGTACCACAAGCAATGAAGAGCTATGTGGGGGCCTGAGAACGAGGATAGGTGTGATATCCAATCACTCCTCAACAGGCCCCACCCATTGCCTTACCCAAAGCCGTGCCCACTCATTCTACGCATTTGTAGCAGAGCGCTTTTTGTGACTTGCAGTTGCTCATGAAGGACCTGAACAAGCCATTTCAGGGTTCTATCTAGGAGTCTGGGGGACTCGGAAGATCTTCAGAATCATGCAATTTTAGGGGGGGGGGGGGGGATTTTGAGCCTTCTGAGAGTGGTTCTCAGCCACTCTGAGACAAAATTGAGGTCATAGTATGGAAATGTCCAGTGTGCATGCATGTGACAGTCATGCTAGACTTCCTCCTGGCAGACCTTCGACAACTTACAAAGACACAATTGTAGGTGGGTCTGGGGGCATGAATATTTAATTTTGAGCCTTCTGAGAGTGGTTTTGGGGCACTCTGAGACAATTTTGAGGTCATAGTATGGAAATGCTATGCAGTGTACACATGTACATGCTGCAGGCACCGACACTGACAGTGCATGAAAACGTTGAACAATTGCATGGAGGTCAATTGGAAACCTCAGTGGTAGCTATTGGGACAGGGTAGGTTTGTAGATCTAGTCGCAAACTCGCAATGATGTGGACTGAGTTTTCAATGATCCCCTAGCTGCACGTTCTCAATTTTATTTATGCACTCCTACATGATGCAGGATCTAGTATGCATGACTGTAACTAGTGCTTATAAACCCTAGATCAATGTACATGTCACCACATGCACTGTGTGTCACCATCATGATTGCAGCACATCTATTATTGCAATGCAATTTGTATTGTTAGCTTAGTCCGCTATAACAAAGGATCAGGACGGATTGCCTTCACTGACCGAGAGGTTGTCAGCCATTTACAAATAGATCTCATTCTGTACAAAACACATACAGTCACCTGCATGCACATAATAATTACATTCCAGATCAACATAACAGAATACAACACACATAGCACAAAGCAGAATAAACACAACACTACATCTCCCTTCGAAGTCGGTTATGTCCAACTCGGGTCATACCGTACGGGTGGTCGGGAAGCTCTGGTACTCCTGCGTGATGAAGTTTCAGTTTCTTCCATACCATAGCAGTTTCTGTGGGAGTACTCAATTCCATGAGTTGGTTGATCTGGCAACAGAACAATGTCTCTGTGGTTTCGATGGTATGTTCATTTAGTATTTCAACCTTGTATGATCGGTGATTGACCTTGTCTAGAACAGTAGCTTCAGAGCTTCGGTGAGGAACCCACACATTGTCTCCTGGAACTAACTCCGGGCTCTCCGACGTGTGTTGAATGTTCTCTCTTGTCTCTGCTTTTGCTGCTGGTCTCTCACACGAACAAGTGTGGACTGTATCCTATTTGCAATGAAGTTGCTCAGTAGGACAGCAGTGCCAAATATGGGTCACCCCCCTTCTTCAGCAGGCCTTTGATAGTTTTCACTGCGCGTTCAGCCTCACTGTTGCTTTGATGGTACTGTAGCGCGGTTCCCGAAATCGCGCAGCAGCAGCAGAGTTCCACCGTCGAGTCATACAAGGTTATAGCAGCTTCTCTCACGCATGGTACAATATGGTGCTTTATATAGCTACAAGGCACAATGTTGCACCAATCAGGGACAACAATATGTACAATAATTATGAGACACAGCTACACAGACACCCTGACTACTGCACATTGTTTCATTCTCTGCTAATCATAGCTGTGTCGCTACACTGTCCCCCTCCTAGAGTCATACGTCTCGGATGGCTCCAGCTCGAACGCAATCTGTCCGTACAGAATCGGAGTTTTACGGGGGCGGGTACACCTCAGCTCACTTGACTGCAGCCCTTCCACCTGAGCAGGTGCAACACACTCCGAGTGAGGGGGTAGGCTGATTGTAGTGTCCAGGACAGCACGATACGTCTTTGCTGAGGCTACGCTGCAACCCTCCTCCGTCTTTAGCAGGGGGATCTCATCACCATTCAGGTAGAGAACGCTATCCCTCAGGTCCAGCCCGCAGCCATGCAGCTCCAAAAAGTCCAAACCCAGTATGCACTCGTCTTGGATGTCTGCAATCCACATGGGGTGCACCGCCTCCTGTGAACCTATCCTCACACGGAGATCCCCTTTTCCAAGAATAGGCGCCTTCTCACCAGTCACTGTGCGGAAGGACTGGCTCACTGGTTGGATGGTCTGCTGCTGCTGCTCTGGTAGAATGTCCGGTCTGATTATGGAGATGTTACTCCCCGTGTCAATTGTGAACTGACAGAAATGTTCCTCCACACTACCTGCAACTGACAGATTGTCAGGTCCATGCAATACTCCAGTTTTAAATATATCAGTTAGGGCTTTGGTAGTAGTAGCCGAGCTTCGCCCTCCAAGCTCGGCTACCGGCCGTTTCCCTGGTCCTGGTGATCAGGGTTGGCTGCAGCAGGTGTCGTGCCCCCAGTAGACTTCTTCTTGCAATTTCTCTGAATATGACCGGTTCCACCACAGCCCCAGCAAGTGACCCGCTTCTGAGAGCTAGTTCTCTGGGGGTATCTCCTTAGTAGGCCTCTCTGTGGCTGTGACCTCACACTCTGAGTCTCTGTAGAAAGAAAACTTTGGATTAGATTCATGCATTGTTGCAATTCTTCCAGAAACTCTGGGCTTGCGCCCGTGATCTTCGTCCTCTCCTGCTGCTGGGACTGCAAATCACTTTCACGGTCCAGTTGCGCAGCTCGCACCGACTTCCCTCGCTGTCTGCTTGCCAATTGGTAAGACTCAAGCTCCAATGCAGCTTCCAGCGCGAGCTGCAAGGTCTCGGGACGGCTCTGCCGAACCTTCAGCTTGATGTCTTCGTCCGTCAGTGAATCAATAAACTGATCCTTGGCCAGCAGTTCTAACATCGCTGGGGCCGCATCTGCGTACGCCAACCTGGCCAGCCGCTCAATGTCCTCCATTAGTTCAGCCAACGTCTCCTCCCTTCCCCTTGTTCTGTTTCTGAGTTTCATCCGATGAAGCTCGGCTTGGTGTGCCGTACCAAACCGGTTCTCCAACGCTGTGACGAGGGCCTGGTAGTTGCCACGGCGCTCAGCAGGCAGGTTGGAGAGAACAGTCAAGGCAGCTCCCCTCAGGCTCACGGCT
Source organism: Axinella damicornis (assembly GCA_963931865.1). NCBI lineage: Eukaryota > Metazoa > Porifera > Demospongiae > Axinellida > Axinellidae > Axinella > Axinella damicornis. Next base: position 11,312,012 of record OZ007506.1, on the reverse strand, counting down.
AGTAGAGTGGCCTTCTCCTCTTGGTTCCAGTTGTTGAGGTGAGCAAGCATGCCAAACTGGGTCACGTAGGCGTCCCATGAGGACCGACCATCGTAGAGGGGAGGCCGCTGTGTGGCGCCTGCTCGGCGCACACCGCCACTGTCTGAACCTGTAGAAAGAGGCGAAGAAGAGGGAATAAATGCAGTGGCTTCAGGCCTCAGTGAAGGGGAAGGCCCTGTCAACGTCTGCTCTGACTCAGACTGCCTCTGCTGCACCTCCTCCGGCTGAGAGCTCGACGCTAGCAGCTCGGTCCGGAACTCAGCTTGCAACTCTTTGCGAAGGGATGCCTGGCCCTCCTGCCATTCCTCTGACAGCTGACGGTGCATCCCCTCAAGGTTTGCCTCGGCACCCTGCAAGCGTCCCTCCATTATCTCCTTGGTCTCCGTTAGGTCATCTTTAATGGCGTCCATTCGCTCCTCCGCCTCGCGCTGCTGCTGTAGGATGAGCTTGCCCTGGAGCTGTTGCTCTTCCATCAGGCGGTTCAGCTGCTCCGACTGCTGCTGGGCCATGGCCTCTTGCCTCCGCCGCTGCTCACCAGCTAGCTCCTCCTGGCGCTGCCACTGTTCCCTGGCTAGCTGCTCCTGGCGCTGCCACTGTTCCCTGGCTAGCTGCTCCTGGCGCTCCAGCTCTAGCTCCTGGCGCTGCCGCTGTTCCGCGGCTAGCTGCTCCTGCCGCTGTCGCTGCTGCTCCACTAGGCCGACGAGCTTTGCCAATTGCTCCTCCAGCTCATGCTGCTTGGAGGCCGCCCTCGTAGCCATTCCTGCTTCTCCGGACACAGTATTAGCATTGTTGAGGGTCTGACTCGACGGTGGCGCGATGTCGGGACGAAACAATCCCACTTCTGACACCAATTGTAGCGCGGTTCCCGAAATCGCGCAGCAGCAGCAGAGTTCCACCGTCGAGTCATACAAGGTTATAGCAGCTTCTCTCACGCATGGTACAATATGGTGCTTTATATAGCTACAAGGCACAATGTTGCACCAATCAGGGACAACAATATGTACAATAATTATGAGACACAGCTACACAGACACCCTGACTACTGCACATTGTTTCATTCTCTGCTAATCATAGCTGTGTCGCTACAGTACAGAGGACTACTGGTGATGTGTCAGCATTGGTATTCTCTCACAAATTCTTTACTCGAGTATTGAGGTCCATTGTCTGACACAATCAATTCAGGGATTCCAAAAATGCTTTTCATGTGAGCAATCACTTCAGCAGCAGTTGTCCCTTTCAGCAATGCAATCTCAATGTATCGAGAATAGTAGTCAACCTGAAGAAGGTAAGTTTGCTCTCCCACTCAAAGAGATCTGTTCCCACCTTTTGGAATGGAAGTTCGGGTAACTCTGACGTGATGAGTGGCTCAGCTGGTACAGAGTGTTCCTTGCAACAACCCTTGACTTCTGCAATAGCTGAGTAGAAAAGGCCAGGCCACCACACTGACTGGCGGGCCCTTTCCCGACACTTCACAACGCCTTGATGGCCAGTGTGCAACTTCTCGAGAATGTCTTGTCTCAGTGCAGTCGGAATTACAATGCGGCAGCCCCTCAGTAGTAGGTCATTCTCCACTGACAATTCAGCGGCAACCGATGAGTACGGTTTGACTATGTCAGGCAGCTGCTTCTTGTTTGGGCATCCAGACTGGCAATAGCAGACAACAAGGTAAGAGAGATAATTATTACCTATGGTATCCTCTTGATTGGCAAACAAATGCTACAGATACCATCACACAGATAGTATACGTACGATAATACTATAAACCGCATACTATACCATTCCCTTTCCCACACATAAGAGTATACCTGCTCCAGGAGTTGGTCCACCAGCTCGTGCAAAGTAGCTCCACCAGCAGGTACAGTGAAGATGGTAGAGTTAGAGGATACCTCAATGGCGAACAACAGCGTGTGACTCCTGTGTACCAAATTGAGAATGGCAGAGGTAAATGCAAGCTACACACTTCACCATACCACTCAATCACAGACAAACTTTGGAGGGAGGGAGGGAGGGAGGGAGGGAGGGAGGGAGGGAGGGAGGGAGGGAGGGAGGGAGGGAGGGAGGGAGGGAGGGAGGGAGGGAGGGAGGAAGGGAGGGAGGCCTGGGAGGGGGAACTAACCTCTGATATTGAGATAAGCATCTACAGATGTGTTGGAGCCCTGTGTGTTGGTTGCAATGCAGCGGTAAGTCCCCTTGTTGGAGAGGCCCGTCTCGGGGATAAGGAGCACCAATGACATCTGTTGTGGAATCTGTACACCATTCTTGAACTAGGCGATACTGGGCTGATGGTTGCCACTGGCAATGCAGGTGAAGTTCACAGACTGGTAGAGAGAGGCAAAGACAGTGGACGGCCCTTTCTATGATTGGTGTTGAGAGACGCTGTACAACTACACAGAAGAAAATAATACATGAAATAAAGAGTTTCCAGGTGGTAGCTGTGACAATACATACTTTTCTCACAGCTGATGCCACTGAATCCCTCGGGACAGTTGCAGCTGTAATAGGACTGTAGGCTGGAGCAGGTGCCTCCATTCAGACAGGGAGTGCTGGCACAATAGTTCGGTGGTGGCACTGTGTGGAGATAAACAGCACAATACAATAAACCTGCACAAATGTATTGACAACTTCAGCTCACTTACGAGGGGTAACCGTAAGCCGGTATGGTTCTCTAAGCTCAGCCAATTCGGTTTGAGGCCCTGCAGGAGTAGCTACCACTGTCCCTCTCGCTGAGGTCCGATATGGTGAGGGTGCTTTTTCGGCTCTCAGTGATGGTTGCCTGCAGGCCTGATGAGACAGTCTCCTCAGATACACTCAACCTGGGGTTCAGACTGATATGAAGTAAGGTATCATTTTGCAGCCACCAGATTGCTGGGGTGGGGATGCCATCAGTCACACAACTGAAGGAAATGGTTTGGTGACTCCGCCTTGTAAAGCTCATGCCTCCATCTTCCTGGAGATAGGCCTCAGCTGAAGTGAAAGTTGTCGTTAGTCAATAGGTATACGAATGGCTAACTGCTATATGCATCCGTGAACATGCAACAAAATGGCTGGTTTAGGATTCTCAGTGTACAGGAACTGCAATAACAGTATCACATAGACTAGTAGCTATTAATTTTTATTTTTAGTACCCACTACTACTGCTATTACTGTACTAACCATGTACTTCCAAGATGTCAGAAGTTATAGTTCCAGTGATGTGGTTGACTTGAAGCTAGTGTGTAGTTTCCTCATCACATGGAAGTACCATGCATGCCAGCTTTTGCCAGTTACAATACTGTGATGTTGCATGCAAACAAGGTGGACACTAGCAATTCTAAGATTGTAGTGGTACATATACTTATAATACAGTACATCCAGTGCATCATGGTACAAGTAATCCCAGGTCATAATTATGCTCATTCAAGCTCACCTAATGATGCTACATACGTAGCACATAATTTATGTTCCTATGTTGTATTCAACTACCATTATGACACTGCCCGTTATTTGACCTGTACAGTACAATCATTAAATGATATGCACAATGCCTTGAGCCTGGTGAAGAAGCTGAGATGTTCCGTGACAGTCAGCCGGTCAAACAACACATTATGCTGTGGACAGATGCCCAGGTTCTCACGAATCTTGTCCATGTTTCCAAGAATGTCATAGCCAATGACAAGAGCAGTGCCTGAGGTGGGTGTGTAGAGACCTGGTGTGCATGTGGTGTGTGTTGTGTACGTATGTGTGTGTGCATTGTGTGTTGTGTACGTATGTGTGTGTGCATTGTGTGTGTGTGTGTGTGTGTGTGTGTGTGTGTGTGTGTGTGTGTGTGTGTGTGTGTGTGTGTGTGTGTGTGTGTGTGTGTGTGTGTGTGTGTGTTAATTGTGTATGTACATGTGTTGTGTTGTGTGTGATTGACAGATTGATTGATTGACAGCGAATCAAATCATTGAAATCACAGAGTGGATTTAATTTACCAACCACATTGTAAGCCCTCGGGGTTTGTAAGGGCTTCTCTGACCAATCAGATATCAGCTCACTGACAGCATGAACATGGGCAAAAGTCTGTGCCTTTGTGAGACTGCTCTGACACAGGCCTACAGACTATTTATCAGTTTTGATCCATCAATGAGCATGTAGGGACACTGGTTACACAGTGTCTATAAGTCCTATGCTGCTCTGACACAGGCCTATAGACTATTTGATGATGAGATCAGTTTTGATCCATCAATGAGCATGTAGGGACACTGGTTACACAGTGTCTATAAGTCCTAGACTGCTCTGACACAGGCCTAGCTATAGACTATTTGATGATGAGATCAGTTTTGATCCATCAATGAGCATGTAGGGACACTGGTTACACAGTGTCAATACATGTAAATGTTGCCCAACCTGTGAGGATGGACATGGTGGTGGTCTTCCCGGCTCCATTGTGTCCCAGCAGAGCAGTGATCTGTCCCTTGTACATGTTTAGGTTAAGATCATCCACGGCCACCTTGCGTTGCTCCTGTCAGCATCTCCTTGAGCCATTGAAGAACCGAGACAGGAAGGACTGGAGAATGGAGAGTATGCAGCATAGTGTATTACTGTAACTACCGTGAGTAACTCATGCATATGACTACCGGTATAGCAGCTGTATACCCGACCCGGTAGATGTCCGCTAGTCTTGATACAAGCTACCGTTAAAACAAAACAGGAAATGTGACATTTTGCAGGTCTCAGAACTTCAGGTGTGGGACATATGTATTCACATTACACAGAGAAATAATAATACTGTATGGAGAAAGCTAAAGGCAGCATAAAACAATAACACAACAAATAAGAGTCAAAGTCTACCAGTGTGTCTGCCTGGGTGATAGCTACATGTCCTCAGGAGAATGAAGGCATGGGATTTGATTCTCAGGTAACGTGTGACGTTATGTCACATGACTAACGGAAGTGGGTGGAACCATATCGATATGCCTAGTGCGTGCTAGGTTTGTCGAACATGAAACTAAATGCTCCCCATGGAAGTGCTCTTCCAGTTTACTGTATGGCCGGAAAATTTGGCAGGAATTAAATTTGGCGGATTGGCTCAAAAAGGCTGTGAATTGCATTTGGCGAATTAAAATTTGGCGGATTTGGAAATTTGCAGAGCGAGAATGACGTCATACTAACCGCACGGCTGCATGGCCGCGGAGCGCTCTGGTTTACTGAGATCTTGTGTCGGCACATAGGCTGCGATGGAGTCCGAGTTTGCGGTACTGTGTTCGAGGTACCACGTCTACAAAAACCTCTGGGATGCGAGTGTAGGAGAGGAACTGCCGTGGGAGTGGTACGCAGTAGCAGTGATGCGAAGGAGCGCCATCGTCGTCGGCCGTGAACCCAGGAAGATATCAGCTGCTTGCTTGCTATTTCTGGCCGATCGCTGCTTGCTCGCTATTTCTGGCAGATCAGTGACAGAGGTACTATAGTATTATGAGTGCTTGCGGCGAGATCTAGCTCGAGCGTCGCTCGCTACAAGACCCCGCCCATGCACAAATGTCATGACAATATTGGCGGAATTTAATTTGGCGGTGCGTTCATAATCTGCCAAACCGCCAAACCGCCAAATTAAATTCCCCGCCAAATTTTCCGGCCATACGGTACATATGTACTTCTTTGCTAAAGCTGTTGCTAAGGAAACAGGCATTGTATTTGTCATAACACTACACAATATCTTTGTTCAGTTCAATTTTCCATTTCCACATTGCGCTTGCTATCAATGTCTTCAGGATCAGGATAGATTTCGTGTGTGGCAACAAATGTCTTTTCCCATTCCCCTGCATAGCCTATCAAATTGATTTCTCTCCATTTGATGACCTAAGTCATGCATACCGCAACCCAACAACAACACTGAAAGACCACCAACAGTTTATGCTGGATGGTAAGGCATGGCAAAGAGGTGGTGCTCAGCCTACAGACAGAGCTGCAGGTCCGTGTACACAACCACACTTTAACCCGACCACCTACTGCCCCAAGAATAAACACCATGAACAAAGCAGAACTATACAAGCAGAGTTCAAAGCGGTGAAAATGGGGCTTTGTAGCTTCCCAGTACTAGCTACAAGCAGTCCCAATGCTGACTTGGGAGACTTATACATTGCACAGTATGAAGTAGCTTTAACGGAACCTCTGCATGAGTTCGAAGGTCATATCGTTGTTGAGGTGAGAGAAAACACACGAGGGAGCCACATGAGGAGGCAGTGGAGATATACAAGACTGTTTAAGGAGTGGACTATACAGCAATCATGCAGCTGATAAGTGACAAATGACTTAGAAGTATGACAAACTGAGGGCAGCACTGAAATCGGCAAATACCCAATCTCTAAAGCGCTATGAACGCACTGTGGTATGGGTTAAGGAAAACCTGATAGCTCAACTCAAGGAGTCTGCTGTAGCCAATCCCAAATTCTTGAGCAGGTCAATCTCCATGAAAGGTGTCTAGCTACTCCCGTGACAGTGGTAAGTGGGGTGTCGAGAACACACAGGCACTCAGTCCGTGTGTTATTTGCTCAGCATTAGATGAGTCACTTTGAGCAAGAGAGTGGATTAGACAGAGGCTTTTCAACCACACTGATCACATACACATTCATGCCTCAGTGAGCTAGCTCCTTCGGTGTGTAGTAGAAAGCGGGATCATACATACGTACAAAGATACGATGACCCCTTCCAGCAATAGGCCTGACCGAGGTCGTGCCCTACCTTCAGGTATCTTGGTTGTGTGCATGTGTAAAGAAGTTGTTGCTAGCAAGTCAATGTAATCCTTCTGATGTCTACAAATTTGTTGACGTCCTCTTCATCAGCATCATAGCATTGGCCACGGTTGTTGCACCTGGTAACTCCCAGCTCTTCATGTTCTCTGAGCAGTTTGTTCCCGATATGATCCAAGGAGGCTGTGATAGCGGTACCTGTGATGTCTTTTGTTGCTTTGTCAACAACAAACTTGATTGGAACGTACCATGCATGACTTCTATCAGTATATCTTGCTCTTGAAGTTTAACCCACTTACGTAACTACCTCACGCTTGGTCATTGCAGCAAAAACTGCCGGTGATTCAAGGAACTCTCTCACTTTCCACTTCCGTTGAATCCTGTTACTCCTTACTGGCCAGCTATTAGTGTTCAGTTTACCTGCTGATCGTCACTCCATGCATCAAGAAGAGCATCCTTGTCAATGGTGAGTTTTCTGGTAATGTACCATGAATTGGGGAAGAAGGCCTAGATCTGGGTCGTGTTCTCTCCGCTGTCTTCTCTGGGGTTTCAAATGCTTCTGCTAGTCTGATGCTGCTGTACTTCCTAATGGACAGGCGGTTTTGGAACAAGAGTTCATGATTTCTCCCTGTTTTCCTTCTTTCTGGTTGCTGGTGTTTCCTTTTTGTTACTCCGGGTATTGGTGTGCTCTGTAGAATGTCAGACAGAGATTGCCCTGTTAGCTCTTGCATGCAGGGTCAAGCTCGGTAACTATGTCGTGACCAAGATCTGATTTGGCAATTGTAACGTCTACCAAGTATGTTCCTTTCACTCAGCACTCCTTCTGCCTGGGAATGCACGTGTCAGGACGGGAAAGAACCTGGGACATGATTGACACTCTGTGTGGAGCATTTGGGAGGTTGGTAATTTTCATGAGAGAAAGTTGCTGAGTCGCAGACTAATACGAGAGAATCCACAGTGGATGTAGAGCACAATAAGCTCATCAACACTTCCACTATTCCGGTAAGTACGTACCTAAATGTATGCCCAATATATAGCCCTATTCTTTTCAGTTTGCTTTGGCAATAATACATGGATTATTAACATGGATTATTAACTCATTGCACATGGGAATGACATCATAATAATTACCATGAGGTTGAAGCGTTTGTTGATCTCTCTCACAGTCATAGGCACTTTGCTAGGGGTGACGTACATGTAGAGACAAATTTAACTTTTGGAAAGTGATCAGACAATGTGTCAGACCACTTCCAGAAGTGATCGGACATGGTCTGACACCAATTTTCCATTTATCACCCACCATTGGCTTGTCCATACACTACTACGTATTTCCATGTATTTTCTGTGTAACGTTAATCGGGTAGATCCAGCTCCGGTTACGGGATACTCATGCGCGCACCATGCGAAATGTATTCGGAAATGTATACTTAATTTAGCTAACCAAAAATCTCTCGTACGAAGAGCGTGAGCAACTTCTGGTGGTGGAAGTGCGCTGTCACAAGGTGCAGGGCATGATGGAAACTTTTGTGGATACACTGTATAGCCGTGCAAAAACGAGCAGTTCAGTTCACCAAAAAGCCGTATTTTACCGCCTTTCTCGAGCAAGACAGCAGACCTCTACCGCCAGAACCAAGCTCCTCACGCTCTTCGTGCTCGAGATTTTTGGTTAGAGAAATACATTTCCCTATACATTTCGCACTGCGCGCGCATGAGTATCCCGTAACCTTAACGCCCCAGAGTTTGTGGTCTGGCCTATAAAGTGCCCTTCGGCCCTTTGATTGTCAACCACCCGAAGTATGTAGTACTTGACTGAGCAAGGCTTCACGGGGCTTCTGAATCTCATTATGCACCCCTCTTAAACTGCACGTGCCTGTAGCCTGCATGAGTAGCTATTGTGTAACCACTTAGTTGTCTGCGTCATGAACTCACTTGGTTGTAGACTTTAGTGAGACTTCTGATGCGGATGCCTGCCTTCAAGTCGGGGGGTTCTTCTCATGAGCTGAGGAGTCACACACTCGTGTATCGTTGTGAATCAAGCTCTGCATCTGTAGGAATGAATTTCACTATAAACAACACAAGATAGATTTGGGCAACTGATTAGTAGAACAAAGAGACACAAGAGTGTAATTCCGCATAGCTGCAAGACTAGGTTCGAGATGCTCCTCCAAGGACTTTGGAACTGCATGAATTGGTATTGTAACATTGGACAATTTACTGTAGTGATATTCCACCCATTTCCTGTGTTGATCTACGTGGATTTACGTTGATTTACGGATGAGCACGTGTTTTGTAATTTTGTGCGATTGATCAAGATTTGGCGTGTCGTTTGCCATGATCTAATCTGTTAGGTAGCCCGAAACGCTACAGTATAATAGCCACAGTAATAATAACTGGTATGAACTTACAAAACTCCGGACCTGTTATACCAATTCTTGCATAAACTTTCATAGAAACAATATTGTTTCAGTTTTCTCGCTAACTTGTGCATTTATACTGCAGAATTACGAGGGGCTACCGCACTCCTGGTAGCCGCGTTGCAACCCCGGTTGCGCTAAGTATTGCAATTCGTTCCAATTAACGCACATGCCACGTGGCAACCACGCTCGGTCGATCGCGAGCAATGGTGAACAAAAGGAAGACAAGACATTATTACAGCACTCTGAACGTAGTCAGCACGGTGAGTTTCAGTATATAAGCGTCAATGAACGACAGTGATCACGGCCGTGCGGACAGAATCTTCGTGTGCCTTTCTTAAGAACAGTACTGCCACTGGATGTCGAAGAGAGCGCTTGAGCAATGGCGGCTAAGAGTGAGACAAAAGCACTCATATCTCCACCACCAAGGTGACTTTCAGCACCAACTTTTACATTCAGGTCAGTACATGATAGCGATCACGGCAGTGTAGTCAGAATCTCTGTAGGCCAATCCTACGTAAGTACTCAAACATTATATTACATTAATTATATTATTTACGCGGCACAATTTTTCCCCTACCAGGAGTGTAACTGTCAAACGTTGCCAGTCTATTACCACGGTCCAACCCATGTTTAGCATGGAGTTAGCTATAAGGTTGGTGCATGCGGGGCAGAAATGAGAGCTAAACAAACATACAAACGGTGTGCATGTAACATTCTTTCGACTGCAACTGTACCTACGTACCTCTTTGGTTGTTTGCTTCCTGGCATTGCCCGTCGGAAGACACGGGAAGTAGAATGGCTTGGGAACCCCATACTCTCCAGGCTTAACTCCACTGACATACCTGAAGAAGGTCCAATGTTTGAACAGTATTACTTCTACATATACCAGTGGTACATGCCCAATGTTTGAATATACAGCATTACTTCTACACCAGTGGTTCATAAACAAAGTTTGGGTGTTGCTACCAAAGTCAAACCAACTTACTCTGCAGGCACAGAATTGCTGTACTGGGGGAGTCAAGGTGTGCAGCTAATAGAAGGCTAATAGAAGGCTAGGACTTCTAATTATCCCTGCACACATGCATGCATGCACGAAGCATGGATAGAGTGATTGGTTTGGTCTGTCTGAGGAGCACACAAAATCACGCTCCTCATGCGCTCCTGATATACCTCACAGACAAGAAATCCACTTGAGAGGCTGGGAAAAGCTGTGTGAAAGTCAAAAATTAGCCTTGCTCCTAATTTATATAACTTGACCACACCCTGACAACTTATGGCATCTCGTTCTGCGCTGTATATACCGATAGGCCTAGCTATGTCATTGTTGCATGCTGTATTAAATACCGATAGGCTCATTGTTGCATGCTGTATTAAATATCGGCAGTTGTCCCATGTTCAGTTCCTAATTTGATAACCCAGGAACGCCGCATCCCCAATGCAGAAGGTTTTCATGCCTGTCCTGGGCCCCATTAACGGGAGATGGTGATGACATCATCACTGGACTCACTTGAGTTACCATAAATGGCATTGCTCAAATTTCTTTTTCCGGAAGGGCAAACGGCAAATTCCTTTTTATAAGGCAAATCACCCTTCAACAGAAAAACCAAGGGCTTTAGTGAAATTCGAACTCAAGACAGAGCCTGAGTTGCGCACTGTATGGTGACTCGATCTCACTCTACCAGTACACTACCGTGCACCCAATGTCAAAGTAGCGCACGTGGTACGTGCTCTGCTGAACCTCTAGTTAGACTAAAGTATACACAGGTACTATCCTCATTAGACACCATTGTGGTGCATCCCTCATGGAGAGCAACAAAATCATGCTAATCCCACAGACCAGATCATGCAATCCAGACCAGATCATGCAATCCAGACCAGATCATGCAATCCAGACTGGACTACATCATGCAATCCAGACTGCTAGTTTCAACATATACTCACCGTACCTGCATGGTCCTCCCTGGTCAAGGACCACTACAGGTTAGATCAATGCAGGCTCACGATAACATCCAGTAGCCAGACAAGTTCTGAAGTTCTGCTAGTACCATTGTCAATGGCAATGCGCTAAAACACTACAGTAGCTATAGGGAGTCTCTCCCTAAGGCTATATATATCCAATTTTTCACATTGCATTCCTTCGGTCACCCTCTGTCTCGTCGACAAAAACCCTGGCAGAGCACTCAGTCATGTAAGCCTTTGACAGAGTTCTTTGTTGCGTTGCTGAGCTCTACTACCTCAGCTTTTGCCACAAAACTAATTACTATGTTCCTTTCCGTTTGTTGTCCTGTGGTTTCATGCAGATAACTGCTTGGGTTTTCAAGTACATTCGATGAATTCATCATAACATTTAGCCCTTCCACTGCTCATTTGGTTCCACATTGCCTGTTTCAAACGACATCAAAAATTTTGCATACAGTTTCGTGGTCATTTGCTGGCTATTCTTTCGGGGTCAGGGCCTGAACACTCCTCTGATAAATCATGCGCCATTTCAACTCAGATTCATACATCTTTGTCCACTAGCTGAGCTGAGCCTTGCTCTCAAAAGAAACCATTACCATGGTGTACTGCACACAGTATTGCACAATAGCTTCCTACATAGCTATAGCCTATTACATCACAATGTACACAGGGTGGGACTTGGGTTTTCTAGTGCTTGTTGCAAGCTTTATGTAATTACCTTTCTGTTGCTGTGTATACAACACACACATACACACAGAGTACAGACACTTGCATAGACCACCCCACAGACACATATGCACACGGGTGGGTACAATCAGTGGACTGGACTGGAGTCACTGGACTCACCCAGAATTCCATAAAATGCATTTTTCAGGCCTTTTCAGCGTAGGACAGAAGCTAAACATGCTTTATTCGCTTATACATTTGCTAAAGTCACTTACTTAGCCTGCTGAATCGTTCTTCAGGTCTTCCTTCGAGTCAGTAGAGGTCAAAGGTCACGTGCATATTTAATGAGCTTCAACAATGAGCTTTGGTCATAGTTGTAGATGGAGGAATATTGTCTCCTATGCTTCAGCAAAAGGCTGGAGATTGGTTTCTGCACACATAAATGCTCTTGAAGCTCATTATATATGCATGTGACCTTTGACCTCTACTGACTCAAAGAAAGACCTGAAAAATGCTTCAGCAGGCTAATTAAGCGACTTTAGCCAATGCATAAGCGAATAAAGCATGATTAGCCACTGATTGTACCTACCCATATGCACACCCCCACACACAGACACACATGGATAGCTGCATGCACACACAAAATTACAAGACACACTGACTCCTCCTCCACACACATTTTAGGGAGACTAGTACAATGTTTACATACGTACCTTCTCCTGATCACCAACCAGGAGCAGCACTGGAGTGTCTTCATAGTTCTGCATGTTCTGTACAATGTTCTCAGGCTGATCCCAGGTTTGAAGTTTGAATGTGCTGTAGATAAGGTACCAGTCATGGCCCACCGCCCGAGAGGGCAGATTAAATGCCAGTTATTGGTGGGGAGGGGGGGGGGGGGGGGGGGGGGGGGGGGGAAGAGGGGAAGGAGAGAAGGGAGAAGTATCGGAGGAGGAAAACAGGGAAGAAAAGAGGGAGGGAGGTGGGAGGAAGGGGGAGGGAGGAGGGAGGTAAAGGGAAACAGGGAAGACAGAAGGAGGGGAGGTGGAGGTAGGAGGAGGGAGAGGGAGGAGGGTAAGAGGGAGGAGGGAGGAAGGAGGAGGAAATATCATTACACACAGCAGTCAGTTGCCAATTAATAGCAGCCAGTTGCCAATCAATTAAGACTACATACTTCAGTGTGAGAAGAGGTCACTCACCTTCCTCATGTGGTGCTCTTCTATCATATCTGATTCCTCCTGGAGGTTGGGAAGTGGCAAGCTGTGTTCATCCACCTCCATCTGTCAATCCTGTGAGGAGGAGGAAGACAGGGAGGTTCAACAGCTGACATTATTATCATGATGACTTTATAACGAGGGAGGAGCAACAGCTTTCTTTGTTGCAGAGTGAGTATACTTATCATTTGATTGCTTCCATGATATTTATGTTGATTCTGTAACCAGAATTGGAAAAGCAAGTTGAAAGGTCAAAGACCATGTCACCACATGGGCCCAGTGAGGACTGAACACAATCACAATAGGGAGGACCAAATGGCAGCCCATGGACTTTCTGCAGCAACAATCACCACTGGATACTATCACACTACCATGTCCTCTGCTGAAAGGTTACCACTATACTCTGTGGTCAGTCAACTCACTTGGTTCGATACTTCTGAATGTCCTGCCAGCTGAAAATCTGCAGAAGCAAGAATGTTGCAACACTCAGTCATGTAAATGGCCAATCATGCAACTGAGATAGTTCATCTCCACCTCCCCCAAGCCCCTCCTTTCTTCTTCATTTCTCTCCTCCTCTCCATCCTTCCCTTAGACCTCACCCCTCCCCCCTCCTTCTATCCCCCCTTCCCTCCACCCTACCTCCCCTCCTCTGCCCAACTAACCTCCCAAGAAGATGATTCGGGATCCTGAAAGTGGTCATCCTGGAAAGACAGGGCCTAAGGGTGACAGAAATCATTTCAATGTGCTATTGCCATACACTATTTCCACACCCCTTCCTCCCCACACATACACACAAAGCACACATGCATTGCACACATGCATTGCACACACACCACACACACACACACACACACACACACACACACACACACACACACACACACACAAGTACAGTGTGAACAGGAATGTGATACTGCGTGTGTGAGAGTGTGTCTCCCCCCCAATCTATGCCGCTGACCTCTATGACCAATCTGCCAAGGAACTCCTAGCTACCCTCCTTCCACGACTGGCTCTCAAAAGGAGAGCCAACTCCTCCAAGTGTGAGTGGGTGTTGTGCAGAAATGAAGGAGACAAGGTCTTCAATCCTGGGAAATAAGTATAGGTTATATCCCTGGCCAGCGGGATACAAGACCCGTTATATCCCGTGGGAGAGGTCAGTGCTTGAGTGGAGCCGAGGAAGTGCCAAGGGCGAAGCCCGAGGCACTTCCAAGGCAGAACGAAAGCACTGGCTTCTCCCAAGGGATGTAACGGGTCTTACATCCCGCTGGCCAGGGATACAACTAACTTATACTATGCTTAGGCTATTCTAAGGTGAGTACACTGTGTAGACATAGATACTGTGGTGTACAGTAGGCACTCAACGATCAGTGGCAGAGGCATCCGTGATACTTGACTGAGGCAGCGGTAAAGGCACGAGCCCTTGGCTAGACTAACAAAGCTAGCTCTTCGCTTTCTTGTGCACTCGATTGCTTACAGTATGCACGTGCAGCCGGCCGCGGGATATATGACTCGTTATTTCCCGCAAATACTGTAACCTGATTGGTCACAATAGCCTAAGTATAGTATAATGATGATTAGCATCACAGGTGAGCATGATCACACCAAGTTAAGGTCACTAAGGAAGGGGTGACTCAATCCAGCATAATTATCTCAAGCCTACGCACATCTTCAGATATCAGCAAGGTGTCCATTTCCACAAAGTTTGTGGTGGTCACAAAAGCACTAACAAACACACACATGCACACACACACACACACACACACACTACCTTCTCTCTGCCACGGCAAAACAGAAGGTGTGCTTCACATGCTGAACAGGTGAAGGCAGGCGCTTCCTCCGCCCCTCTCCTGCTGGGATGTCAATCCCACCAATCTGTCCTGATTTTGAAGACACCCGAATGTGCAAAAAGTTTGGCCGGTCCACAGCAGACTATCTTGTGACGTATCGCTGTCAGTTCCCTCGGAGTTGTTGGTAGAAGATCAAAGTTTGGAAGGGTCTTCTGCATCTACTGCCCCCATTATCGCAAGCATCTCTTCTATGCCATTTGACTTGCTGTGTTCCCGCTCAAGTTTGGGAGCTGAAAACAAGAGCTGCTCTGTGTTGGAATCGGTCCTTGGAATGTACGAGTCCAAATTATCATCCGACTCCAACTTACCATCCGAGTGGGAGCACAACTTGGTTGAATCATCTGTTTCAACACCACTGTCATCTGCTCTAAACTTCTTTTAATTCTGCCACCACTTTGTCAGTTCGACTTTCAACTTTGTCCCCTTCATCAATCTTCTCATTTTCCTCTCCCTTGCTCTCCTCCGGTGACAGTCGGTTGGGTACATTGTCTCCACTGCTTGGGTGGGACGTCTCCTGGGCATCACTTGTAATGCTGTTGTCATGGTAATCAGCGGGTCCAGCCTGGGGCTGGTCATTACGGTCCTCTTCTGTTGTAGAGGTAGCTCTGTTAACACGCTGGGGTGGTGGGATTGGGCGAACACGAGAGACAGAGCTCTTCCTGAAATAAGAAATGCAAGATGTGTAATGAACTAACTGTCACAATCAGATACTTAATTCTGCCTTCGACATCTCAGAGAACACAGTACTGTTCTTTATTTAGGGATGGCCAAGGAAATTTTCCGAACTGATGTACTAGCAGCATAATAGCCAAAGAAGCTACAAAACCGCATGCAGATAGGATCATACTGCGTAGCAGTTCAAAAATAAACGTACCATAGAGACTACACGGGAAGTCGGCAATTTTGTCATCTTTCTTCTTCTTTCTTTCCCATTGAATGTGCATCAGGTCTTTTGCAGAGCAGCCAGAGACAGTGAGCTGGAAGGCTATTCGCTATATTGTCTATTGATGAAGTCCTATGGAGATCCAAGAAAGAAACTACTTTTTAATACAGTCAGTTTTTCGTTTATATTAATGAAGTGGGGATGTCCCTGCTACTGAATTAATTAATTAATGCGTATTGAATTTTAAAATGTAGAATCAAAGCTAGCCTTCTTCCCAGGACATGACCTGGGAACGAGGCTATATCAAAGCCTGCTGTCCATTGTCATTTGCCATCATGAGAGACATGGGTTTCCATTCTTGACATGGTGATTAAGTAGCAATTAAGACATTAAAAACCTGGCATACACATCCAGTACCCATAGCCTTACGTTTAGGCCACTCCAAGTGGTAGTCTGGTTTCTGGTCCACCACCCGCATCCGGTTTCAGAAGTCGCGTTTTTGATCATTATCGCTAATACGCATGTGAGGAAGTGTCAACTGCCCTTTCATTTCTACCGTTCACCTCGTGCATTCAGAAGGTAAGTTTGTATCTGCTCTAATCTATGCTTTAATGTACGTTGGATACCTAACAACCGGTTTCTTTTACTTACTGTGTGGCATTTTTTGCTTTTTTTCTTCTCAGTATACTGCATTTGTGCAATCTAGCCTTCAATGTGTTCAAGCTGGTCTGAAAGTACGTACAACGAGTCACTCATGTCCAAGTTTGGCAGCTGGTTTAGATATTGTCAATTGTACTCTCTTTGTTGGTAAGTGAGATATAGTAAAATTGTGTAGTAGCAAAAAGAGTTGTGGATCTGTGTATGCATACCTGGACGTTGATGTCGGTGTGCTTCATTTAGAAGGATTCATATCTATTCCAGCTCCTAGCCACAATGTCTCTCGTGAACTGCAGTTTTCAACCACTCATCAAATAAAACAGTGTTCCCTTGGGTGTATCCTGTCGACTGGGGATGGGGATGCCGGAATTACCGTGCAGCAGTTCTACGAGGACAAGATCATAAATTATGTGAGCTACAAAAACAGGGTGTGGTCAATGAGATGCAACTCGAGTCCGCATTTTTAGGCAAATCCAACGATTCACTTGACAGAATACACCTATCGTTGTCACTAGATTCTGCTATTCAGCTCTTTGGCCCATTTTTGTGATACCTTACTTGTGACGAACACCAAGAACCAACCCCTGTACATGATGCATTTGCACTGCTGATGGCAAATCAGAGACAGCAATCACTGCCTAGTATTCCTACATGTGTACCAATACGTACAAACAAGGACAAGTTGTACAACGATGTTCTTGGGTTGCTTAAGGAGGAACATATCCTTTTTCCAGCCAGTGAAGTCCATTCTCCAGGCTATGAAGACAATAGTTGAAACTAGATCTGGATTTCCTGTGTGCAGCACGGACAGCCCCCTCACATTCCTGGAGAAACCCTGTGGAACGCATAATGTCTACACTTAATCTGGGTCTACAGTGTGTCGGATTGATGCGAGAGAAAGGTGATAGTGAATTTGAAGCTGAAGCTGCAAAATGCAACAGCCTTGCTACTCTGTGTGATACTGCAAAAAGACATCCCGAGTTCAGGTCCGCAGCACTTGCTCATGTGAAATCCCTTTTGGTCATGCTGCTGGAAAGATTGGAGTTAAAGGGAAAGACATTCTCTTCTTTTCCCCCAGCTAGTGAAACCGATATTGACTCGATGCGGATGAAGTATTGGTTGTTGATATAACTCGTGAGAAGGATGAATCCATCACAAAGAAGAATATCACATCAAAGCAGGGTCTGGTTGCCTTTTTGAAGCACTGCTGCACTCGTCACGATTATTCCTTTCAGTTCAAAAAGTGTGGATCTGACTCGTGTGATATCTGCAGGCCGATCAGACTTCCAAGGGAAGTATTTGACAACCTTCATGTCCTGCCAGATTCAGTTCTTGGAGAAGATGGGCACTATAAGAAATTTGATGACTTGCTGGGATCCAACACAGATGGAAGTCATAGGCCATCCCTCCAGAAAATACATTAATATCCAAGAGAAAGAAACCCTTAATTCATTTTTCAACAAGTGTGCAGCATGTAAAGAATGTGGACATTATGCTCCAGTGCGATGAATGCGGCATGTGGCGGTTACTTTACTCTCGATTCAAGCTTACTAAGAAGGAGCAGGCCAGTTTGCAAGCAGCAATCGAAGACACTTCATTTACCTGTGGCACTCAGCTACAAGATTTGCGGCTCTCTGGATGACTAAACGATGTATACACCAGAGAACTGTCATGTGAAGACCCAATCGAGAAGCTGTATTGTTCAGCAAAAAAATACTCTCCAATATGCATATGTTGTGCTGAAGATGTCGAATCGGTTCCAAAGGAAAAGTATCCACAGTGTGCAGCTTGTATTGACAAGCCAGTGATGCTCAAAACATATTTCAGCTTGAATTTTTGTGGTAATGTGTTGAAATATGTGGTAAATGTCTCTCAAGTGGATAGAGTTAACCCCCCCCCCCCCCCCCCCCCCCCCCCCCCCCCCGCCTTTTGACTTGCGAAAGTCCCTGACCAGAAACCAGACTACCATTTGGAGTGGCCTTATGCTGAACCTACCATGACAATTTTCTTCAGAGTTACCCTAAAGCTATGCATTTCATACACTCCAAAAAGCAAACCAACAAGAATAATTGATAGTGGATTAAGTTGTGAACCCCCTTCCCCCTAGCCCTTATTGTGGACATCCAGTTGTTGACCTAGGGGTAAGGGGGTTCAGTTGTAGTATTTGACCCCACTAGCCTTCAGTTATGGATCTCCTTTGACCCACATAGCCTTTCAGGAGTGTTTGTCGCAAAGACTAACGGAGATTAGCTGGGAGAGTTTGAAATGACCTGATGTCCATTGCAAGTATGATGTCTAAGCTAATTGGGTATTATTTTAGGACTGGTTTGACAGTGAAAAATTCAAATGGGAGGTTGGTTACAGCACACAAAAATTAGAATGCAATGCAGTCATGAAACATGTAATGTGCCACCAAACACATTGTAGTGTTACTTCGCAATCAAAACAGTCCTACGGTACATCAGGAGCGCATGAGCCGCCGAAGGCGGCAAAGGCAAAGGAGCGTCCAACTCCGCATGCCCGCCCTAGGACATGTAGTAGTCCTTCACACCTCCAAAAATGTACCTTTTACGGCAAGAGGCCATCACGCAATGCAGTTGTAAGGATTTGTGTGAACCGGAGCTAAGTAAGTGTGAAATGCAAATTGGCCTTTAGATACTAGAGCTAGCTGACTAGGACGATGGCGCTACGTGCAGTGGCTTCAACGGCCAGCAAACCAACGAAGAAGGTTAGCTACGTTTCTAAGAATGAACTACGCTAGCTAGCTACTTGTTAGCTAAACAGACTGCGTAAAATGGATATGTCCATCTTTGAAGCTTCCGTGAAACAGCAAGTGAACGAGAAGGAAGCGATCCAGTTTATGCAATACCCTGAACGACAAACCGTGTGGAATAAGTGGAGCGAGAGTGACAAGCTGTGCGTCTTACTGAGCTACCTGTTACTTGGTTTCTCTGCAACCTTCTTCAGAAGTAGCTACATGCACATCTGGAAAGGAGCATTTTGCACGGTTCCTTCGCTTTCGCGTAGAACCAGTACTGCCCTCCACACTCGCGCCCTGTTCCGCTGAGGCAGGTCTGGGCCTTGGCTAACTCGCAGTGCAAGGCAGTAGAAATGTTTTACTACAGCAGCAGATGCACGATCGTTCCGGCTTGTGAATATTTTTAGCAGCCACTTACGCGGTGCCGCAAAGGTCTTCCATATAAGGTATAAACCAAAAGGTGTGAAGGACTACTACATGTCTTTACTAGTTGAACGCTCCTTCACCGCCTTTGGCGGCTCATGCGCTCCTGGGTACATACTTTACCCTAGCCTCGTTTCCAGGCTAGCCCATAGTTCCAAAGCTGGGCGGAGCCTGGGAACAAGGCTATGTTCACCCGTTACGGGATCCCTGCACGCGGATACGTGCACCGTATACCGTAGATCGGGAAATTTTCGTTCTTAAAATATTTTCGTAGTTGCCATCAACCACGAAAATTTAACGCACGAAATGTATTTACAATGGATATTAGCTAACAGCAATGAATAATTTTCACGGTCAGCCGCGTGTAAACTAGTACTGAATTCACCTGTGCTGCACTCACGGTCCTTCTGCGATTCTTCAAGCCCGCAGATGGACTCCCCTTACTCCAAAAGATCTCTGTCGCTCTCCGTTCCTTCGCGAGGTAGCTATTGCCTCAGCGAATTGGGAGGTGCTCGAATCAACAAGCGGGCCGAAGCGGAAGGGACGAAGCGCAGGCCGTACAGGAGATACAGC
Organism: Axinella damicornis; assembly: GCA_963931865.1. Taxonomy (NCBI): domain Eukaryota; kingdom Metazoa; phylum Porifera; class Demospongiae; order Axinellida; family Axinellidae; genus Axinella; species Axinella damicornis. Next base: position 11,291,872 of record OZ007506.1, on the reverse strand, counting down.
AACGCTTTGTTGGTACGCCAGTCACCACGGCGTAGCAGCAGCTCGTTCGTACGTCTCCATTCTTGACACAATGATTGTTAAAAAAATTTCGTTGATGAGCTATACTACGAAAATTTAACGCCACGAAAATTTTGCACACGAAATATTTTTAACACAAAAATTTTCCGATCTACGGTACTTAACTTAGCGCTATTTCAAAGTTTTTTGTCACCAAAAATAGAGCCGTGCGATCCGACTTGGAGTTGGAAGACCGTATTGAAATAGGCACAACAGTTATAGAAAGGGCTGGACGAAGCGTTTTTTGTAAATACTGATGATCGTTATACGACGCTGTATTCCAAAGACGGGAATCAAGATGGCGGTTATTTGCACTCAAGGGTCGTTCTTTCGAAGACAGTTGAGTTCAACCTAGCCACAAAACGCTTCCGTCCCGCCCTAGAGCTTCTTATGGCATGTCTCCCAACAGAAGAATCGACGCGGTCTTCGCACTGGAGATTTTTTGTGAATAGTTTGCTGGAATTGATTTAACCAGCGTACAATGGCTACAGTGTGAGCCGCTATAAGTCTGCATGTTGACTACCCTCCCTGCTTTGTGTCGAGTAAGTTTGATTTCACTAGCTTACTTTCTGTGCGAGAAAGATGAGGTTGAACAAATTGTCTGGCCACGCCCACCACACGACGAGCTTGTAACCTTAACAGTCAAAGTATTGAATCTTACCCTTACGCAAATAGTCATAAGAATCTTATAAGAATCTTATCAGAGAACGCGGTAGCGTTCTCTATTTAGGGATGGCCAAGGAAATTTCGATTTTACCATACTGATGCACCAGCAGGATAACGGCCAAAGAAGCTACAACCCCCCAAACCAAGCATGCAGACAGAATGATACTGCCTAGCAGTTCACAAAAACACTCACAAACATACCTTAGAGTACGCAGGAGTCGATGAACATGTCGCGGAGAAAAGTCCGATTTCGTCATCTTCTTTCTTCTTCTTCTTTCTTCTTCTTTCTTTCTTTCTCATAACGAAACTTTGACCAAGGATAGCTTACCAACTAAACCACTTCTTGAGCTAATTTACGTACAGGACAACACCGCTATCGCCGTAGTACTCGCCATGACCACGTTTGTCTGCAAACTGGCAAGACCAGCAGTTATAGCTAGCTACGATCCGATGGCATTCTAGCACGACGCCATTTTGAGGCAATGAGGTCACGTTCGCCAATTACGCATGCGCAATCCAAAATGCAAGCACATTTTGTGTTCTTTTGCATGTGATGGCTGCGTTTGGTACACTAACAGAATCCCTGTGAATCCGTCATCTGGTGCCTCCTACTGCTACGAGGAAGTTCTACCAACCTGTTCTTGTCAAGATGTATTGTGACTATGCCATCATGGAGGCGTGGCTTTCTTTTCATGACGTAACTACAGTGCAGAACTGTGAGGCTAGAGTTTTGGATTACCATTGCAAGCACATGACCTACACGGCTGCCATCGAGCTCTCTGATCTGATGAAGGATGAATGCCCCACCCCCTCATCCGCGAAGGCAGCAATAAAAATTGATCACAACAGCAACATCAGCACATACCCCTGGTCCCTCCCTCTCCCCTGAGCCTCACACACACCTGGTCCTGAGCCTCACACACACCTGGTCCCCCTCTCCCCTGAGCCTCACACACACCTGGTCCACTCCCTCTCCCTTGAGCCTCACACACCTGGTCCCTCCCATTCCCTTCAGCCTCACACACACCTGGTTCCCCTTCTTCCTTGAGCCCCTGGTCCCTCCCTCTCCGTTGAACCTGACACACACCTAGCAGGATTCCAACAATACAGGACATTTAAATACGAGGTGTTACAAAGATACAGGTGCTAGCTTGTTGTGCTACATACAGAAGTGCATTTAATTTTGTAGCACGCACAAGCTACATGTAGCCCTGCATCATTTTAACAGCTGAAGAAGATCCTCGGATCAAAACATCCTGCTATGTTCTACATTGTAAGTGCGCATTAGCCTTCACAGTTCAATAACAATACCTCAAAATTCCAGTTCCTGATCCAACTGAACATCAAGCACCTTGCAGTCCGGGATGGAGACAACAGCCCTCTGGATTGCCTGAGAGTAGGCTATAGTGGAAATGCCACCTGTTCACGATCCTGTCAAACATGGTGTGCAAATTCGCGTTGGCACTGAGACAATCTGGATCAACGTCCAGAGCCATCTTGCAGTAGCAGCTGTGCCTGTGGATAGTTGCCAAACACTTGAAGTCTAACATTGTCAGCACAACCTTCCGAAGAGCTGATATATAGACAGTATCTTTTCTATCAAAAGGGAAAACTGTTGCATTGCATTTGGATCTCCTCCACAGTCAAGGCAAAGGCAGTCCAAGAAAATGCGTTACAATATTGTCCGCAAACTTCTTTCTGCTAGATATCACTAGCACTGCTGGACTACTTCTTAAATGTGTGTGGTATTCACGCTCAGCAGCTTGGAGATACAACTCCACCGCTTCCAGGAGCTGCCCTTGCGTGAGCAACGCTTCAGTTCTTCCTACAAGTTCTTCCATAGCCAGCTCCACTTGCAGACTCGTGGTTTGCGCAGCATGCCATGTGCCATAACGTTGATCTTGAATCATTCCCAGACGGTCTGGGAACGAGACTATAATTATTCCGAACCGCATATATACAGGAAGTGCGTAACAACTCCACCCTAAAATTTTTGACCCCAAGGTTCATTTATTTATAATTACCGGTAGCTTATAATTACTGGTCTTGCGTACGTGTACTGTCAGACCACATCATGCATGTAGCTACCTGTACATGCTCGAAAGTTGCATTGGCTAGCTAGCTATACTTGAACAGGAACGCATGCCCAATTCATGCAGTGCGTAAAACAACAGCACAAGAAGAATTTCTACAGTTTGCACATGGGTAGCTACTTGAGCTTCTGAAACTACAATTTGTATAAATTACAAAACTGTTCCTAAGAATAGTTTCCGAGCATGTATCACTCCACCAAAGGTGATTCACATCACTTCCTCATCCCCATCCCCAAGAGTTGATCAGAGGTGAAATGTACCAAGTGTGACTCCAACAGGGCTGTCAGGGCAACAGGGTAGAGAGTGAAGGGTTCTCGTCAAACATCTATGCAATTAGCTAGACAACTAATTGAATAGTTGTTGAGGAATGATAGCATCACTAGTCCGTTATCGTTTTATAATTAAAATGTATGCCCTATTAATTACTCTACTATTAGTAGCTATACCTTTCCCTAGCTTTATCTATGATAATGTCCTCAATACACACTTTCAAATGGTAGTTTTATGTTGTTATACCCATCCACCACTTACTTCCATTTGTTTGTTTGTATATATAGCTACTAGGCATAAGTTATGCCGGGCGGCACTTAATTGTGTATACATCGTTGAAACTCTTACATGATCACTAGTACCTACTAGCACAGCACAAATCACTTTACAGACAGCAGTGACCTCAGATTACACTTTTACTCAATTCAGTTTTCAAATTTTGTCTGAGTTGATTACTTGGACCTAATGCCAGTGCATTGAAACTTTCAGCAAGTTACAACTTTGGTGTAGATACGTTGTTGAAATTTCAATAAGTTTGGTAATGCATTGGAAAAATTTGGGCCTTAAATTAATGTTGAAGTTTTAAGAAAAAATTGTTGTGTGAAAGTTTCGATGTTGCTGACATTTACATTCGTACTAATGGTTTTCAGCAAAACAGCAGTGGAATTAGTGCAATGTGCAACATTGTGGTGCGAGCAGGGAGTAGGCTAACAACAGCTATACTCATACATCATGTAAGCATAATTATATGATTATAGCTATACCTGAGCTGCTGACTCCTCTGGGTCTTGTGATGCCTGTCGGTGTTCCTTTGCACCCACTTCCACGATGATTCTTCCTTTGGCTGTCGTCTCTCACTTCATCGCTGGTTCCACTCCTGCTACAACTCCTCTCTTGAATTGGCTGACATCTTGCACTTGCCCTTTGTGCTGACTGTGCTGCCATGACTCCTCCCTCGACTGTCATCTCTTGCTCGTGCCCATCCCACCACCTCTTTTCTGTCGTATAGGAGTACTGCACACCAATAGATACGTACAAGTAGAAATACATTATGCAATTGACGATCCATGTACCCAGAGTGATCACTGACAGGACTCTACCAAGTATAATACATGTATACATGCATATTTGCAGCTGCATACCTTTGGAATATCACGTCTTCCCACTGATACCATGGTATGTAATAGTGTTGCAGCCTCTGCAGACTGGTTGACACTTGAGCTGTGAATGTTCTCTTCACCTGAAGGAGCTCCTCATGTAGCTAGCCAGCATCTACCTTGGTGGTAGGCCTCCTGCTTCAACTCCAGCATGTCAATCATAACCTTCCACCAGTCTTGTTGAACTCCAGAATTAGTGTATGTGAGGATGTCGTGCTCTAACTTCCGCACATAAAGCTTCTCATAGCTTGGAACTACCAGCATTGGCTCTCCATCTGGAAGGGACTGTAGAAGAACAGCAATAATCTGCTGAAATCAGTCCTTTATAATATGCCCAGTAGCTATATAGCTACGTTGGTGCAACAAGTACAACAAAACAGTGGGAGCCACAAGACAGCCCTGCAATGAGAAGTGGAATAGATTTGGATGTTCACTCACCCAAATTTAGTCTCTATGCTGAACACCACCCAGCCATCTCGGTCCAGAGAGCACACAACCAGAGGCAATGGCATCAGGATATCGCCAGTGACTAGCTACAGCAACGAGAATTGGAATAGATTTGCACGTGCACTCACCTAAATTTAATCTCCACGCTGATCTCCACCGATCCGTCTCGGTCCAGAGAGCACACAACCAAAGGAAATGACATCAGGATATTGCCAGAGACTAGCTACAGCAACGAGAAGTGGAATAGATTTGCATGTGCACTCACCTAAATTTAATCTCCACGCTGATCTCCACACATCCGTCTCAATCCAGAGATCGCACAACCAGAAGCAAAGGCATCAGCACATTGGCAGAGACTATAGCGAGTAACGGAAAAATTTTTCATGTGCACTCATAATGCCATCCGCCTCAATTCAGAGAGCGCACAACCTTACGGAGCCAGGAGCCATTTGCATCGTGACATTCCTTTGTGTAATTGTCCTTGATAAACATTCTTGCTAATAATCTTTTTTTGGCTGTTTGCTATATCATTCATTCACTTACGTCCATTTGTTTGTTTGTGTACTTATGTAGTGCCCTGATATCACTACTGTACAAGGCATCGGTAGACACTAGCTACAGTAACGGTAAGATGAATAGATTTGCTTGTTCCCTCACCTCGAACAAATTTCAGTGGCTAATCTCCACGCTGGTTCTCCACCCCTCCGTCTTAATCCAGAGAGCGCACAACCGGCAGCAAAGGAAGTCCTTTCTCTTGGAAGATATCTCAGAGTGTGGATTGTCTGTTGTCGCTGTTTAGCGTTCATTCCCTACTCAACAGTTTACTACGAAATGATGACATTGATGCAGTCCATCAAAAGAATTTTAAAATTCCCATCAAAACTTAACATTGACCAATCAGAATGTAGTTCGCGTAACGTTCCGCGGGTCCATCAAATGAATTTTAAAATTCCCGCCAAAATTACTCCAACATTGACCAATCAGAATTTAGCTCGCTCAAGGTTACGCGGGCTTGCACGGCAATCAAGGCGCGGAACTTGCTAGCAATCTGTCCTACCTTGTCGGCTGTTATGCACGATAGCAACGGCACCATGAGCAAATCCCACACCGGAAGCGCGTAGCTACCCCATGTGCACGAAGAATTTACCACCGTACTGCTGTAACCACTGAAGCAGCTCACCACAGTTGATGTCACTCAACTCGCGTCCTTAATTAAGTGTTCAAGGTGAGGAAGACTTGCTACAACCGGTTGGGGCATGGAACACAGTTAACTGCGTGGGCCAGCATACATGACCACACAACAATGTCTGAACAATGAGGACTGCATCGACATGCACTGCCCTGAACTGAACTGAACTGAACTGAACAAAATTTTATCTGCAAGCAAATGGGTACACATTGAGGCTGACGACAGCCTATGAAGTGTGCTCCCCAGAACGCAGCAAATTGTCTCAACAACTGCCAACAATGGTGAATCAACAGCTGCCAACAATTGTGAATCAGGAGCAGTTGCAGAGTAGTCACGCCTAGTCAGGCCAGGGATGGTGCATGCACATGTTGCAGCACAAAGCCTGCGCTTGCTAAGGGGGTCTGGGGGCCAGGCAGTAGAAAATGTCTCAATTTTCCGCTGTCTGAGCTGCTTTCTACGGCCATTTTAGGGGTATGTATACACATAGGCGTAGGAAGCGGGGGGGCTGGGGGGGGGGGGGGGGGGGGGGGCCCAAGTATGCAAACAGGGGGGCTCAGCCCCTCCAAAAGTCTCTTCAACTATTATAAAAATTATATAGTAGTCTTAGTACTTGAGCAAACATGTTACTCACCTCAAGGTTTCAGACCAAGCCGCTCATCGATGCAACAGTGACGAGCCCGATCATGACTGAACAGCTAGCTGCAGGGCTCTAGAACTAGGCTGTATAATTAAAATTCCTACATCTAGCTATTTACAGCACACCTTTGAGCACATGGTCGATCGGGGTCACTGGTTTGTGATCATGAAGCCAGACCTCTCAACTTCAAAAAGAACTCTATAGTGAGATACCCAAATAGAGTTGAACTTGGTCCTGTAAGTAGCTGCCCCTGTGAGTTTCTTGGACATCTTCGGCCTGGGAGGGGACTGCTGCTGGTGCTCACTACTGTCCTGCACGTGCCCTGAGCCAATTCCTCCCCTTCAGAATCACTCTGTTGACCACCTCATATGAGCTGACATGTGCGCATGTGCACAGAACTAGAACTTTGAACTTTAGTTGATAAGCAGACCGTGAGAAATGATGTCATCACAGAACTTTGAAGTTTAGTTGATCAGCAGACCGTGAGAAACGAGGACATCACCGTGAGACCGTGAGAGTAGGGCTGAAATCGTGAGTCTCACGGTGGGATCGTGAGAGTTGAGAGGTCTGTGAAGCATTTCGAGTCATTCTTTGTAGCCAGCCAGCCAGCCAAAAAAACCTAACCTAGGTGGAGCATCTTGTGATGTACCTCAGTCATCCACTAGTGAACATGATCCAAGATCCAGCAGTAGTCTGAGTAGCGATGGCAGTGAGACTCCGATACTGAGTGCCATGCACAGGCAACATCTTGACTCTGAGTAAGTATCTATGGATGTATATTATAAATACACCAAAATGGCCTCAGAATCTATCTCAGAGCATCTAGAATCCAAAATTTTTTCTGGGGGGGTCCACCCCCCCCCCCCCCCCCCCCCCCCCCAATCACCGTTCTTGCCACTCACTCAGCCCCCCCAACATTAAAATGCTTCCTACGCCTATGTGTATACGTACATGTATCTGTCTGTTGAGTGCATCTGTAACTTGTTACTGAACAATCGCTTTGGAAAGATTGAACAAAGTTAGTGAAGGCCATTGACGCCGCTGATTCTGCTATATGATGTGGTAGCTTATACTGTATAATAGAAAATCCCCAAAAGTGGTTCCAACGGCCTCAACAGCTGCCAACTAATGAGCCATCCCACATTGTAGCTACAAGCAACTGTACACCTTACATGGAGGGTGAAAGCTCTTACCCTGTCCGTGTCCCTGGCGAACCATGCAGTCCCTTCATTTTTGTCTCGGCACCGAAGTGCCGAGACACAGTGCTGGATGCGTAGGTACGTGGTACGTACGTCGCTTTTCGCAATGCGCCCGCGCAAGGTGCTGCATGCTCTACACTCTCAATAGGGTGTCAAACGTATTTATAGCCTGCAAGTAGATCTTCAAAAGTGATTATGGGTTTGCATGGCTGCTCATGAATCCTCTTACCAAGACTGCTGCTACGTAGTTATTTCAGGACAATGAATACTCACTCACCCAGTGTGCTGCACTCAACCATCCCAAGTGCATACTAACTCACTCAGCTCTAGCTAACTAGCTAGCTAGCTAGGGCGTCTTTATTCACTGGACTGGTGGACTGGACTGGACTGGACTGGACTGGACTGGACTGGAGTGGACTGGACTTTTTCAGTGTAGGACAGAAGCTAAGCATACTTATTCAGTCACTAAAGTTGCTTACATAGCCTGCTTTCGTGTCTTTCTTCGAGTCGGTAGAGGTCAAAGGTCACGTGCATATTTAATAAGCTTCAATGAAAAGATTAGAAGAGCATTTGTTTACTGCAAAAATCGAACTTCAGCCTTTTGCTGAAGCATAGAAAACAGAAATAAATATCCCTCTATCGTCCACGACTGACTGAAGCTCATTGCTGAAGCTCATTAAATATGCACGTGACCTTTGACCTCTACCGACTCGAGCAAAGACGCGAAAGCAGGCTGTGCAAGCAACTTTAGTGACTGAATAAGTATGCTTAGCTTCTGTCCTACACTGAAAAAGGCATTTTACAGATTTTTGGGTGAGTCCAGTCCAGTCCAGTCCAGTCCAGTCCAGTGAATAAAGACGCCCAGCTAGCTACGTACGTATATAGATAAGTGCTGAAAGAATTGGCCAAGGTGTTGACTAAACATCAAGCCCAGACATGACCATACTTTGGGTGAACATTCCTGACCCACCCCTTGCTCACACAGAACCTCCAAGGATATTGACGCTCACTTAAGCTGAAAGTCTCATAGCTAACAGGTTTTGCAGTCATAACAAAGGGTTAAGCAGCTGCCATGTCCTCTGCATGATTCTAGCTGATACCAAGTCGTGCCGAGACATCAAGTCTTTTAAAGACTCACTTGTTAATGCAAGCCTGCATGCACAATACTCTGAAAATTGCGTAACAAACTTTTAAAAATGATGTGGAATGCTATTTCAGAACAACCCTAGAAACAAAAAGAAGTTTCGGAAATCCATAAAACATCTGAACAAGCAATGATCAACCATCCCAACACTCTCCTATCAATTTGTTGAATGAGTATATAATATTATTTCTGAATTGAGACATTCCTCCTCTCTCACCTGCAGATGATGATCTTCACACAGAAACAACACGTCATTATATTATGAACTCCTTTGTACAACTGATCAAGTTCTTTTTCTTATCATGTCCCTGGATTCGCTAATGGGCCTGATGGGATCTCAGCTCAAAATAATGCTCAGTCACTGCACGCAGCATTGCTCCATCTCTTACCAAATGTTTCAGTTTGCAGGTCACTTCCTGAGTGAAGACATCTTCTATTGTTCCAATTCCCAAATATGCGAGCCACCGTGAAGCGACCAACTACAGACTGATTTCCTTACTTTCAATTTCATGTAAAAGGAACTCTGTCCCCTACTTCTGCCCCTAGACAATAATTATTCATGACCTTTTGTGCATGTACCAATGCCTTTCAGTCATCTTTTGTGCTTAGCTGTGTTTCTGTATGGAATCACGTTTCACCTACCTCATGAATCACTTACAGCTCCTACCATTAATTCATTATCATATCACTTGCTGCACCTTCATTTTTGTACTCATAACTGGGTACACACTCACATTAGCTTGCCAGCTGCTATTGTGTATTCTTGCACTATTGCAAAACTTTTTTATAGAAAAAATTATAATTATCAGAGGGTAATATAGAACTCAATGTCCTGTTGATTGCAATTGTGTACTGTGTGAAAGCACCATAGGTATAGGCTACATAGCTAGTGATTAGGGAGGTGCTACATACAACTTTTAATATAATCTCACTACAAGCAACGTACTTTTAGTAATCTCACTACAAGCTTTATTCCTAAATTCTTCATGAGAGTAGCTATAATTATAATGCAGTTGCTATTGCTTCAATGAAAATATAGAGCCGTCCTGACCACTCCTGTTTTGTCCTGCAGTGCCACCATCAAACATGATATGAACATGAAGAGCAGACATAATACTAAGCTTAGACGTAGCAACATCTACAGGTACCCAACTAAAGGTGTAGTCTGTCTCATTTAGTACCCATGCGCTACCCCCAATACTGACAACAGCTGGCACATCTCATTTGGTAACACGTACCTTACAATCAGGGGGCACAACATTTGTCAACAAACACACAAGATGAAACAAATCCAAACCAAAATAATGGTTTGCTCAACGCTTGGTAGAAGTATGCATTTTGAGGAATCAAATGATTTAGTGACTGATGCTAAACCCTCATGCTTCGATTCCACTACAGACGAAGTCTTGTTGGCTTGCTAAACAGTCATTGTTGTAGGTTGAACAGCTATACCTGCTGCCATGGTAGAAGTACTCATCCAACCACAACCCAAAATGTCCACTGTGGAAGGAGGGAGGGAACGAGGGAGGGAGGGAGGAATGGATGGAGGGAGGGAGGGAGGGAGGGAGGGAGGGAGGGAGGGAGGGAGGGAGGGAGGGAGGGAGGGAGGGAGGGAGGGAGGGAGGGAGGGAGGGAGGAATCAATTGAAGGGCAGAGGAGAGAGGGGGATTGTATGTAGTTTTCACATAGGGATGGCTGGTGGCCGAGTGGTTAAAGCATTCCACTGCTAATCGAACAGTTGCTGGTTTGAGTCACACCATGCCGCAAGAGATTTTCTTTCACTCCTAGGAGTCGACACAGCTCTAGCCTCAAAAAAGGTGGAAATAGCTCACAGTGCATCCTTTAGAAGGGATGTAAAGCAGTCGGTCCCAGGGGACCTGGTTTTTAAAAGGCTCTGCCTCTCCAGGCCCTCGCAATAGCCACCACCATGCAAAATCAAAATTAAAAATCACATGCAATGTAATAATGCGACTACAATACCATGTGTGTGAGGCAGGGGGTGTACGTTGCGGAAGTACATCTGTGCATGTGCATGCCCCAGAGCTGCATACGCATGCCCCAGAGCTGCATGTGCATGCCACAGAGCTAGCCACATGCAGGTAAGAACACTAGCTTACGTACCAGGCAGGACCAGATTGAGGTGGAGATGTGCACTTGCCTGTGGAGGCCAATAGTTAGTCCGAAAGAGAGCCAATAGTTAGTGAGAAAGAGGAAGGCCACAAGCAGGGATTTGCTTCACAGGGGCAGACGACTAAGCTTCTTTTGTATGGAGGCCTTGGGTGAGAAATGACGCGAATGATAATGCATTTCAACTCATGATGTCGGAGCTCTGCAGCACTGCCGTGTGCTGCCGTGTGCTTGGCACTGGCCTGCTCAAGCAGGGGGCAGTAGCTCAAGCGAGTGAAGCTACTGGTATACCCACAGAACTAGATATTACCCACTTACTCTCCACTGCCAAAGCCAATACTGTCGCTGTTTCCCTTCACACAGTAGCTGTTGGCAGCTGTCCAGTGGAAGACTCTCATGTCCGAGCCTTCAAAGCTAAAGAGGAATGATTCCCTTGTGCCATAGAAGTGATCACTGATCTTCAGCAGACAAGACATCACAGCACCAAACAGCTGTGAAGGTTTGCATGTTTGTTGTGTGTGTGTGTCCTGAAACTTGTTATCTCTTGTTGAGATGGTGTATGTGTGCATTGTGTGTTGTCTCAGTGGATGAACCATATTGGGATGTTGTGATAAACCACCACTGAGAATCAGCTGGAATTCAGCTGAGGCCTCCACACAATGCTGCTATATGGAGCTTGAGTACTGTTCCTCTGCCGTGGGCTCAGTGGCTTAGTGGTAAACTAGTATCCAGAAGGTCTTGGGTTCAAATCCCAGCCAGTACTAGAAATGTTTCTGTGGATTCTGCTTCTCTTTCTCTCAGCATTAACCATTAACTACGGCATTAAAAGTACGACCCTATACTGAGGTTTCTCAGCCATCTTCACAATCATGCAAACTTCGGTGGGGTCTGACATTTTTCAGATCACTTGAAACAAAATTATAATCACCTCTGGGACAACAGCTATAAAACAGTTCAGTACATGCATGTAGTGGCTTGACTGAACTTGTATATATCCCAGGCTGGTGAGAGCTCCCACACACAGACACCTGGACGCAGTGTACAATGATCCCTCAACAGGTAAGTTACGTTGGATACATTACAGAACCACACTGAACCAGCATACAGAAAGTTATGAACACCATTGAGCTGGCACCAGCAACTTACCTTCTCCCACATTCACACATCGCCCGCTGTTTCGATGTTTCAAAGGGAATCAACATTCTCTGTACACGTACAAAGGACCCTACATGCTTGGCACCCAGTTATTTTAGTGCTAAAACCTCTTAGCTTCTCACAGCTGATATAAACAAGTAAACATAGGTGGGTGTTAATTGGTTTTGATACAGCTCATTAGCTGCAGGAACACTTTCCCTGACCCAACTAACGATGCACTGATAATTATTACTAATCATTATCAACGTCCTACATGTAACACAAACATCTGAGGCTTGTTCAGTATTCATTCATACTGATTCGAAATTATGAGGAGCACACGTAATTGGGGCGAGCCTGAGCGAGCCCCACATAGACGAGTTAGCTGTGAATTTTCTATATTTCTATATTTATATGTTTCTATCGTACGTCGTGCCGTAAATCACTTCCTGCTCTTATTTGCACGTTGATTTTTAACATTATTGCGATGTACACGCCACGTTCACGTTGATGACCGGCCACTATAGGCAAGCCACGTTTACTACTTTGCAACGTACAAGCCACGTTGACTACTTGGTATTTGTGTATAAAATCGTGATTGAGTCTACAACAAGCGTCCGGAGCAAAGAAGAGAGACTTCGACGTAGGAGGGAACGAGAAAGGGCCCGCCGTGCTGCTGAAACAGCGGAAGAAAAGGAACGACGGCTTAGGCAGCGACGAGAGAGAGACAGACTGCGGCTAGGCACGCTGCTCAAAGCCGCGAGGAGAGGGAGTCCAGACTGGAGAGAATGAGAGAAGTTCACCAGGACAGAATGACAGCTGAGACTGCTGAAGAGAGAGACACCAGGCTGGAGAGAGTCTCGGAGAGCAGCTCAAGCATTTCATGAAGACGGGGAGAGCGCTTCAAGCCATCGCATGTCCTGCCATGCAGAGCACACTAGTCGTCATGGTGTGCAGCAGCTCAGCACTGTGACGGTGTGATGTGCCTGTTAGACTGCATCAGCTATCGCCAGAGGATGGGAAGTTGACTGGCCTTCACTCGGTAACACTAAACTCACTGTGACCAGTCATGACACAGATCTGACATCAGCAGAGGACGAGGAAGTCAAAGACAGAGACCGCTCCCGGACCTGGACTTACCTGCCTGATTGCTTCAACGCTGTGAAGTGCACAAGTATATTTTTAGCGTCATAACTTCTGTCGGACTCATTCTGATGACATGCACATGCAACTGCTCCATGCACATTTCACCACATGCAACTGCTCCTCGACCATGCACATTTCACCACATGCAACTGCTCCATGCACATTCAGCACTTGCAACTGCTCCATGCACATTCAGCACCTGCATGTACTCGCTCAGGCTCGACCCACAATGTTCTGCATTCGTCTAGTTATTTTTGCTGCACTGACGTTAACTACATGACTACTTCCACCGTTGGACGCGTACGGCTCAGCTCATAAGGCGAACTCTCTCGTACGGCCTTTACAAATATCTGTCATGTTCACTGCATGTGGAATATAAACCTACACGCTATCGACAAACTTGTATACCTTGACGTCCTGAACAGCTCTTCGGGTTGTTTCACTTGGCTGCAGAGCAACAGGCGCATTCCCTCGTGGGCCAGTTGAATCCTGCGCAGTTTTTCCATACTTTCTTCCTCCTCTCCGTCCAGGGAAGACGTCTGGACGCCCTCAATGAGCGCAGGTGATGGTTCTAGTTCTCCACGGGAAGCCATTTTCCACAAAACGATGAATTTACTAAGCATGCGCAGTAGATCTGTAGTGGGCAGATAATCACCGCACCGACAGATAATCACCGCAGACAGATAATCACCGCAGACTACACCCGAACTCTCAACATGTCTGAGCAACATGTCTCCCTGGAGTATGTTCTGAAAGTGGCAAACGGAGGCAGCTGGATGAGATTCTGGGATAACGCTCTAGAACATGGCCCTGAAGGGACAAAGGCCTCCCTTGCCATCTTAAACATCCTGAGCAAATCTGTATTCTCTGACCGTGGATGCCCTATCGACAACTGCTCATTCGTTGTACCTCGGGATACCCCTCTCTGTGATCATCTTCTGTCCACCCACCTCAACTTAACAAACTGCGCATCTCCTAAAGACCTGGTGGACTCTGTCATCTCCAGTTTGTCAGATCCTGAGAGTTTTGAAGTGGTACTGTCCACTGGCCGTGAACTCCTATGTTAACTCTGCCACTGTTTATTGTTTGCTACTTCGTACAGTTTTGTGTGTACACGTCTTTGTACTATATTTGTACGCAGCACTGTATGCCTCCCGTTACCGGGGTATCAATTACACTTTGACTTGTCTTTGACTGGCTGCCCTGCAGCCACGCCTCCAGGTCTACTGGCTGCAGAAGCATGTATTCACACATATATCCGTCTCGGTCCACAGAGCACACAACCAGACAGGCAATGGCATCAGGATAACGGCAGAGACTAGCTACAGCAATGAGAAGTGGAATAGATTTGCATGTGCACTCACCTAATTTTAATCTCCACGCTGACCTTCACCAATCCGTCTCGGTCCAGAGAGCGCACAACCAGACAGGCGATGGCATCAGGATAACGGCAGAGACTAGCTACAGCACTGAGAAGTGGAATAGATTTGCACGTGCACTCACCTAATTTTAATCTCCACGCAGACCTCCACCTATCCGTCTCGGTCCAGAGAGCGCTCAACAAGAGGAAATAGCATAAGGATATCGGCAGAGACTAGCTACAGGAATGAGAAGTGGAATACATTTGCATGTGCACTCACCTAATTTTAATCTACAAGCTGACATCCACCAATCCGTCTCGGTCCAGAGAGCGCTCAACCAGAGGAAATGGCATCAGGATATCAGCAGAGACTAGCTACAGGAATGAGAAGTGGAATACATTTGCATGTGCACTCACCTAATTTTAATATCCACGCTGACATCCACCAATCCGTCTCGGTCCAGGGAACGCTCAACCAGAGGAAATGGCATCAGGATATCGGCAGAGACTAGCTACAGAAATGAGAAGTGGAATACATTTGCATGTGCACTCACCTAATTTTAATCTCCACGCTGACATCCACCAATCCGTCTCAGTCCAGAGAGCGCTCAACCAGAGGAAATGGCATCAGGATATCAGCAGAGATTAGCTACAGGAATGAGAAGTGGAACAGTTTTGCATGTGCACTCACCTAATTTTAATCTCCACGCTGATCTCCACCAATCCGTCTCGGTCCAGAGAGCACACAACCAGACAGGCAATGGCATCAGGATAACGGCAGAGACTAGCTACAGCAATGAGAAGCGGAATAGATTTGCACGTGCACTCTCCTAATTTTCATCTCCACGCTGACCTCCACCAATCCGTCTAGGTCCAGAGAGCGCTCAACCAGAGGAAATGGCATCAGGATATCAGCAGAGACTAGCTACAGGAATGAGAAGTGGAACAGTTTTGCATGTGCACTCACCTATTTTCAATCTCCACGCTGACCTCCACCAATCCGTCTCGGTCCAGAGAGCACACAACCAGACAGGCAATGGCATCAAGATAACAGCAGAGACTAGCTACAGGAATGAGAAGTGGAATAGATTTGCATGAGCACTCACCTAATTTTATTCTCCACGCTGACCTCCACCAATCCGTCTCGGTCCAGAGAGTGCTCAACCAGAGGAAATGGCATCAGGATATCGGCAGAGACTAGCTACAGCAATGAGAAGTGGAACAGATTTGCATTTGCACTCACCCAATTTTAATCTCCACGCTGACATCCACCAATCCATCTCGGTCCAGAGAGCGCTCAACCAGAGGAAATGGCATCAGGATGTCAGCAGAGACTAGCTACAGGAATGAGAAATGGAACAGTTTTGCATGTGCACTCACCTAATTTTAATCTCCACGCTGACCTCCACCAATCCGTCTCGGTCCAGAGAGCACACAACCAGACAGGCAATGGCGTCAGGATAACGGCAGAAACTAGCTACAGCAATGAGAAGTGGAATGGATTTGCACGTGCACTTACCTAATTTTCATCTCCACGCTGACCTACACCAATCCGTCTCGCTCCAGAGAGCGCTCAACCAGAGGAAATGGCATCAGGATATCAGCAGAGACTAGTTACAGGAATGAGAAATGGAACAGTTTTGCATGTGCACTCACCTATTTTCAATCTCCACGCTGACCTCCACCAATCCGTCTCGGTCCAGAGAGCACACAACCAGACAGGCAATGGCATCAAGATAACAGCAGAGACTAGCTACAGGAATGAGAAGTGGAATAGATTTGCATGAGCACTCACCTAATTTTAATCTCCACGCTGACCTCCACCAATCCGTCTCGGTCCAGAGAGTGCTCAACCAGAGGAAATGGCATCAGGATATCGGCAGAGACTAGCTACAGCAATGAGAAGTGGAACAGATTTGCATTTGCACTCACCCAATTTTAATCTCCACGCTGACATCCACCAATCCGTCTCGGTCCAGAGAGCGCTCAACCAGAGGAAATGGCATCAGGATATCAGCAGAGACCAGCTACAGGAATGAGAAGTGGAATAGATTTGCATGTGCACTCACCTAATTTTAATCTCCACGCTGACCTCCACCAATCCGTCTCGGTCCAGAGAGCGCTCAACCAGACAGACAATGGCATCAAGATAACGGAAAAGACTAGCTACAGGAATGAGAAGTGGAATAGATTTGTATGTGCACTCACCTAATTTTAATCTCCACGCTGACATCCACCAATCCGTCTCGGTCCAGAGAGCGCTCAATCAGAGGAAATGGCATCAGGATATCAGCAGAGACTAGCTACAGGAATGAGAAGTGGAACTGTTTTGCATGTGCACTCACCTAATTTTAATCTCCACGCTTACCTCCACCAATCCGTCTCGGTCAAGAGAGCACACAACCAGACATGCAATGGCATCAGGATAACGGCAGAGACTAGCTACAGCAATGAGAAGTGGAATAGATTTGCACGTGCACTCACCTAATTTTCATCTCCACGCTGACCTCCACCAATCCGTCTCGGTCCAGAGAGCGCTCAACCAGAGGAAATGGCATCAGGATATCAGCAGAGACTAGTTACAGGAATAAGAAGTGGAACAGTTTTGCATGTGCACTCACCTATTTTTAATCTCCACGCTGACATCCACCAATCCGTCTCGGTCCAGAGAGCACACAACCAGACAGGCAATGGCATCAAGATAACGGCAGAGACTAGCTACAGGAATGAGAAGTGGAATAGATTTGCATGTGCACTCACCTAATTTTAATCTCCACGCTGACCTCAACCAATCCGTCTCGGTCCAGAGAGTGCTCAACCAGAAGAAATGGCATCAGGATATCGGCAGAGACTAGCTACAGCAATGAGAAGTGGAACAGTTTTGCATGTGTACTCACTTATTTTTAATCTCCACGCTGACCTCCACCAATCCGTCTCGGTCCAGAGAGCGCTCAACCAGAGGCAATGGCGTCAGGATAACGGCAGAGACTAGCTACAGCAATGAGAAGTGGAATACATTTGCATGTGCACTCACCTAATTTTAATCTCCACGCTGACATCCACCAATCCGTCTCGGTCCAGAGAGCGCTCAACCAGAGGAAATGGAATCAGGATATCAGCAGAGACTAGCTACAGGAATGAGAAGTGGAATACGTTTGCATGTGCACTCACCTAATTTTAATTTCCACGCTTACATCCACCAATCCGTCTCGGTCCAGAGAGCGCTCAACCAGAGGAAATGTCATCAGGATATCAGCAGAGACTAGCTACAGGAGTGAGAAGTGGAATACGTTTGCATGTGCACTCACCTAATTTTAATCTCCACGCTGACATCCACCAATCCGTCTCGGTCCAGAGAGCGCTCAACCAGAGGAAATGTCATCAGGATATCAGCAGAGACTAGCTACAGGAATGAGAAGTGGAACAGTTTTGCATGTGTACTCACCTATTTTTAATCTCCACGCTGACCTCCAACAATCCGTCTCGGTCCAGAGAGCACACAACCAGACAGGCAATGGCATCAAAATAACGGCAGAGACTAGCTACAGGAATGAGAAGTGGAATACATTTGCATGTGCACTCACCTAATTTTAATCTCCTCGCTGACATCCACCAATCCGTCTCGGTCCAGAGAGCGCTCAACCAGAGGAAATGGCGTCAGGATATCAGCAGAGACTAGCTACAGGAATGAGAAGTGGAACAGTTTTGCATGTGCACTCACCTAATTTTTATCTCCACGCTGACATCCACCAATCCGTCTCGGTCCAGAGAGCGCTCAACCAGAGAAAAAAGGCATCAGGATGTCAGCAGAGACTAGCTACAGGAAAGAGAAGTGGAATACATTTGCATGTGCACTCACCTAATTTTAATCTCACGCTGACATCCACCAATCCGTCTCGGTCCAGAGAGCGCTCAACCAGAGGAAATGGCGTCATGATATCAGCAGAGACTAGCTACAGGAATGAGAAGTGGAACAGTTTTGCATGTGCACTCACCTAATTTTTATCTCCACGCTGACATCCACCAATCCGTCTCGGTCCAGAGAGCGCTCAACCAGAGGAAATGGCATCAGGATGTCAGCAGAGACTAGCTACAGGAAAGAGAAGTGGAATACATTTGCATGTGCACTCACCTAATTTTAATCTCCCCGCTGAGATCCACCAATCCGTCTCGGTCCAGAGAGCGCTCAACCAGAGGAAATGGAATCAGGATATCAGCAGAGACTAGCTACAGGAATGAGAAGTGGAATACGTTTGCATGTGCACTCACCTAATTTTAATCTCCACGCTTACATCCACCAATCCGTCTCGGTCCAGAGAGCGCTCAACCAGAGGAAATGTCATCAGGATATCAGCAGAGACTAGCTACAGGAATGAGAAGTGGAACAGTTTTGCATGTGTACTCACCTATTTTTAATCTCCACGCTGACCTCCAACAATCCGTCTCGGTCCAGAGAGCACACAACCAGACAGGCAATGGCATCAAGATAACGGCAGAGACTAGCTACAGGAATGAGAAGTGGAATACATTTGCATGTGCACTCACCTAATTTTAATCTCCACGCTGACATCCACATATCCGTCTCGGTCCAAAGAGCGCTCAAGCAGAGGAAATGGCGTCAGGGACTAGCTACAGGAATGAGAAGTGGAACAGTTTTGCATGTGCACTCACCTAATTTTAATCTCCACGCTGACCTCCACCAATCCGTCTCGGTCCAGAGAGCGCTCAACCAGAGGCAATGGCGTCAGGATAACGGCAGAGACTAGCTACAGCAATGAGAAGTGGAATACATTTGCATGTGCACTCACCTAATTTTAATCTCCACGCTGACATCCACCAATCCGTCTCGGTCCAGAGAGCGCTCAACCAGAGGAAATGGAATCAGGATATCAGCAGAGACTAGCTACAGGAATGAGAAGTGGAATACGTTTGCATGTGCACTCACCTAATTTTAATTTCCACGCTTACATCCACCAATCCGTCTCGGTCCAGAGAGCGCTCAACCAGAGGAAATGTCATCAGGATATCAGCAGAGACTAGCTACAGGAGTGAGAAGTGGAATACGTTTGCATGTGCACTCACCTAATTTTAATCTCCACGCTGACATCCACCAATCCGTCTCGGTCCAGAGAGCGCTCAACCAGAGGAAATGTCATCAGGATATCAGCAGAGACTAGCTACAGGAATGAGAAGTGGAACAGTTTTGCATGTGTACTCACCTATTTTTAATCTCCACGCTGACCTCCAACAATCCGTCTCGGTCCAGAGAGCACACAACCAGACAGGCAATGGCATCAAGATAACGGCAGAGACTAGCTACAGGAATGAGAAGTGGAATACATTTGCATGTGCACTCACCTAATTTTAATCTCCTCGCTGACATCCACCAATCCGTCTCGGTCCAGAGAGCGCTCAACCAGAGGAAATGGCGTCAGGATATCAGCAGAGACTAGCTACAGGAATGAGAAGTGGAACAGTTTTGCATGTGCACTCACCTAATTTTAATCTCCACGGTGACCTCCACCAATCCGTCTCGGTCCAGAGAGCGCTCAACCAGAGGCAATGGCGTCAGGATAACGGCAGAGACTAGCTACAGCAATGAGAAGTGGAATACATTTGCATGTGCACTCACCTAATTTTAATCTCGACGCTGACATCCACCAATCCGTCTTGGTCCAGAGAGCGCTCAACCAGAGGAAATGTCATCAGGATATCAGCAGAGACTAGCTACAGGAATGAGAAGTGGAACAGTGTTGCATGTGTACTCACCTATTTTTAATCTCCACGCTGACCTCCAACAATCCGTCTCGGTCCAGAGAGCACACAACCAGACATGCAATGGCATCAAGATAACGGCAGAGACTAGCTACAGGAATGAGAAGTGGAATACATTTGCATGTGTACTCACCTAATTTTAATCCCCACGCTGACATCCACCAATCCGTCTCGGTCCAGAGAGCGCTCAACCAGAGGAAATGGCATCAGGATATCAGCAGAGCCTAGCTACAGGAATGAGAAGTGGAACAGTTTTGCATGTGCACTCACCTAATTTTAATCTCCATGCTGACATCCACCAATCCGTTTCGGTCCAGAGAGCGCTCAACCAGAGGAAATGGCATCAGGATATCAGCAGAGACTAGCTACAGGAATGGGAAGTGGAATACATTTGCATGTGCACTCACCTAATTTTAATCTCCACGCTGACATCAACCAATCCGTCTCGGTCCAGAGAGCGCTCAACCAGAGGAAATGGCATCAGGATATCAGCAGAGACTAGCTACAGGAATGAGAAGTGGAACAGTTTTGCATGTGCACTCACCTATTTTTAATCTCCACGCTGACCTCCACCAATCCGTCTCGGTCCAGAGAGCACACAACCAGACAGGCAATGGCATCAAGATAACGGCAGAGCCTAGCTACAGGAATGAGAAGTGGAATAGATATGCATGTGCACTCACCTCATTTTAATCTCCACGCTGACCTCCACCAATCCGTCTCGGTCCAGAGAGCGCTAAACCAGAGGAAATGGCATCAGGATATCGGTAGAGACTAGCTACAGCAATGAGAAGTGGAACAGTTTTGCATGTGCACTCACCTAATTTTAATCTCCACGCTGACCTCCACCAATCCATCTCGGTCCAGATAGCGCTCAACCAGAGGCAATGGCGTCAGGATAACGGCAGAGACTAGCTACAGCAATGAGAAGTGGAATACATTTGCATGTGTACTCACCTAATTTTAATCTCCACGCTGACATCAACCAATCCGTCTCGGTCCAGAGAGCGCTCAACCAGAGGAAATGGCATCAGGATATCAGCAGAGACTAGCTACAGGAATGAGAAGTGGAACAGTTTTGCATGTGCACTCACCTATTTTTAATCTCCACGCTGAACCCAACACCAATCCGTCTCGGTCCAGAGAGCACACAACCAGACAGGCAATGGCATCAAGATAACGGCAGAGCCTAGCTACAGGAATGAGAAGTGGAATAGATATGCATGTGCACTCACCTCATTTTAATCTCCACGCTGACCTCCACCAATCCGTCTCGGTCCAGAGAGCGCTAAACCAGAGGAAATGGCATCAGGATATCGGTAGAGACTAGCTACAGCAATGAGAAGTGGAATAGATTTGCATTTGCACTCACCTAATTTTAATCTCCACGCTGACATCCACCAATCCGTCTCGGTCCAGAGAGCGCTCAACCAGAGGAAATGGCGTCAGGATATCAGCAGAGACTAGCTACAGGAATGAGAAGTGGAACAGTTTTGCATGTGCACTCACCTAATTTTAATCTCCACGCTGACCTCCACCAATCCATCTCGGTCCAGATAGCGCTCAACCAGAGGCAATGGCGTCAGGATAACGGCAGAGACTAGCTACAGGAATGAGAAGTGGAATACGTTTGCATGTGCACTCACCTAATTTTAATCTCCACGCTGACATCCACCAATCCGTCTCGGTCCAGAGAGCGCTCAACCAGAGGAAATGTCATCAGGTTATCAGCAGAGACTAGCTACAGGAATGAGAAGTGGAATAGATATGCATGTGCACTCACCTCATTTTAATCTCCACGCTGACCTCCACCAATCCGTCTCGGTCCAGAGAGCGCTCAACCAGAGGAAATGGCATCAGGATATCGGCAGAGACTAGCTACAGCAATGAGAAGTGGAATAGATTTGCCTTTGCACTCACCTAATTTTAATCTCCACGCTGACATCCACCAATCCGTTTCGGTCAAGAGAGCGCTCAACCAGAGGAAATGGCATCAGGATATCAGCACAGACTAGCTACAGGAATGAGAAGTGGAATACATTTGCATGTGCACTCACCTAATTTTAATCTCCACGCTGACATCCACCAATCCGTCTCGGTCCAGAGAGCACACAACCAGACAGGCAATGGCATCAAGATAACGGCAGAGACTAGCTACAGGAATGAGAAGTGGAATAGATATGCATGTGCACTCACCTCATTTTAATCTCCACGCTGACCTCCACCAATCCGTCTCGGTCCAGAGAGCGCTCAACCAGAGGAAATGGCATCAGGATATCAGCACAGACTAGCTACAGGAATGAGAAGTGGAATACATTTGCATGTGCACTCACCTAATTTTAATCTCCACGCTGACATCCACCAATCCGTCTCGGTCCAGAGAGCACACAACCAGACAGGCAATGGCATCAAGATAACGGCAGAGACTAGCTACAGGAATGAGAAGTGGAATAGATATGCATGTGCACTCACCTCATTTTAATCTCCACGCTGACCTCCACCAATCCGTCTCGGTCCAGAGAGCGTTCAACCAGAGGAAATGGCATCAGGATATCAGCAGAGCCTAGCTACAGAAATGAGAAGTGGAACAGTTTTGCATGTGCACTCACCTAATTTTAATCTCCACGCTGACCTCCACCAATCCGTCTCGGTCCAGAGAGCGCTCAACCAGAGGCAATGGCGTCAGGATAACGGCAGAGACTAGCTACAGCAATGAGAAGTGGAATAGTTTTGCATGTGCACTCACCTAATTTTAATCTCCACGCTGACCTCCACCAATCCGTCTCGGTCCAGAGAGCACACAACCAGACAGGCAATGGCATCAAGATAACGGCAGAGACTAGCTACAGGAATGAGAAGTGGAATAGATTTGCATGTGCACTCACCTAATTTTAATCTCCACGCTGACCTCCACCAATCCGTCTCGGTCCAGAGAGCGCTCAACCAGAGGAAATGGCATCAGGATATCGGCAGAGACTAGCTACAGCAATGAGAAGTGGAATAGTTTTGCATGTGCACTCACCTAATTTTAATCTCCACACTGACCTCCACCAATCCGTCTCGGTCCAGAGAGCACACAACCAGACAGGCAATGGCATCAAGATAACGGCAGAGACTAGCTACAGGAATGAGAAGTGGAATAGATTTGCATGTGCACTCACCTAATTTTAATCTCCACGCTGACCTCCACCAATCCGTCTCGGTCCAGAGAGCACTCAACCAGAGGAAATGGCATCAGGATATCGGCAGAGACTAGCTACAGCAATGAGAAGTGGAATAGATTTGCATGTGCACTCACCCAAATTTAGTCTCTATGCTGAACGCCACCCAGCCATCTCGGTCCAGAGAGCTCACAACGAGAGGCAATGGCTTCAGGATATCGCCAGAGACTAGCTACAGCAACGAGAAGTGGAATAGATTTACAAGTACACTCACCTAAATTTAATCTCCACGCTGATCTCCACCGATCCGTCTCGGTCCAGAGACCGCACAACCAGAGGCAATTGCATCAGGATACTGCCATAGATACAGGAATGAGAAATGGAAGATCTCCACCGATCCATCTCAGTCCAGAGAGCACACAACCAGAGGAAATGACATGAGGATATTGCCAGAGACTAGCTACAGCAACGAGAAGTGGAATAGATTTGCATGTGCACTCACCTAAATGTAATATCCACGCTGATCTCTACACATCCGTCTCGATCCAGAGATCGCACAACCGGAAGCAAAGGCATCAGCACATCGGCAGAAACTATAGCGATTAACGTAAAACATTTTCATGTGCACTCATAATGCCATCCGCCTCAATCCAGAGAGCGCACAACTTACGGAGCCCTTTGCATCGTGACATTCCTTGTGTAATTGTCCTTGATACACAATCTTGCTAATAGTAATCTTTTAGCTGTTTGTTATATCATTCATTCACTTACTTCCATTTGTTTGTTTGTGTACTTATGTACGTAGTGCCCTGATATCACTACTGTAAAAGGCATCGGTAGACACTAGCTACGTACAGTAACGGTAAGATGAGTAGATTTGCTTGTTCCCTCACCTCGAACAATTTTCAGTGGCTAATCTCCACGCTGGTTCTCCACCCCTCCGTCTTAATCCAGAGAGCGCACAACCCCAACCGGCAGCAAAGGAAGTCCTTTCTCTTGGAAGATATCTCAGAGTGTGGATTGTCTGTTGTCGCTGTTTAGCGTTCATTCCCTACTCAACAGTTTACTACGAAATGATGACATTGATGCAGTCCATCAAAAGAATTTTAAAATTCCCATCAAAACTTAACATTGACCAATCAGAATGTAGTTCGCGTAACGTTCCGCGGGTCCATCAAATGAATTTTAAAATTCCCGCCAAAATTACTCCAACATTGACCAATCAGAATGTAGCTCGCTTAAGGTTCCGCGGGCTTGCACGACAATCAAGGCGCGGAACTTGCTGTCCTACCTTGTCGGCTGTTATGCACGATAGCAACGGCACCATGAGCAAATCCCACACCGGAAGCGCGTAGCTACCCTATGTGCACGAAGAATTTACCACCGTACTGCTGTAACCACTGAAGCAGCTCGCCACAGTTGATGTCACTCAACTCGCGTCCTTAATTAAGTGTTCGAGGTGAGGAAGACTTGCTACAACCGGTTGGGGCATGGAACACAGTTGACTGCGTGGGCCAGCATACATGACCGCACAACAATGTCAGAACAATGAGGACTGCATCGACATGCACTGCCCTGAACTGAACTGAACTGAACTGAACTAAATTTAATCTGGAAGCAAAATGGGTACACATTGAGGCTGACGACAGCCTATGAAGTGTGCTCCCCAGAACGCAGCAAATTGTCTCAACAGCTGCCAACAATGGTGAATCAACAGCTGCCAACAATTGCGAATCAACAGCTGCCAACAATTGTGAATCAGGAGCAGTTGCAGAGTGACGCCCAGGGATGGTGCATGCACATGTTGCGGCACAAAGCCTGCGCTTGCTAAGGGGGTCTGGGGGGGGGGGGGGGGGGGGGGGGGGGGGGGGGGGGGGCAGTGCTCCCCAGGAAAATGTCTCAATTTTCCACTGTCTGAGCTGCTTACCACAGCAATTTTAGGGGTATGTATACGTACATGTATCTGTCTGTTAAGTGCGTCTGTAACTTGTTACTGAACGATCGCTTTGGAAAGATTGAACAAAGTTAGTGAAGGCCATTGACGCCGCTGATTCTGCTATATGATGTAGTGTATAATAGAAAAACCCCAAAAGTGGTTCCAACGGCCTCAACAGCTGCCAACTAATGAGCCATCCCACATTGTAGCTACAAGCAACTGTACACCTTACATGGAGGGTGAAAGCTCTTACCCTGTCCGTGTCCCTGGCGAACCAGTCCCTTTATTTTTAATGCAAGCCTGCATGCACAATACTCTGAAAATTGCATAAGAAACTTTTGAAAATGATGTGGAATGCTATTTCAGAACAACCCTAGAAACAAAAAGCAGTTTCGGAAAGCCGTAAAACATCTGAACAAGCAACAATCAACCATCCCAACACTCTCCTATCAATTTGCTGAATGAGTATATATTATGGAGACATTCCTCCTCTCTCACCTGCAGATGATGATCTTCACACAAAAACAACACGTCATTATTATGAACTCCTTTGTACAACTGATGAAGTTCTTTTTCTTATCATGTCCCTTGATTCGCTAATGGGCCTAATGCATATGGGATCTCAGCTCAAAATTAATGCTCAGTCACTGCACGCAGCATTAATTGCTCCATCTCTTACCAAACGTTTCAATGTTTCCAGGTCACTTCCTGAGTGAAGACATCTTCTGTTGTTCCAATTCCCAAATATGCGAGCCACCGTGAAGCGACCAACTACAGACTGATTTCCTTACTTTCAATTTCATGTAAAAGGAACTCTGTCCCCTACTTCTGCCCCTTTAAGTAGACAATAATTATTCATGACCTTTTGTGCATGTACCAATGCCTTTCAGTCATCTTTTGTGCTTAGCTGTGTTTCTGTATGGAATCACGTTTCACCTACCTCATGAAGCACTTACAGCTCCCACCATTAATTCATTATCATATCACTTGCTGAACCTTTGTTTTTGTACTCATAACTTATACACACTCACATTAGCTTGCCAGCTGCTATTGTGTATTCTTGCACTATTGCAAAACTTTTATAGAAGAAAAAATTATAATTATCAGAGGGTAATATAGAACTCAATGTCCTGTTGATTGCAATTGTGTACTGTGTGAAAGCACCATAGGTATAGGCTACATAGCTAGTGATTAGGGAGGTGCTACATACAACTTTTAATATAATCTCACTACAAGCAACGCACTTTTAGTAATCTCACTACAAGCTTTATTCCTAAATTCTTCATGAGAGTAGCTATAATTATAATGCAGTTGCTATTGCTTCAATGAAAATATAGAGCCGTCCTGACCACTCCTGTTTTGTCCTGCAGTGCCACCATCAAACATGATATGAACATGAAGAGCAGACATAATGCTAAGCTTAGACGTAGCAACATCTACAGGTACCCAACTAAAGGTGTAGTCTGTCTCATTTAGTACCCATGCGCTACCCCCAATACTGACAACAGCTGGCACATCTCATTTGGTAACACGTACCTTACAATCAGAGGGCACAACATTTGTCAACAAACACACAAGATGAAACAAATCCAAACCAGAATAATGGTTTGCTCAACGCTTGGTAGAAGTATGCATTTTGAGGAATCAAATGATTTAGTGACTGTCGCTAAACCCTCATGCTTCGATTCCACTACAGACGAAGTCTTGTTGGCTTGCTAAACAGTCATTGTTGTAGGTTGAACAGCTATACCTGCTGCCATGGTAGAAGTACTCATCCAACCACAACCCAAAATCTCCACTGTGGAAGGAGGGAGGGAACGAGGGAGGGAGGGAGGGATGGATGGAGGGAGGGAGGGAGGGAGGGAGGGAGGGAGGGAGGGAGGGAGGGAGGGAGGGAGGCAGACCTCTCAACTCTCACGATCCCACCGTGAGACTCGCGATTTCAGCCCTACTCTCACGGTCTCACAGTGATGTCCTTGTTTCTCACAATCTGCTGTTCAACTAAAGTTCAAAGTTCTGTGATGACATTATTTCTCACGGTCTGCTTATCAACTAAAGTTCAAAGTTCTAGTTCTGTGCACATGCGCACATGTCAGCTCGTATGAGGTGGTCAGTAGAGCTAGAGTGATTCTGAAAGGTGGCTCAGGGCACCTGCAGGACTCTGATGACAGTAGTGAGCACCAGCAGCAGTCCCCTCCCAGGCCGAAGACGTCCAAGAAACTCACAGGGGCAGCTACTTACAGGACCAAGTTCAACTCTATTTGGGTATCTCACTATAGAGTTCTTTTTGAAGTTGAGAGGTCTGAGGGAGGGAGGGAGGGAGGGAGGGAGGGAGGGAGGGAGGGAGGGAGGGAGGGAGGAATCAATTGAAGGGGAGAGGAGAGAGGGGGATTGTATGTAGTTTTCACATAGGGATGGCTGGTGGCCGAGTGGTTAAAGCATTCCACTGCTAATTGAACAGTTGCTGGTTTGAGTCACACCATGCCGCAAGAGATTTTCTTTCACTCCTAGGAGTCGACACAGCTCTAGCCTCAAAAAAGGTGGAAATAGCTCACAGTGCATCCTTTAGAGGGGATGTAAAGCAGTCGGTCCCAGGGGACCTGGTTTTAAAAGGCTCTGCTTCTCCAGGCCCTCGCAATAGCCACCACCATGCAAAATCAAAATTAAAAATCACATGCAATGTAATAATGCGACTACAATACCATGTGTGTGAGGCAGGGGGTGTACGTTGCGGAAGTACATCTGTGCATGTGCATGCCCCAGAGCTGCATGCGCATGCCACAGAGCTAGCCACATGCAGGTAAGAACACTAGCTTACGTACCAGGCAGGACCAGATTGAGGTGGAGATGTGCACTTGCCTGTGGAGGCCAATAGTTAGTCCGAAAGAGAGCCAATAGTTAGTGAGAAATAGAAAGGCCACAAGCAGGGATTTGCTTCACAGGGGCAGACGACTAAGCTTCTTTTGTATGGAGGCCTTGGGTGAGAAATGACGCGAATGATAATGCATTTCTTTGCCTACATGTAGCTGATTAATTCGGCACACACGATCGGAGCAGAACTCATGATGTCGGAGCTCTGCAGCACTGCCGTGTGCTGCCGTGTGCTTGGCACTGGCCTGCTCAAGCAGGCAAATGAGGGGGCAGTAGCTCAAGTGGGTGAAGTTACTGGTATACTCACAGAACTAGATATTACCCACTTACTCTCCACTGCCAAAGCCAATACTGTCGCTGTTTCCCTTCACACGGTAGCTGTTGGCAGCTGTCCAGTGGAAGACTCTCATGTCCGAGCCTTCAAAGCTAAAGAGGAATGATTCCCCTGTGCCATAGAAGTGATCACTGATCTTCAGCAGACAAACTAGACATCACCGCACCAAACAGCTGTGAAGGTGTGCATGTTTGTTGTGTGTGTGTGTCCTGAAACTTGTTATCTCTTGTTGAGATGGTGTATGTGTGCATTGTGTGTTGTCTCAGTGGATGAAGCATATTGGGATGTTGTGATAAACCACCACTGAGAATCAGCTGGAATTCAGCTGAGGGCTCCACACAATGCTGCTATATGGAGCTTGAGTGCTGTTCCTCTGCCATGGGCTCAGTGGCTTAGTGGCTAGTATCCAGAAGGTCTTGGGTTCAAATCCCAGCCAGTACTAGAAATGTTTCTGTGGATTCTGCTTCTCTTTCTCTCAACATTAACCATTAACTACGGCATTAAAAGTACGACCCTATACTGAGGTTTCTCAGCCATCTTTACAATCATGTAAACTTCGGTCGGGTCTGACATTTTTCAGATCACTTGAAACAAAATTATAATCACCTCTGGGACAACAGCTATAAAACAGTTCAGTATGTAGTACATGGTTGCTGTTGTGTACTTGGGGGAGCACTTACATAGGCTAGTCGTTTGGTGCAACCCTTTATCTTTGTTTTCAGCAATTCAACCCCCTGCATCTTTTCCAGGTATCAATGTGGAAGATAGGTAGGGAAGACAACAACATTATTGCAGCGCTCACAACTTTTGCCACTAGGATGAGTTTCAGTAAGCATCAGTGCACGACAGCGATCACAATGGTGTAGTCAGAATCTTTTGTTGGCCTTTCCTAAGAGCTGTATTGCCAACAATAGTCGAAGTGAGAGCTCGAGCAATGGCGGCAGACGAGAAGACAAAAGCTACTTTGAATAACACAAGAAGCAGATGACTTTCTTGGACCTTCAAGTATCAAGCACATGCATAGAATTTGATAGAAAGGCAGCACGTAGCATATACTACAATTGACAGTGACAGAAAATGGCTTCACAATCAGGCAGCTAAACTCATTATAGTCACCATCAGCACTTTAGAGCTGGCTTGTTGGCAGGTTATGGTCAGATCTGATTATCACTTCATTGACATCTTCTCTTCATATTTAATACTGCTCCCAAAGGGTCAACTCAGGGATAAAACACTTCATTTGCAAGGTGTTGGTGGGTATTAATTTTAGCGAACTGGGATGTAGCAGATTGGCGGAGGAAGGGCTCTCATGGACAACTTTGCGCTTTCCACTGCCCTGCTGCTGCTTTCTGCTCCTGTGACACAATTTTCTCAGCATCGTGGTTGTGCAGTCAGCTTATATCGCAAAAAAGCATAGTAAATCGTACCTGGTATCAGTTAGTGAATGGGGGGCTACAGCCCCCTGTAGCCCCCCTGGATCCGTCCCTGACTCCTTCTCAGGTCACTCCGTAGGCGGCTAGCTTATGGTTTGCTCCAATTAAAGCACATGTATGTAATGTCACATGCCACTAATACTCTTGTTGTTTATGTGCGTTCATTAAATTTAGTTCGAAATCACAAAAATTCGTACCCCCAAATACTAGTGACCTTTAGTTGGCTGAACCAGCAGAGCACTAGCGCTGTTACAATTAAGAATACTGATAGGTCAAGTGCTGCTTTTAGTACCGACGTCAACTACCGCAAACTAAAGCTGAGCTAGCCATTATGTCCTTTGACCCCAGGGTGGGATGACCTTTGGCTCCAAGGTGCTATACATACATGTACATGTACATGCACTACATGATGCACCTAACCACAGGTGAGGCAACAAGCAGCTAGAAAAACACAAGTCACATTCTTTGTATACACAGTGATGTAATAGGGCTATATAAGTAGGAGCTACTTAAGGTGAATGAATCTGACTTGAGATGGTGCATGGTATATCTGAACGGGTTACAGAAGCTCCCGTAGATGAAACAAGGACTGGGCTGGGACTGGACTGAAAATCAAACCTTTTCCACAGCAATAACTTGCTGTACTGTGTTATAGTGAATGGATGGACACAATGGAACATTGTGCATTATTACTAGTTGTACATGAGTTGTGAGATTGTCGTCTCAGTGTATGATTATGTCCACCTGTGCTTGCTCTATAGAGCGTTTTCATGTGACGTCATCAAATTTGATTTTGTTGCTATGGCAACCAAAATTATCTAGCAAGTGCAATCCTCAAGTATGAAAGGAAATGGTGATGCTATTAAAAAGTTATAAGCCTCAGAAGTTTGGTACTCTCTTCTCCACGGCTGCGTGCTAAAGTCTGGGCGGAGGCCTGGGAATGAGGCTACCAAAACTGTACACCAGGCAAACTTCCCATACATTTTCTATGGTATGGAGAGCAGTAAAATACTATGGCTCATAACTTTTTAGTGATGTATTCTCATATTTTAAATTTGCATTCTACAACCGTCCAACTTTTGTCAAATAATTTTTGGTTGCTATAGCAACAACTTTAACGGGACGATGCCGTCATGTGACATCCGCTCTATATAAAGACTCCATTGTGATTGTAAGTGAGACCCTCCATTTCATTGAAGTTCTGCTAGTACCATATGCATTACCAATGGTGATGCTCTCGAAAGAAACCATTACCATGGTGTACTGCATGCAGTACTAGTATTTCACAATAGCTTCCTACATAGCCTATTACATCGCAATGTACACAGGGTGGGACTTGTGTGCTTGTTGCAAGCTTTATGCAAACTTCTGTAATTACCTCTCTGTTGCTGTGTATACAACACACACATACGTGCATTAGACACCAAAGGCCATATGGCACGCCGTCCGTATGCCGACGTAGACTTCTTATTCGCCGTACTTCAGATTCTGACCGCTACTGCAATCACTGCACGTCGGCAAATAAAAAGTCAACGTCGGAAAATAAAAGTTCCACGTCGGCAAATAAGATTTATACGTCGGTAAAATAACATTTCAACGTCGGCAAATAAACGTTGCACGTCGGCAAATAAAACTTCTACGTCGGCAAATAAGGCATGACGTCGGCAAATAAATGTTGCACATCGGCAAATAAAAATTATGTCAGCTTCCCAGTTTACCTATTTTTGTTACGGACGGCGTGCCATAAGGCCACCCCACAGACAGACACATATGCACACCCTCCACACACAGACACACATGCATAGTTGCACACACACACAAAATTACAAGGCACACTGACCCCTCCTCCACACACATTTTAGGGAGACTAGTACAACGTTTACATACGTACCTTCTGATCACCAACCAGGAGCAGCACTGGAGTGTCTTCATAGTTCTGCATGTTTCTGTACAATATTCTCGGGCTGATCCCATGTTTGAATGTGCTGTAGATTAAGGTACCAGTCGTGGCCAACCGCCCGTGAGGGAAGATTAAATGCAGCTATTGGTGGGGAGAGGGGAGGGAGAGAAGGGAAAAGGATCAGAGGAGAAGAAAGAGCGAGGGAGGTGGGAGGAAGGGAAGGGGGAGGGAGGAGGGAGAGAAGAGAGAGGGAAGGGGAAACAGGGAAGACAGAGGGGGGGGGGGGGGGGGGGGGAGGTGGAGGGAGAGGGAGGAGGGAAAGAGAGAGGAGGAAAAAGGAGGAAAGAGAAGAGAAACATCTACAGTTGCCACTTAATTAAGACTACATACTTCAGTGTGAGAAGACCTTCCAGGATACTATCACACTACTACCAGGTCCTTTGCTGAAGATACTAGTGGTTACCACTACCTGAGTACTCTGCAGTCAGTCAACTCACCTGGTTCGATACTTCTGATGTCCTGCCAGCTGAAAATCTGCTAAAGCAAGAAAGGTGCAATTCTCAGTCATGTAAAGGCCATCATGCAACTGAGACATTTCATCTCCACCTCCCTCATCTCACTCACAACCACATCCTTTCTTCTTCATTCCTTCCTGCTCTCCATCCCTCCCTTAGGCCTCCCCCCCCCCCCCCCCCCCCCCCCCCCCCCCCCCCCCCCCCCCCCCCCCCCCCCCTTCCCCCTTCCCCCCTTCCCTACATTGTACCTCCCCTCCTCTGCTTGACTAACCTCCCAAGCCTGGGGGGGGGGGGGGGGGGGGGGGGGTCGCTGTTGTGTCAGCAGTTGAAGCTGATTCTTATCCATCAATTCCCTTCATTGACGAGGCACAGCTGAGTCATTTGACACATGATACCTACTCAAAGTCATTGGTTCCTTCAGACATACGGCAGATGGTACCCCTGAAATGTGTCGGAGATGGCAATTGCTTATACCCCGGTACAGGTAACTCATACCTGAGTTAGAATGGTGCTACATGTATATCGTCGACCATCATCACCAAACATTCCTATGCAGGTTGGTTGTCCAGAGGAAAAGTAGATAGGTGGAGTCGCTCAAGATGTGATGAATTAGCTAGCACTCTCTATCTATGCACTATTTGAATCACCTCCTTAAGAGACCTTATACCTATCTACCTTTGCCTCTGGACCACCAAGCTGCAAAGGTCTGTATTCACGATGAGGAGGATGTGAATAGGACTATACATACCCAGTTAGCAAATACCCTACTCATGCAGCAGCCAAGTACATGTATGTATGAGTTTCAGCTCTTGGGAAAGGTTGATGTCACACTACCTATATGGCTACACATAGCCAGCCCACTGCATAATTTATAGATTACACCTACTGATTATGTTGGCATGTTCGAGGCATTCCTTGTGCACATGCATATTCCTAATTTATGGTAGGGTTTCACACTACAGTTGGCTTGGGTCTGGATTGAGTCAGTATGGATCTAGTAGTGCCCCTCTCAGCAACAATGTCCGTAAACAGGTTTTGAAATGCCTTGCCTACATGTGAATCCAAAGCTTCTTTGCACAGGCTACTTCAAATTATTCATTAAGCCAAGAAGTCTAGCTACATGTATTTAACATTGTTCATATTCATTTGGTGTATATATTTCTCTAGGGCTGTGTCTCAACACTTGTGTGGAGAGCAGTACATGCACTGGGAGTTGCGTGTGCGGACTATTTGTGAGCTGGTAGGTCATCAACAGTATTACTTGCAACCCTCAGTCATTGCTTTACTTGATGCTGGTGGCTACGTAACAAGCAAAAATGCCATACCTGCAACATCTGCAAGCTTTGAAAGAGCTGTAAATGAATACCCTCTCCAAGAAGTTGCTTTATCTTGTTTCATGCTTGATTGCATTGAATCTACTAAATCAGACACGTACTCAAATATGTGGCATGTCCATGCCCTTTCTTCTGTGATAGGGAGTGCAATACGATCTGTTTACTCTGAACATAACCACCGCCAAGAGCGCATGATGACATCATTGTCATCATGCGCTCTTGCCACCGCATCAGGCCACTAATGAATAGAATGGTGCAACCAAGGTCTGGGAACCAACATAACAGATGCATCACAATCATGTGGACAAGGACTGGACCACCACGTACACCACATTCATGGTCACCAAACCACTTTGTGTTGTGTATTCCCAAGCAGGCTCCATTACAATACAATACTTTCCCAACTGCTCATGGCCCCAAGGCAAGCAGAACCCAGCCCCTACCAACCCCAAAACCAAGCTTCCCAACTGCTCATGGCCACAAGCCTTCTGCAGCTAGCAGAACACAGCCTCCCACAGCCCCCAAACCAAGCTTCCCAACTACTCATGGCCACAAGCCTTCTGCAGATAGCAAAACACAGCCAAGTTCCCTATAGTCCCAAAACCAAGCTTTCCATCTGCTCATGGAAACAAGCCTTCCACGACACTGCCCTCCCCACCCCCAAAACCTAGCTTCCCAACTGCTCATGGCCACAAGCCTTCTGCGGCTAGCAGAACACAGCCTCCCCCAGCCCCAAACCCAACCGTCCCAATGGCCCCAAGCCTTCCGCAGAACAGCCTCCCACAGCCCCCAAACCAAGCTTCCCAACTACTCATGGCCACAAGCCTTCTGCAGATAGCAGAACACAGCCTTCAGCAGGTTTAGCTAATGAACCTGAACCCTCCTGTGGCACACCTGTTCAATACCATTGCAAACTACCAAGATTTTCAGCCTGATGTACGATATAGTGGAGGGCGAGAAGTGCAAGAAAAAGTGCGGGAATCCAAAACTCAAATTACAATGGTTTTCTAAGGCACCATCCACTGAGCCTTCACCGCGGATACAACCAACTAAAGACTTGCCTCACATAACTAACCTTAGTGAAGGTAGTGACTCCAGTGAAGAATCCGACTACCTGCAGGTGGGTATCTAGATTCCATTCTTCCAATGTTGAAGCAGCTGATTCATCTCATGGAGTCCAGCAAGATATATTCCAATCTTCTGACAGTGATTCAGAGTCATATAGTTACTTGCAAATGGATGCACATACATCTACAGAACCAGCAACTGATACTGACGAAGGTGAAGAAATGGAGGTTGAACCATCAGTTGAAGTGTTTTTACACCCACAACAATATACTGAACAGCAATACAAGCTTCCCTTCCAGGTGTGTCAGCAAAGTGGTATGAGAGACAGAATGAGCTAGCTGTGAAGAATGCTTCTAGGGAGAAACGCCGGGATGATAGTATTGTGTATACGGATGAGAAGGGCAACTTACTGTGTCTGTTTATTACATGGAACATTACAAGACAACATTGAAACGTTGGCAACTAAAGCAGATTCATTGACAGATGGGAAGCAAAAGAAACACGTTAATGCACTTGTTGCTGTAGCCAGATACATCATTACAAATGGACCTGTTGTGAAAACACAAGATGCTGGTAAACTATACATGCGTGAAAAGGGTCTTGGAACACGTGCGGAAGCCATCTATGGAACTGTATGACATTTTCAGTCAACACCTCAACATTGTGCAAGTGTATATGTTCAGCCAAGCTTACATTGTTCCTAACACACCAAGCCTGAAAGAGATCCTTTTATCACTCATTTCCATCTCTCATGAAGAAGCCATTGTTAAAGACTTTGCTACTGAACGTTTGAAAGACATCTATGCACCAGCACTTGTGTACATGGACAGTCATCGAGATAGGCAGGTCTTGAAGGGACTTATGGCTGAACTGACTAACACAAGCTTTGCTTCTCGGCTTCAAGGACTCCATAATAGGAAAGGGACAGCTAGTGCTAGAAAACAACTCGCCTCAGGCCTCCAACAGTATGCCGATATTCGAAGGACATCTCAGATGGTTAGGAGTGACCTGATAGTAGTACAACAACGCAAACTAACTGAAAGGATTATTTCAGTACGGAAGCTCAAGGAGATCAGAACGATTGGAGAGGGAAGAGGCAGAAAGTTGAAGACAACTCAGTTTCCTGAGCTAGCAACTGTTCTCCTGTATGCCTTTGGGGAATATGACATTAAGGAAGATGGAGGAGGGGTTGAAGCTCATCCACGGCTGACAACTGGAACGCTGTATCGAGCGGTGGATAATGTTACAACTATGAAGGCGGCTCGGGATATTATTCTCTCTCTTGCACCCAGTTCCTTTAAGATTTCACTCAGCTCTGCTACAATTACACTGAAAACTACAGGAAGGGAAGCAGGCAAGCTGTGCAGCACCATCACAGTAGAGATGTCAATGCCCCTATCTCCCTTAAGAAACCCCCACGTACCAGAGTTGAGCAGTTAGTTGTTAACCTGCATTGGACAACTTCAAACGTAAATCTGTACGTAGACAACAGTCTGGATGTACCACAATGTGTGGTGATCTCAAAAGACGCCAAGGCAATAATTCCCACTGATATCTCGCCTGTACAACATCCTGGCCATACATGGAAGAAACGCCTTGAACTCCCTGATCACACCTGGGATCAGTCCAGGACCAATGCCGTAACACCTATGACATTCCTGTTTCTGAAGTTCAATGCCACCCCAGTACTGTACAATCACTGGAAATTCAAGCCTCCACAACCACTCACTTGCAGCTAACTCGGTCAGGACAGAGTGTAACTCTGCTCAACCCATCATTTTATGAGGCTGAAACAACATTCAAATGCTTGAATGAGTTGTGCTACCTGCTCACCTTGCCAGCATTAGATCCATTCTTTAGGGACAGAGCAACGGGACACCTAAAAAAGAGATGATCTTTGTGGTGGATAATGGCCCTGCTGAGCAGCCAAGCCGTCACTTACTACAATGTGCTTAGTTAGACTCCTGAACTTTCTGAAGCTTAACAAGGTGACGCAAATTTCGTTTGCGGAGTACCACAGCAAGAGAAATCTTGTAGAGGGGTACATGCCGAAGAGAACCGTGTGCTTTCCAAACATGGCCCATTTGCGAGCAAGCTACTCCACGATCGATCAATACCAGGATCTAAAGAACACATTGAGAATATGGAGAGTGTAACTGAAGAGGTGAGGAAGTGCATAGTTCAGGGGTCGTTTGGAGGCTATCCACTCCAGTGTTATCTTGGAATCAAACATTCTGATTATGTGTTCACTGATGAGGACAATCTACAGAATTTTCTTTCCTTGAATGAAGAAGGAAAATTCGCCATCAACCTATACGGTACAGAACGGGCACATATTGGATTGCTTGGTGACCGTTTGGAACTTAGATGAGAAGTTCACTGGAGAGTATGTTAATGACCACAAAGCACTATGCAACACCCTGAATCACTTCACAACTTCACATGGACTGACAAGTACTCCACCACTATCTACTCCAATGTGAACAGTGAGAGTCACAGGTATGAGCTCCAACCTATTCCAGACTACTTGTGATGGCTCAGGACAGGGGAAGCACATTACCTCCCTTTAGAGGAGGCAGCTGCACTCAAGGGTACTTGGGTTGACATCCCAGCCATTTTGGACCTTTGCTTTACAGTTCTACAAAGTCCAACTGAAACAATTGTTCACCAAATTGGTTTGTTGTCATGGATATCCCCACAAGAAGTGAGAGAATATCAAAAGAAGATTGAAAATCAGTTACAAAGCCAGCTGACATCTGAAAGAGAAATGGAAATGTGGAAGTCTCATGAACTTTATCGCAACAATACCAAAGCACAACTGGAAGTACTGAGCAGAAGCTTACACATTCCTGTAGTGTCAGCTCTTCCTAAGCATCAGCTGGTTCGTCTCATAGCTGAGAAGAAAGGGGAAGACCTACCAGTTCAGGCATCAGTTAATCTGTACAGCATATTCTGGTGATCTAGTCTCCATTCCAACTACAACACCAGCAATCAATCGTCTAACGATTTCATACCTAAAGTCAGTTCTTCTCCATCACCATCTGCCCACAATTGGAACAAAGGAACAACTTGTTCTGAGAACATACCTACTGCGGCAAAACAGAATAGCTGATATTGTTGCGAGGGAGGAACGTCAACTCACCGACCTAATTGACATCGCACAAAAGATAATTTTTGAGCAGAGACGGCTTAGCTTTTCCTCCCACATTTACCGAACTCGAAAGTACACCCTTCATCCCTACAAATCTAAGCTCATCCCTGTACCAAGTCACCTTCATAATGAAGAAGACTTAAACACCCTTTTCAACCCACTGCTTAACTACCTTAAGTCAGAGCATAAGAAAAGGGAGGAGGGATTACCATTACTACCAACAAGCCATCACAAGGGTAGCAGAGTAAGACAGTGTACTGATGACGAATTAATTGAACAAATTGTACAGACAGGGTCCAAAGTAAAAATACAGTGGACGGCAAAGGAGTTAGAGGGCACAGGCTGGAATGGAGGTTGGTACACAGCTATGGTACACTCGTACTGCAAGGATACTGACATGTTAACTCTCACATGCACATCTGAACCAGGAATTCCGTACCAGGAGGAGTTGATGCCATTAGTTTCGAAAAGTAAAATAAAGTTATTATGGTCACCAATGTGATAACCTGAGTTTTTGCAACACACTTTTTTCCAAGTACAGCTCTTGCTGTTGTTGTTGTTGTTGTTGTTGTTGTTGTTTATAGACTGCACCTATGTACATATCTTGAGTTTGTGTGACACTTTTTTCCAAGTACAGATCTTGTTGTTGCTGTTGTTGTTGTTATATGTTGCCAAGTTATCAAAAGCAACTTCAGGGATATTGGCATGGTTTGCCCCCCCCCCCCCCCCCCCCCCCCCCCCCCAGCTCATGCTATTGTTGTTGTTGTTGTTGTTGTTGTTGTTTATAGAATGCACCTATGTACATATCTTGAGTTTGTGTGACACTTTTTTCCAAGTACAGATCTTGTTGTTGCTGTTGTTGTTGTTATAATTATGTTGCCAAGTTATCAAAAGCAACTTCAGGGATATTGGCATGGTTTGCCCCCCCCCCCCCCCCCCCCCCCCCCCCCCCCGTAGTGAAAATTTACTGGTGCAACTTTCCATTCATGCACGTTAAAAGCACAAATTTACTACCCACAGACTGACTTTATTGAATACTTGGTAACTCCTCGCTCAATGGTGGATCAAACTCCTTGGCTTCTATGCAGCAGGAATAGGCCTAGAGCCATATACTAGCCTCGTTCCCAATCTCTTACAGCCTGGGAATGAGGTTGAGGCTAGTTAATTTTGCAGCATGTAGGCTTTTGTTAATTTCTGTTCCCAGACTAGACTGCAACTAGTCTGGGAACCAGAACAGACCTATTGCCAACTCTTGCGTACTGGACAAGGGAGACAAAGAATTCGGGGACTGTCCCAGACGTTTCGGGACACTTAGCAACTTTGCGACATGGTGGGACGTATTGAGGAGAGTTAATTAGTCTTGAGGGGTGAATATTCGGAAATTAATTTGTCTGGAGGGGTATGTAGCTGACCTCATTACAGTCTTAGGGGGTTTCATAAAAGTGCTCCTCAATACCTTTATTAACTGGAATAGCCCAATGCGGCAATGGTGTTACTCAGCACTCTTGAACCTCCTTTTAATGATGATGGAAACCCGCTCTTCTTTCAAGTTTATCAGCACAGGGAATGCAGCGAATGTACTCTGTATGTCACCTTATACACTGTACATGCTGACCTGAGTGAGTACAACCATAGATAATATAGCTAGTATCTATGGTAGCTACAACATGCTGTGGCACCAAGACAAAGTTTATTTCATCGATGTGAGCTAATCAGTCAAACCATCTCACCCACTTGGACTGGAGTTCCTCAGAGATTGTAGAAACGTGTCCAATTTATTTGGCCAATTTTTTCTCCCGTGGTCATGCATGGGTGTGGTCACATGGGTGTGGTATAGTCCGGTGCAAGCTTACGGAGGTTCGTATTCGTCCGTTACCTCTTCCGGTAGTATTCGTTATGAATTCGGAGTTATGCGATTTCCGTGTAACGAAACAGCCATGTCAGACGGTTTCGAGAAGCAGATTTTGGCACCGACTGTTCCAAGATGTGTTCATGCGAGCGACGTATCCTTTGAGATATGTGTATCTCAGGTGGTCAAGAGTCTATTTAGCTATCAAGACAGTTGAGACTGCTCCCGTCTTTGTGTGAGAACTCTGTAAAGTCGGGTCTAGCTTGAAGCGTCTCAAGATGGTCAGATTCAAGCGCCTGTAGTGCACGAACACAGGGTGCTATGATGATCTGACCTGCGCCTGATGAAAGCCCCATCTCTGTACTTTCAGAAAATAGCCACATCATGGGCATCAAATTTGGAGCTATGAGCCCCTGAAGTCAACCATGTTTCATGAATTTGGTTTGCGTTGGTGACTTCGTGTTGTCATATCTCCTGAATCCTACAACCTATGGACATGAGACTTGCACCATTGGATACAACAAAGACTGAGGTTTGTAAATACATGTGGAAGTATTGTGACAACCCCATCAGATTTGGAGCAATGAGCCCCTCGACTCAACCAATATGCGTGAATTTGGTTTACATGGGTGAATTCGTGCTGTCATATCTCTTGAACCCTACAACCTATGGACATGAGACTTGCACCATTGGATACAACGAAGATGGAGGTTTATAAAGATATGTGGAAATATTGTGACCACCCCATCAGCTTTGGAGCTATGACTATGTTTCATGAATTTTGTTTACGTGGTTGAATTTGTGTGGCCATGCATAATTATCTCCTCAGCCCCATATACAACCTATGGACATGAGACTTGCACCACTGGACGCAGGAAGTATTCTGCTATACACTGCATTTATGTAGAGTGATATCTGTACAAAATGGAATCATGTTTGTAAATTTAGCAGAATAGCTATATGTTGCTGTAGTGCTGGTGGAGGTGGGATGCGCCATCAATGCAGAAGTTTCTGAACTATCGCCGAATTGGAATCAAGTCTTTGACCACCAGGCTAACTCGTCCAGAAACTAATGCTCACAATGTGGCTTTAGAGTCTTCAATTGACTTGCTCGACCTGTTTGTTTATTGAATGAGGGACGTTCACCCTCATAGTAATGGTCATGATCAGAAGTATAGTAGTATAGAATGGAAGGCAATGTGGGTCTAGTCACTTATCAAAGCCCTTTCAAGAATCTGATTCTGACACCACTGATTCAGATGCCACTATAGATGTGATAGCTCCAAAGAAGTTATTGAACACACTATCACATTCAAATGCATAGCTATATATAGGTACTACCAAATGTGGTGACTACCAAAACATTTTGAGTAAGGCTAGAAAGGAGTCATTGGGAGTTTAATTTCAGTCAGGTTAATGGCTAGTCCCATTGACAAGACAGCAATAGCAATTCAGTGAAAATGGATGTGAATAGGATATATAATACCAGGCCTAGGAGCGCATGAGCCACCAAAGGCTTCGGCGGCTCATGCGCTCCTGATAATACCGCAGAAGTACTAGTCCATGATGCGCTAAGCAAAAATTAAATTTAGATATAGTGCATAGGCTGCATGGATACAACCAAACAATGATCACTTTCACAGGCACAAAATTCCATGGTCCATGGGGTAATCTCGAATTGTCAGAGTTGATAGTTAGAAGTCTTCAGGAGACATAGATGTATATATAGCTGCACAACATCTCCAGTGTGAACTAAAATCCATGAAAGTGCTGATAGCAGCCACGCATATAGCACATAGCTTCAAAGCTGATGGGTTTGTCACAATCCACACATCCTTATAAACCTCCATCTTTGTTGTATCCAGTGGTGCAAGTCTCATGTCCATAGGTTGTAGGGTTCAAGAGATATGACAGTAACAATTCACCCATGTAAACCAAATTCACGCATATTGGTTGAGTCGAGG
The DNA here is from genome assembly GCA_963931865.1 of Axinella damicornis. Classification (NCBI taxonomy): domain Eukaryota; kingdom Metazoa; phylum Porifera; class Demospongiae; order Axinellida; family Axinellidae; genus Axinella; species Axinella damicornis. Next base: position 11,249,955 of record OZ007506.1, on the reverse strand, counting down.
GGCTCATTGCTCCAAACCTGATGGGGTTGTCACAATACTTCCACATGTATTTACAAACCTCAGTCTTTGTTGTATCCAATGGTGCAAGTCACATGTCCATAGGTCGTAGGATTCAGGAGATATGACAACACGAAGTCACCCACATAACCAAATTCACACCTATTGGTTGAGTTCGGGGGCTCATAGTTCCAAATCTAATGGGGTTGTCGGAATACTTCCACACGAATTTACAAACCTCAGTCTTTGGTGTATCCAATGGTGCAAGTCTCATGTCCATAGCATGTAGCGTTCTTGAGATACGGCCACACAAAGTCACCCACATAAACCAAATTCACACAAATTGGTTGAGTTCAGGGGCTCATTGCTCCATATCTGATGGGATTGTCACAATATTTCCACATGTATTTACAAACCTCAGTCTTTGGTGTATCCAATGGTGCAAGTCTCGTGTCCATAGCATGTAGCGTTCTCGAGATATGGCAGCATAAATTCACCAACGCAAACCAAATTCATGAAATATGGTTGACTTCAGGGGCTCATAGCTCCAAATTTGATGCCCATGATGTGGCTATTTTCTGAAAGTACAGAGATGGGGCTTTCATCAGGCGCAGGTCAGATCATCATAGCACCCTGCGTTCGTGCACTACAGGCGCTCGAATCTGACCATCTTGAGACGCTTCAAGCTAGACCCGACTTTACAGCGTTCTCACACAAAGACGGGAGCAGTCTCAACTGTCTTGATAGCTAAATAGACTCTTGACCACCTGAGATACCCATATCTCAAAGGATACGTCGCTCGCATGAACACATCTTGGAACAGTCGGTGCCAAAATCTGCTTCTCGAAGCCGTCTGACATGGCTGTTTCGTTACACGGAAATCGCATAACTCCGAATTCATAACGAATACTCCCAGAAGAGGTAACGGACGAATACGAACCTCCGTAAGCCTGGACCTCCGTCCCACGCCCGATTCTAATGTGCGCATGCGTGCTATGCGAGCACGTGGAAGCACGCAACGATTTGTACATGTAGGAGGAGTCTGTCACTCTGTGTCGATCTTGTGTAGCCTTTGTTGACCATTCCCGTGTCTGTGTTCTGAATCTGTTGGTCTTGGACAGTCGTTACCACTTGTGCCACAAGCGGAGGTCAAGCAGCGTCTGCACTGAAGATTCGAGGGAAGAATGTTCCCTCAGATCAGGTGAGGCTTGCCATCACGTGTGACCTCCGTTGTTCACTTTGAATGTTAGTCTCTTTTGTACAGGGTGTTCCATTCCTGAGTTGGCAATTACTGTTGGTGACTAGGCAATGATTGCACCCTTGCATAGAGAAAGTAAGAATTTTAAATCACTCATCCTGTGTTGAGCAGCAAACCATTTTGTAGACATTCAGGCCACTATTTGTTGAATGTTTAATGGTTTCTCATCCCCCGCCCGCATGAAATATTGCTCCCGCATGAAACTCGCCATTATGCCATTATTTCGTACTGCACATGCACACACCTAGGAGTCTACCTCGAGACAGTGCCACGGTCTCACAGATCAAGTAACAGAGATGTTGAACTTCACCATCTACAGAAAGACAGCTTGCAAAATGCTGGTGCCTTGGCGAATTCATGGTTAGTTAACTACCATAGGTCTGCAAAGTAGTGTTTATATACATGTAGCCGATTTCCTGTTGAACACTAATCTAATATTATAATGCCATAATGGTAATGTCTGCCCAGGGGGGCCCCATACTATTCTTGGGAAGTCCCTGATGAGTAACTAATATGCAACAAATAGTGGCCTCATGTAGCTTTGCAGATATTGATTACCGGATGTTGAGGAGTGGTGAACCTCCTAACTCTTGGGCAGCTCGCAAACCTCTAAACCCACTAGCCTCTCTATCTGGGCACCTAGTGCCGAAGCCTCATGGCTCCCTCAACCTGATGCTGCGGCTCCTTGAGCTCCTCGAGTCAATCCACAGTGCTCACGATAACACACTAAAGTTGTTCTGACACAATGTCAGAACATAACTGAACTTGACCTGACATTTATGGATAATGATCGGACATGTACGTTTTCTCTACCAATTACAGATTTTGCTCACGAAAGCTTACGATAATAGTAATATGCCTGATGTCATATCAACCGAGTCTCAGTTGTAGTTAGGGCCAAGCTATCCAGGATTCCCAGTCCTCTAAGCTTGGGGTCGTTCCGCCAATGGCAATATACGGACGTTTATTGAACAAGCGGAAAATGTATACGACAGTGTTTAATAATTATTAACAACACCCTGTCTTCCAGTAAGTTTGTAAACTCGATCTTCACGAATAGAGCAGCTGTTAATAGACCTATGCCTTTACTATCCACAACTTGCGTATCCAATCGTAGCCTCTAGCTGCTTGACCTAGAGGAACCGTTGTCGCCGGATGGTTCAATTGGCCTCGTATAAAATCGGTGCAGATTTTCTTTGCACATTTTGTTTGCCCCTCCTGAGCAGTACGAAACCGGTACCGTTCGAACGAACAACCGTTTTTGCCATCACACCCAAGGCCGACGGAGGACCTCCGTCTGAACTTGCAAGCGCATTCTTCTGGACATTTTGCCCTCACATGCTCGACGGTCACGTGGAATAATTACCCGGAAGTTGTCCTATGACCGAACGTTATTGTTAGCCCTGATAATCCACTCAGTCAGAGCCACCTTGTACCAACCTAGAGGAGGACGGCCAAGGTTGACCTTTGCTAATCAGGTCTCATTAAAGTCACGTGTAATATAGATTACATAATGGATGTTAAATACAGTACTTCCATAGACAATGTTTCGACAGTTTTCAACATCGAGCCCCGACGCAATCACCTGGAATATCGACTCGCAAGGAAGCGTAGGCAATATAAAAGGCCGAGCCCTTCAAGATTCAGCTGAGGTATGGCAGAAACGAGTGGAAGTAGTCTCCCGGTCCAGACGGTCCCCACGCGCACAGCAAATGTCGGCCCTGCGAGACTAGAGTGGAGGTTCGGGGCTGTCTCATCCATTTGCAAAGTGCGTTCGAGGATTTCCAACTGGGAGCACTCCACAGCAGCCCCAGAAACGGTCTTCTAATCATACAGCTATTTGCAATAACTTTAATAACCGTCCACTGTCACATGACAGAAAGACTCGTGACATATGCAGTGGCCAACCTCCTCTGGTACCAACCTGTGAGCACAGTGTAAGTAATGTTGATAGGCATCAGACCTCCCAATGCGGGAAGGCCCAAGCCAAAGACCTCCCATTGTGGGAAGCCCAACCTAACAAAGGAAACACCCCTGCCCTGCACCAGGGCACTTGTGCACACAAACAATTCCACCTCATCTCTCAGTGGACCTGCAGTAGGGGCTCAACACTTCCATCTATATACCTACAGATGTGGCTGAGCAGGGTCCTCTACTGCCAGGGAAGCGTACCCGTTGTGCTCCCTCTGTTGGAGCTTTGGAGAATACTGCCGTGGGTGGAGGGAAGGGTCTACCCCTACTGTGGAGACAGACCCAGGTGGGAATATGTAACCTTGCTAAATGCAGGAGGAGAGGCTATTAGCGAATGATGTGTTCGTCTCTGCAGAAGCTGTTGAGTCCCCCCACCTCCTCCTGAGACCAAGTGTGCCACCTGCATGTTAACACTTTGCACGCGAAGTGCACATTTATGTGCACATGCAATTGTTGGTACAGTAGGCACTCTAATTTTGTATCCTTTCTAATTCTCCGTCAAAATTCAATGTTTCAAACCGATACTTTCCAGTAGTGCGTCGCACTCTGGGGACTACTTTGCACACGACCACTGAATCTGACAGGTCAGACTGGCAGTCGTGCTACCACAAAGTCAGACAGGTCAGACTTGCAGTCACACAACCACTAAACAGGGTTTCATACAGGGGGGGGGGCGCCCTGGGATCCCCCCCCCCCCCCCCCCCAGAAAACAGAAGACAATATAAATTAATATTAAACTGGTTGGACATGCAGCAGTATAAGTAGTGAATAAGTGAAGCGTGCTAGCTACATCTTACAGGCAAATACGGTGGTTGGGGTGGGGCTTGCATGGGTTGCCATGTGTCCCCCCCCCCCCCCCCAGGAAAAACTGTATGAAACCCTGCTAGATCTGACAGGTCAGACTGGCAGTTACGCGACCGCTAAATCTGACAGGTCAGACTGGCAGTCATGCGACCACAAAGTCGGACAGGTCAGACTGGCAGTCACACGACCACTAAATCTGACAGGTCATACTGGCAGTCACATGACCACTAAATCTGACAGGTCAGACTGGCAGTCACACGACCACAAAGTCAGACAGGTAGTCACACAACCACTAAATCTGACAGGTCAGACTGGCAGTCATGCGACCACAAAGTCGGACAGGTCAGACTGGCAGTCACGCGACCGCTAAATCTGACAGGTCATACTGGCAGTCACATGACCACTAAATCTGGCAGTCACACGACCACAAAGTCGGACAGGTCAGACTGGCTGTCACACAACCATTAAATCTGACAGGTCAGACTGGCTGTCACACTACCGTTAAATCAGACTGGCAGTAGGCCTGCACGATATCATTTTTTTTACCCCACGGTATATCATCACACATGATGCCACGATATTACTAAATATCCAAATGTAGCCATACAGCTTGGCAAGGGCAGAGGTAAGGTATAACTAATGGAAGTACAATTTGGCTGTAAATATCATGAGACTTGGTGGCTTGCATACGCACGCGGCATTTTGGGTAGTCAGGTGATCGTGGTTTGCCTTTCTCGTCTGCTTCAACGCCAAAGTCATTCCAAACAGCAGAAACAGCTTCGTTTATTAACGAGATCTCGGCTTTGCCTGCAGCAGATTCACTAGGCTCTGAAGAACCATGGCGTGTACGTTGCTCATCGCTATACCAGGAGCTTATGAGCGGCGAAGCCGCGAAGGAGCGTGTAACTCCGGTCCGTCCAAATCCTAATTACTTACGTATTTCCGTTTTGGTAACGAAGAAGAAGGCGTCTCCAAACGGTGAGGGGTCCCGGGATCTTCAAATCTACGACGTTTTTGTGGCAAATCGCTTTCACTGTCACCCGTTCGCTTGGCCATTTCACTGCGGCTAGGTCAAAGGCGCTCCACTGAGCGAGTGTCAAACTTCTCACATCGCTACCACAGAACACGTGGGTTTTTTATGTCGTCATTATGACGCTAGATTGAAGAAAAGGTTTCCATATTTGGAAGTTCGCTAGCTAATAATTTGGATTTCGACGGCACTCGGGCGTATGCGGTAGTTGCACGCTCCTTTGCGGCTTCTCCACTCATAAGCTCCTGGCTATACTGATCGACTATGTTGCCTTGTGCACTTACCGAAGGTCCGAATTATCCGTTTTTCGAGAATACCGTTCACGTCCAAAAAATGTACCGCCATGCATGCATGCCGTCGATAACGGTAAATATTGCCATATCGTGCAGGCCTAACTGGCAGTCACATGACCACTAAATATCACAGGTCAGACTGGCAGTCACACGACCACAAAGTCAGACATGTCTGACTGGCAGTCACACGACCACTAAATGTGACAGTCTCCCCATCTCATCCTGAGACGAAGTGTGCCAGCAGTTGTCAAACAGCGCTGGCACTTAAAGGTATTCCACCTCATCCATCTTCCATCTTTAATTGTTTGCACTACCTACAGAAGTGTCTGCGCATGGTCCTGTACTGCAAGGGAGGTGTACCCGTGTTCTCCCTCTGCCGTGGGTGGAGGGACAGATGTTGGTGAGAGCTGTGAGCTGTCAAAATATAGAAGAAAGGTTGTGAATGGTGTGTTGTTTTTTTCAGGCAGCAGTGAATCTAGACCTTGCTATCTCCTGTTGTGACTAGTATGATCTGCCATCTGAGCACGAGGCAGGTCATGCCAGTGCTGAAAAATGGTGAATCAAAGCCTTATACAGTAAGTGGATATTTGCATGTATACGATATTTGCATGTATACATACAGTTTATTATGGTACAGTGGAACCTCAGTTATCCAGCCTAATGGGCCAGATAAGTGAAACAACCGGATAAGTGATTAGAAAGTCTTTTGTATATGTTACGGCCCGATTTCGAACCCTTGACCCGTTTATTAACCGTTCAACCGGATTTTAAACCGGTCGGCCCACTTGTAAACCGGTCGGGTGCACGCGGAGTCAGAAAGCAGGTCAATAAGCGGGCGAGTGCGGTTAGAAAGCGGGTCAATAAGCTGGCCGGTCAGAAAGCGGGCCCACGCGTGAGCTAGCACCTCGAGTTCAACGGTCATCGATCAATCGTGAGAGAAGCTATACACAGTCAGCAATGATGGAGCCATTCCAGACGTTTATCGCGGAAAAGTTTCCCGAAGATGGAAAAAGAAGCACAAGCGGTGTGATTCACCAGTCGTTCAGCAAGCGGATCAAGAACTGCCTGAAGGACCCATCATCATCTGACAAAGCCTTCCGCTTCTACGTGAAGAAAGAGCGATTCCAGCTACTGGATCTACCCAACCTCGGTTTGAGTGACGTGCTGGTTGTACCATCCTCAGATGCTGCGTAGGTAGGTATCTAGCTAGCACAAATTTGATTCCAGCAGAGCATATATAATGGTGATTTGCATTGCTTTTCAATAGGAAGTTGCTGATACCACTCTGACGGATAAGTACAGACGTGTGGCTCTGGTGGAGTTTGGGACCATCATCAAGTGCTTTCATGAAGAATGCATGCATGCTGGGTACAAGAAGACCTACCAGAAGGTCAGTAGGGGATAATATTTGGAATCGGGTGTAGGAATGGAGTAAAGTTAGGTGGGTGTGGAGTCCAGTTGTTCCGTCCTCCCGTACTTGCTTTAGATGCCATTGCTCAACAACCGCTTCTCCGATTTGCATGTGGAATGGGGAAGGCCTTGGATAATTTATCACGTGATGACGTCAGTGTGGTACGTGATGCCTGTGTCCATCTGCTCGTGACGTAATCATGCAGGTTCCCTTTAGCGGCGATACTACGTGTACGATGCGATCACTATCCATCTGTTCGTTGCTCCACTGAACTTATCGCCAACATTCAGCATTACCTAGCTTAGGTCTTGTTACAGAAATGACTGCTGCCCATTGAGTGTTTACAATTTTGACCATGTGGTCTAGGGTAGGCTGTATATGGAATGCACCATTTTTAATTAGAGCCTACCCTTGTTACTACCATATAGCGCTTAAATTTTGCGGGTCTAAAATTTTGCGAATACCTCTTGTCTACTAGTGGTAATACAATGCAGTTGCCTAATGATGGGGGAGGGGGGAAGGGGCTGCTTTAAGTACTTGTGTACTTATCTCATTCATCACTTCACCAGTTGCAGTCGTGCTGTTGGCATGTTCCCAGGAGTGTTGTACAGAAGTAGGTCAACCTGTGCACAGCATGTCAGTTGAAGAAACCACAGTCGGTGAAGGCCCCTCTCAAGCCAATGGGTTCTTGTCACGGTTGCAGGTATGTTGTGGTCAGACTCCTGAAGTGTGTATGCATACATAGTTTATAATTACTGGTATTGCTTTTACAGATTGACCTCATTGACATGCGGCATCTACCGGACGGGGTGTTCCAGTGGATCCTGCATTGTGTAGTCCACTGGTCTAAGTTCAACTTTCTCTACCCACTGGAGCGGAAGTCAGTGGCCTGTGTTGCTGGACCTCTAGACACACAGTTGTTTCCGTGCTTTGGTGTTCCTCGTATCCTCCATTCTGACAATGGGAGAGAGTTCATCAATGCACTGATTGGTCAGCTGCTGCTGAAGTGGGGACCAGGAATCCAGCTGGTCAGTGGTCGACCTCGGCACCCACAGAGCCAGGGAGCAGTAGAACGAGCGCATGCAACCTTCCAACGGAAGTTGAGTGCAAAGATTGCCGAAGTTTCAGCAAAGAAGCCTGAATGGTCAAAGTGGCTTCCTCACATCACCTGTAAGTTTTAATTGCTCACTGCTCATGTACTGTGACTTGATTCTGTGTTTCTGCTTTTACTTGGCTTGTTCTATTGTGCTTACTTATATAGATGCGATGAACACTGAGGTCCATGAAACAACAAAAGCGACACCGTATGAGCTGGTGTTTGGACAGCGTCCACGTATGTCCCCCATCGGAGCAGGCACCAAAATTTTCCCCCATCGGAGCAGGCACCAAAATTGATCACAGAAGAACAATTGGAAGAGGATGGACTAGAGTGTGAGGCGAACCCCCCAACCCTCCTCCTCGAAACCGGCCACCTCGCAGTGAGATTAACTCTCCCACCCCTCCTCCTCTAAGCCCACCGCCTCGCGGTGAGACGAACTCACCCAACCCTCCCACCCCTCCTCCTCGAAACCAGCCACCTCGTGGTGAGATGAACTCACCCAACCCTCCCACCCCTCCTCCTCGAAACCAGCCACCTCGCGGTGAGATGAACTCTCCCACCCCTCCTCCTCTAAGCCCACTACCTCGCGGTGAGACGAACACACCCAACCCTCCCACCCCTCCTCCTCGAAACCAGCCACCTCGTGGTGAGATGAACTCACCCAACCCTCCCACCCCTCCTCCTCGAAACCAGCCACCTCGCGGTGAGATGAACTCTCCCACCCCTCCTCCTCTAAGCCCACTACCTCGCGGTGAGACGAACACACCCAACCCTCCCACCCCTCCTCCTCGAAACCGGCCACCTCGCAGTGAGATTAACTCTCCCACCTCTCCTCCTCTAAGCCCACCGCCTGGCGGTGAGACGAACTCACCCAACCCTCCCACCCCTCCTCCTTGAAACCAGCCACCTCGCAGTGAGATGAACTCTCCCACCCCTCCTCCTCTAAGCCCACTGCCTCGCGGTGGGACGAACACACCCAACCCTCCCACCCCTCCTCCTCGAAACCGACCACCTCGCAGTGAGATTAACTCTCCCACCTCTCCTCCTCTAAGCCCACCGCCTCCCGGTGAGGCGAACTCACCCAACCCTCCCACCCCTCCTCCTCGAAACCAGCCACCTCGCAGTGAGATGAACTCTCCCACCCCTCCTCTAAGTCCACCGCCTTGCGGTGAGACGAACTCACCCAACCCTCCCACCCCTCCTCCTCGTAACCTGCCACCTCGTGGTGAGATGAACTCTCCCACCTCTCCTCCTCTAAGCCCACTGCCTTGCGGTGAGACGAACTCACCCAACCCTCCCACCCCTCCTCCTCGAAACCGGCCACCTCGCAGTGAGATGAACTCTCCCACCCCTCCTCCTCTAAGCCCACTGCCTCGCGGTGAGACGAACTCACCCGACCCTCCTCCACCAGCTCCCAGTGAGAAGACAAATTCACCCAGTCCTCCCACCCCTCCTCCTCAAAGTTGGCTTTTGGCAACAAACAAAAAGCATCACTTGGTAAGTGATATTGATTTAGTAGTGGATGTTTGTTGTCATAATTGGGGCGAGCCTTAGCGAGCCCCACATAGTCGTGCTCTCCAGGATGTCCGTCCGACCAGTTGGTGTCCGTAACTTCCGGTGTTCATTTAACGTATGACCGTATATCCAAGTGTAAAATCGTAATGTTGCACCGCCCGCCCGCGTGCTTAGGGCAACACGCATACAGTGGCCGAAATAACGGTCAGCCATCGGACATTTTCCGACCATTTATCCACTTTGTCCGACCAAGTACACTGTGCGAGTACTCGCTTTACTGCAAGTGTACGGCGAGATGCTCTCCTTACAATATGGAGACATGCACTCGTATTTATAGCACTAAGTTGGAGCTTCAAATATGATTATGGGTTTCACAGTTGCTTCATGAATATACTTACCAGGTGGCAAATAGGACTATGAATGCACAACTATAAAAAGCATTCTGTGGCATGTGTGGATAATAGCTAACCTCATTCCCAGGCCCACCCTGATCTTTCTGTTCTTCTGTTTGCATTGACAATAATACACGGATGCGGAAGATCCGTCAATGCAAACCGAAGTGCAGAAAAAAACGTGGAACGAGGCTAGATAATGGCAGATCAACAGTTGAGAATGGCAGAACAAAATTGATTGTGCTCGGACAAATTGTCCGGACACTTTAAAATTTTTATTTCGTCCACTGCGCATACAAGGCGCCCGCACGACAGTACCGAGTAGAGCCTGCTACGCTTTACAGTTTACGCCAGTGCTACAAACTACGTAGCTACTACAGACTTGCAGGGGCGTCTTTATTCACTGGACTGGTGGACTGGACTGGACTGGACTGGAGTGGACTGGACTCACCCAAAAATCTGTAAAATGCCTTTTTCAGTGTAGAACAGAAGCTACGCATACTTATTTATTCACTAAAGTTGCTTGCATAGCCTGCTTTCGTGTCTTTCCTCGAGTCGGTAGAGGTCAAAGGTCACGTGCATATTTAATGAGCTTCAGCAAAAAGCGCTTCAGTCAGTCGTGGATGATAGAGGAATATTATTTCTGTTTTCTATGCTTCAGCAAAAGGCTGGAGATCGATGTCTGCGGTAAATAAATGCTCTTCTAATCTTTTCATTGAAGCTCATTAAATATGCACGTGACCTTTGACCTCTACAGACTTGAGGAAAGACACGAAAGCAGGCTATGCAAGCAACTTTAGTGAATAAATAAGTATGCTTAGCTTCTGTCCTACACTGAAAAAGGCATTTTACAGATTTTTGGGTGAGTCCAGTCCAGTCCAGTCCAGTCCAGTCCAGTCCACCAGTCCAGTGAATAAAGACGCCCGACTTGCAGAGGTCAGCTGGAGGGAGAGATTCTCTCGGCAACATGGGGTACTCCTCTCGGGTACAGTACAGTGTAGCCTCGTTCCCAGTCCCACGCCCAGCTTTTGGTTGCTTGCCGTACGTACGTCGCTTGCAGTAGGGCAAGCAACGAAAAGCTGGGCGTGGGATCGGAACGAGGCTACCAGCAACTTGAAACTGCAGCTGCAAGACCGTCATGATGAACGACAATTGGCTACATCGCAGGCCCCACCCCCAGCTTCCCTTATTGGCTGCGCCGCGCCGCCCGGTCTTCCAAGCCTACGATCACTCAGAGAATGATTATTGGCATGCAGTACAGTATGTCAGTTTGTCAGGCGAGCCCCACAATGCCCTGCATTCTCCTAGTGATACCGTATAGCGGGAAAATTTGGCGGGGGTTTTAATTTGGCGATTTGGCGGTGCAGGAAAAAATTGCCAAATTAAATTCCGCCAATATTAAACCCCACACCAGCCGGCCGGCCACTCGGGTATGCGCGCGCACATTAGTAAGGCACATAACTAACTACGTACGTAAGGTAGCCGCGCTGTACCAGTATTTCAGAAAAGACTCAGCTGCTGTATACTCCCAAGAGAACGCGACATCGGGGATTCCTCTCTCTCCGGGGAGGAACTACAAGCCGTTAACGAGAGTGTGAGGGACGTGCGGCCCACGATTGCGCTCGAGCGCATCACCGCCACAGCGCAATCCAGTCGCCGTTCTCGGACGGTGGGGCTCCACACTGTATAGTAAATGTGATAGCCTCTGACACATCCCTCTTAGTTCGAAGGTCTCCATGGTTAGCTGGTATAACTAACTGTCGATCGAGAGATACGCTGAGGCGTACATGTACGCGTACGTCATTGCCGTTACGTCATTTGTGTTGAGGATCGAAATCGCCAAATTTAAAATTCGCCAAATTTAAAAATAAGGCGTTTTGTGGCTGAAATCGCCAAATTTAATGCCCGCCAAATTTTCCCGCTATACGGTATATACAAGTAGCTTTGCTTGCTCAGCTGCTGTACTTTGTGGAATTCATGAAGGAGTCCGCAATCAGACGCTCTTCACACACAAACATTGTTAATTATTGTACAGGTCCGATCAAAAGCTGACAAGAATTATCTGAAAGCTGCCGAGAGGATGGCCAACAGATACAACAAGAAGCAAAATGTCATTCGTTTCTCTGAGGGTGATGTCGTCAGCATCCGCATTCCTCGAATTGGCAGAACCAATCTGACCTCCCGCGTCTGCCATGTGTGGTGGTTGAAGTCAAATACAACATCTACTGATTAAGGTACAAATCTTCTGCCCAACTAGTATCTTCTGTCCCATTCACCTGTTTAAATCTTTGCAGGACTGAGCATGGTGTGTTAAATAATTGCTACCCTGCTGACCAGCCTGAGCCCTACTCAGGCTCTCTCCCCTTTACGGTTGATGGATGGAGAAAAGAACTGACTGTGTCACTTCATGAAGCAACCAGGAAACAGGCTCCCTGGAATGCCTTTACAGCGAATGCCTGTCATTGCCATTCTGGGTGTGGCACTAACAAATGTGGGTGTCGGAGGACGGTATTAGCTGCAGCAGTCACTGCCACAGTGGGAAATCTTGTACCAACAAGTCCTTCAAGTGAGTGGCTTAGCAGATTCCAATCTCTGGGGTGCCCTGACGGCTATAAAGGCAATCTCATAGAGGTTTTACAAAGTCATGTGACCTACATGTACGTGTGCAGGCGAATTTATATGATTTACTATACTGAAGTGTGTTCTCGGTAGTCTTTACGAGTATCTCAACAAAGCTCCAGTAGAGTGCACTCCAAATATGCCATCAACCCCTCGAGGCTGTACGTGAAGGATCGGCCACGCACGGGATGGCGTAATGTAGTGTCACTTCTCATTGGCAATTTACTTGGCATAGTCACATGCGCAGAAAATGTGTCCAACCTCTGAGACAGTGTTATCACCAAGTTTTCCTCTCTTCCTTTTCATCAGTGAGCAAACAGTCTGTGGTGGTGCAATTGAAGTTTCAAGTGACGAGGAAGAAACTACCATGGCCACTGCGTACTGGGTCCCTGAGAGACTGCTTGAGCGTACTGGGTCCCTGAGAGACTGCTTGAAGAATCCGACCGAAAGATCCTCACTGGTTCCGGATGGGTCAACGACAGGATTATCGATCAAAACCTGCTAAGAAAAAGATACACAGGTGTGACTGGCTTACAGAATACCCTGTACTGTGAAGACTTGCGTTGCAAAGCAGTGCAGTCACAGATGCTAGTACAAGTGATACACGTGGGAAAGTGTCACTGGGCGTGCATCTCCAGCATTGGTTGTGCAAAGGTCAGCAGTGTGATGGACAGCCTATATCCGTCTCTGCCTCTAAATGCCGTACACCAAGTTGCAGCACTCGTGAAACATCAAGGAGCATCATTACCCAGCCGAATGGAGTCGACTGTGGGGTTTAGAGCCTAGCCTTTGCCACCAGCCTCTGTTCAGGAGAAGATCCTGTCAAGCTACACTACCACAACGACCAAATGAGAAGCCACCTGATGAAATGTCTAGAGAAGGGGGTTGCTGAACCTTTCCCAGCCACAAAGTGTGGTGCGAGACGTCCGAGGAGCATCCAAACTGTGGAGGTCTACTGCCATTGCAGGATGCCTGACGGAAACACAAAGATGGTTCAGTGTGCTGCATGCAGAGAGTGGTTTCATCAGCATTGTGAAACTGTGCCCCAAGCAGTTTGGAAAAGACGTTGTCCCAAATGGAAGTGTTGCAAATGTGGTGCATAATTCATCGACACTAATGTTTACATCCGTTTTCACTTCCTTGAACATGACATGCATGCCCAGACGAGGGGGTGTGGTCAGGACACGCGTGCATATCTGTCTTTGACTATACTAGTAGCTCTGCTAGTAGCTAGCTCGCGGTCGAGACTATACATGTTGCAGTGCTGAAAGACTCCAGGTACGTAGTCTCGTGTAGCCCAATTCTCTCTACGAGAGTCTCTGGCCCGTACGTGGCATTGCAGCATGCTTATACGCCATTGGTCCCGGTTAACTTCGTTCGGCCAGCTTGTACACCGTTTGTCAGTTTTGTTTGTAAATCGCTAAGTCAGTTTACAAACCGTTCGACCTGCTTGTAAACCGTTCAACCTGCCTGTAAACCGTTCGGCCGGTTTATAAACCATTCGGCCTAGTTTTCAAACGGGACTACTCTCACGTGTTTACCAAAAGAAGGCCGACCCGATTGCAAACCGGACGGCCGGTTTATAAACCGGCGGCCCGTTTTTAAACCGGTCAGGTTCGTTCACAATCGGTTCATAATCGGTTCGCTACATATACAGTGATATACAAGTACTTGTACTACAGTGATGACGTAGTTGAAAGGTGCCGACCACAGTTTATATAGCGTAACCCACTAATTGGAAGTTGTACCCGTCGTATAACTACCTACCCGTCGTACTGCTGATTGCATTGACCTTGCAAATTCAAAGTGGGAAGTGCTGTGCACTTGGTGGATTTCTAATTGAGTTATGGTCAATAGTGTAGTAGTGTATATACAACAGCAGTTTGCTGCAGGTGCATTGCATAACTCAATTAGAAACCACCAAGTGCACAGCACTTCCCACTTTGAATTTGCAAGGTCAACGCAATCAGCAGTATAACTACCATACACCCTTGTCAGCACATTTTAGTGTACACAGAAGCCACTTCAGTATACTCAGCAAGTGCACTTAGAAGCCACTGTAGTACAAGCCAGTTGTACTACCAGCTGCTGTGGTTTATCAGGAACACACTCGGCTGTTATTCAATTAGAAGCCTCGGCTGCGCCTCGGCCTCTAATTGAATAACAGCCTCGTGTATTCCTGATAAACCACAGCAGCTGGTAGTATAACTATAACATACACAAACTACGTGTATGTGTATTAAAATTAATATTCAACAATGTACATGTTTACAATAATTGTAGCAGGGGTCTACACACAACAACCATACATGTATTGGTAGACAGCTTTATCGAGTCTGTCATCATCAGCCAATCGTGTTACCTTGTGTCCTTTCTTGCTCATGGCCGGCCGGCCGGCCATACTATCCATTGTCGATGTGAACGATCTTATCTTGTCTTCATTCTTTTTGATGTCACTGATAGTTGAACTCCCGACCCCACACTCGTCTGCAAGCTTCGCTTGAGTCACTCCAACCTTCAGTCGACGGTCTCATATATGTCCTTTTCTTGGATTTACTTGTAGAGCTACTCAAACTAGCCTGATAATCAGAGCAGCCGGTTAATTGGAATTCGGATAAGTGAGGTTCCACTGTATGTATAATTATAGCTATATTGGCCAGTGGGCCTGTACATAGATGTTGATGATATTCTGATAGTACACTATGCAAATCTTTCTTGTGTGTCTGGCTGTATCCACCAACTGATCTGTATCCTACATGCCGGGCAGGTTGAACACTGCTCTGCCATGACAGCACTGAGATAGAGAACAGCAAAGAATTGGAGTAAGTTCACTCCTTGAATGAACAATTTCATCAATCGGTTGCTACTGCTGTTGTTCCCCTTTTACTACCGACACAGTCTTGACGTGGCTGAACAGCTGCAACCCATCCCCAGTCATGCAGCTACAGAAGGGGATCCAGAGTGGCTGTTCCAAGTACAAGCGATGGAGATTCCACAACAAGTGTATGTAGGACAACCTCCCTTCAAACCTTGTCCAATGCTCAACATTGCAATCATTTAAAAGGGGTGGGTACAATCAGTGGAATGGACTGGACTGGACTGGACTCACCCTCTGTCCTACGCTGAAAAAGGCATTTTATGGAATTCTGTGCGAGTCCAGTCTATAGCCTCGAACTCCGCGCCTGGGTTCAAGGCTAAGTCCAGTCCAGTCCAGTCCAGTCCACTGATTGTACCCACCCATTTAAAAGACCTCTGTATGGCAGCTTTTATCATCACTCCTCACCCACTTAGAATATACACAGTTGCAGTACTTTTTGGCTGAATGTAACATTTCCTGTACCCTGTATGAACTTCATAGATAAAAAGTTTTTTTTTAAAAAGCCAATTGCTCCAGAAGTTAATGCACCGTCTCTGAATGTGCATAACGAGAAGGGGCGTCCAACTACGAGAACAAGTCTGGTATAATAGTGCTTGTTGACAGTAATCAAGTGGGAATCTGTACTGTGGTCACACTGAAGTGTTTATAATTTTTATTCACAAACAGCCTGAGCCAACACCTTTGACTACAGGAACAATGGCGGCGCCGCCGG
This sequence comes from Axinella damicornis, assembly GCA_963931865.1. Taxonomy (NCBI): domain Eukaryota; kingdom Metazoa; phylum Porifera; class Demospongiae; order Axinellida; family Axinellidae; genus Axinella; species Axinella damicornis. The sequence goes on along the minus strand of OZ007506.1, from coordinate 11,233,976 downwards.
TCTGGCTGGTCCGGCTTTGGCCGGACCACTTTTCGAGCCGACCAGATAATTAATAACACAGACTCTCGGCAAAATGGCATCTGTTTCTCGTCCTAGTTCTGGGCCTACCGTTGATACTCCACACCAGCCAAGGTCTTTTCTTTCCCAAAACAGCCGTTTGGATGCTACGAGAGCGCTTCCTCATCGCTAAAAATACATGCGAAAAATTTTTCCCGCGCTTCACGCGGACAGATAGGCACTTCGGCGGTGTGTTACGATTGTGGGCCGTACCACCCTTTCTATGCTGCTGCCGCCCCTGAGGAAGCTGGCTCTTGTTATGTAAAGAGCTTGAGGTTCCTAATATGGGTATGGTTAGGTTGCTGCTGTCTGATTGAACTATAGCCTTGTTTCGAATTCCAAGTCACACCCAGCTTTTCATCGCTTGCAGTATGCAAGAGCAGGGAGGGCCTGGTACATTTCCTTATGTGAGCATGACATATAATCGACAAATGGCAAAATTTTCGGACGAGGACTTGACATTTTGTGTTATTACGTTCAACACTTGGTGAGTATGAGTTGTCCCACGCTAGCTAGATGTGTGGTATGTTACCTGGTACCTTAGATTCACTCTCATGCTGTTCTGAGACCCAGTACGCCAACATTGTCTTTCTACCATGCTCAGTATACAGAAAAGTGTCACCCATGGCCACCAACTGGCCAGCTATAGCTAGAGACAGCATGTGCAACTATACACTGATCTGACATTGGTATACGTGCATGTTGGCTCCACCCATACAAGAAAAAACAGTTCATGCATCTGCAATCAAAAAGTACAAAAGTACATTATACACACTCAATTCCAAAGTATGAACTTCACAATAAAAACTAACAGCTAATATTATTCTAAATAATTATTGTGGAATCTACATGTCAATGAAATCAGTCCTCTCCGGTGAGCTGTTTGTCCTCCTCTGTGATGGGGGAAGACGATGTGAGGGAGGTGCGGACACGACGGGAACTCATGCCCCCTGTCAGGTGGATTTGTGGCTCTGAAAGTTGCTTAGAATATTCAATCTGCTTGACCATCTCCTTCCTTGTAGGAGCCTTGGAGAAGGCTCTTTTGTCTCCTCCCTGCAGCATTGAAACCTGTGTGTGTATGCATGGCATGTGCATGATTTTGTAATAATTATTGTGATATTACTATGGTATGCATAATGTGCTTTGATCTTGAATTTAATGAGGTCTCCTAAATCCAATGGACACCACATCAAAATTTTCATACAGAGAAACTTTAGGATGCACCAATAATCACCGAGGGTGAAGGCCAGGGGGGGTAGGACAAGATCACGTGCACTGCCATTTTGTATGACGTAATGCAAAGTCGTTCTACTGCTTTTCTCCGTGGAAGAAGGCTGCATTGCGCTTTTAATGCGTCCTGAAGAGTAACCTCCATGCAAAGACTGTGACCGAACTGGGTATAAGCCACTACACACTACTACGTGCCTGTACTGAGCAGTTATGTAAGTGACCATGCAGACTCACCGAGAATATCAGCGAATGCAGACTTGTCGACCGCACTCAAGTGTTTAGCATCAGGTAGGAAGTCAATAAAGCGATCGAACCCAGCGATAAGTCAGCGCTAGAGCTGTTACTAGTCTGCTAGTTCCGCATACTTCTTGTATATTATTGTGCCCTATACCTATGGAATGTTAATTGTACCACGTGCGCACAGACCTTGTCCCACCCCCCCCTAGTCTCGTGCCCAGACCACACCCCCCGAGGGGAGAGACGGTCTGGTGAACGAAGTCGAATTTCTTGGGCTTATTACCGGAATGTGGTAAGGACCAATGAGATCGCGAGATTGTTAATAATTACATAGTAATCGCTTTGAATACTCATAAGCTGGAGAAGACAAGCCTTTCCTATGCCAGTTTGCCCTTAGCGCTGACTGTGTAAGGCAACGCTACGTCGTAGCGACAACTTCTGAAGACCTTTGCGCTCGATTGTGCTAGTTGTGAGCCCTGTGACATCGCTTATGGGATCAAGTTGAGACTGAGCTTTGGAAGCGAGGTCAGCAAAGGGATCAAGTACAACGAAGGGCCCTCTAGGTGCAAGCTAATGCTAGCCCTAGCCCCCTAAGGGGCCGTTCTTCGCATTTGACCCCAGTAAAGTGCCTGAAAGGACTGCCAAACGAACGGGAAGCAGATTCCATGACGGCGAAGGATGCTTCAAAGATCTTCTATGGGCCATGGGTGAGCGGCAAAAGGTTAGTACATCTTCTCTCCAGATATGAGTAGCCATGATCGCGCTTGGTTGACACGGGAGCCTTCAGCAGATGCTTTCGCAGGCACTTAACACCACGGGATTATACAATGATTATACATTCCGTAGTATGCTTCAAGCCCAAGAAATTCGACTTCGTTCACCAGACCGTCTCTCCCCTCGGGGGGTGTGGTCTGGGCACGAGACTAACCCCCCCCCCCCCCCCCCCCCCCCCCCCCTGGGTGAAGGCAGCATCCCTCAGGTCTCTAAAACACCTGCTTGAATGTAATAACCTATATACATGAGTGTTCAAATGTACATGTGCCTGTTTGTATTGCAGGTACAACATAATCAACTTTAGTCTCAGTTCCACTCCACTGCTTGCAGTATGGAATGGAATGGAGGGACAATGGTCAGTTAGGTATGCAGTGTCACTCTTCCTGTACCTGATCCGGTAGCCTTTTGATCGTCATGAACCCTAGGGGCTGGGGCCACGCCTCTCCATCCACTTGGACCGGCAGTGTTGTCAGCATCTCAATCTTGATCTGCGGGTATCACAGCGATCCATCCAGTATCAGTATTACAGAGATCATTCATGCATCCACCACATGAACCCTCATGCATCCAGTATCAATGTCACAGTTCTAAGTGAACCTCATGTCATTCATGCTCAGACAAGCAACTTTGCTGCCATATGTATAGAGCCATGGACAATGTATCGATCATAAGCTCTTGTTTTCTTGCATACTGGTAGCATAGGCAAGCTGTTTCATGCACGAAACACCATTGGTACAGTAGCTCTCAAAGTGCCTAGTATAGGCTTGAGACATCTGTACATTGCTTATCAACACCAGTAACTTACCTGCTGGAGGGCAGACACCAATGGCACAAGAACAGGGAGAAGCAGGTGAGCAGCTTCTCAGCATAAAAGCCACATAATGATAGTCAGGGCTCAATGATGCTCTTAGCAGACAAATTAACTATAGTTTGACAATTCAAAGTTGAACCCAATTATAAGTTTAACAGCAAAAAGCCTTTGTAGTCTAGGCAATAATATTGCTATTAGGAGTCGCGTGACCGGAAGTTTAATGACCACGGTTAATCACCGAATCAAAGCAATCTCACCCACCTCCTTTCCTTGACCCAGCCTTATGCCAGTACGAATCCCACTCTGGATTTGTCCCTGTGGAGGTCACATGACAATAGCTACACGATGCTAGTCACATGACCAATATTCAAACAAGCGTAACATCACATGATCAATAACAGCAGTCACATGACCAAATGACGATATGATCAATAATGACATGAGAGCTAGGTAGAGCACTTGCATACCATGTGCACAACACCTGAGATTCCTATCACTTCAAGTAGACCATCGTCAAAAGCAGCAGGTTGGAAGTTCTGAATGAAATGACATGAAAAATCAATCACATGTCAACAGTCCCATGGAAGTCACATGACTTACTGGATCAGAGGATGTTCCCCACGCATCTGCTCCAGCACCCCAACTACACACAGCAGCAAGAGAGATAACCTCAAAAGAGTTTCCACCTTAGACAAGACCTACACCTACCTCTGAATGTTCAATATGACAACCCCTTCCAACTCCGGGAGCTCCAGCTTCTTCTTGTCCACAAAGATCGTGATGTGGTGGTGTAGCTCAGAGGCCTCGGTCTTTGAAATCATCTTCTGCAAACCTAGCTGCAGGTACACACTCTTGTTGCGGAAGCTTGGAGGGGGGGAGAGACAGGGAGTGGGGGAAGAGACCAGGCATGGGGGAGAGGGAGAAGAGAGAAGGGGTGGGAGAAGGAGAGACTGTGTAATACCTCACTATCACTTACACCACAAACGAACTGTGTACTAATAACAACCGAGTCAGAATTGATGAGACAGGTGGATGCTCACCGACTGCTAAACTTCTCTGGGTTCTCCTCCCTGGCGAGGTGGAAGTCCAGAGCTATGGCAGCATCCAGTCCAATCCCAAGGTAGTTATTCATAACTACAGAGTGCGGCTGGAGGATGGGGTTGCCTAGGGGGTCTTCACGAAACATCACATCCCACCTGCCGTTGGGAGAGGGAAGGAGGGAGGGAGGAGGGAGGGGGGGAGGGAGGGGGAGGGAGGAAGGAGGGATGGGGGAGGGAGGGATGGGGGAGGGAGGGGAGGGGGAGGGAGGTAGAGCAGTCAACTTTCATGTCCCTTTGGCCTCTTGATGTAAACTCAATCAAAAGTGCACCCGTACATCCCTTGCACCCTTCCTTCCTTCTTCCTCCCCCCCCCCCCCCCCCCCCCCCCCCAACAGTACTTATCTCCATCCCCCTAACCTCCCTAAAGGGTCTAGTAACTTACCTGTCCAGTTTGACAAGGTTAGCATCCTCCAGAGAGCGCAGGATCTGCATCACCTTCTCTCCCGTGTACCCTGCACCCCAGTTCAGAGCACGCGCAAGATCATTGCCTGGAGGGAAGGGCTAACTTAGTTCAAACCATGAGAGCTAATCGGCCACATACACGTAACAGTTAATCAGCAGTCTCTCATTCCTATGCTGCTCTATCCCTCCAAGTAGCCTGGGAATGAGGCAGGCATTTGGAAGGCAAATTTAATTGCATACACAAGAGTTGGCTCATGCAGCTAGGCTTTATCAGTGGCAGATCCAGGGGTAGTTAGTTGGGTTCGGTCGAACCCCCCCCCCCCCCCCCTTACAGTTGAATTAAATAAAGAACTTACCTTCATCCTGTAGTTTCAAGCGCTTGGTTGGAGCGGTGACGAGCATCAAGGGCAACATCGAGCGCTCAGTTACTAACTAGCTGCCGTTAAATTGCAACTCCTGGCTGAAACCGAACGGCTTAGGAACGAGACCAAGATCTAGTATACTTACGTGTATGTACGTATTACGTTGCGTGAGTGAAATTTGAGCAAGAAACAGAAACACATGGACACATGGCGGCCCCGGGTCCTGCCATCCTTTTACATCTGGAACTTGCAGTGCAAAGCACAAACGTGCCATGAGAGCCATCCTGATAACTGAAAAATAAAGGCCAAAAAATTTTCCGCCGCCTCTGTGCACTGCCTTCAGCAGCTGCCCTGCATGTAAAAGAACTCCCCTTTCTAAAATCCTGCCCTGTTTATGGCTTGTAACACCATCAATATATTAAGATTTTAATGTGTCTGTGTGTGTGGGTGAGTGTGTGTGCATGCGTGTGTGTGCGTGCGTGCGTGCGTGCGTGTGCGTGCGTGCGTGCGTGCGTGCGTGTGCGTGCATGTGTGTGTGTGTGTGTGTGTGTGTGTGTGTGTGCATCACAGAAGTGGGATGTTCGTGGGGCGGGACTAGACTAGTGATGCGCGACCTTCGTACTTCTATTTACCTCAAACTCCACAAGGAACATTGGGCCTGTGCATGGGCTGGAACCTTCCAGAACAGCTGGGATGCAATCGTGGAACAGCAGTCAAAGCAGACGCAATTGTGGAGCAGCAGCTGAAGCGGACGCAATCGGGGAGTAGTTGAAGCGGATGCAATCAGGGAGCAGCAGCTGAAGCGCACGCAAGCGGCAAGCAGCAGCTGAAGCGGACAGAATTGGGGAGCAGCAGCTGAAGCAGACACAAGCATCAGTTGATGCAGATCGATGAAATCGGGGAGTAGGAGCTCTGCACACAGAGCTGTCCGGCACCGGATTACTCACATAGGTGAACAAAGGGTAAGTAGCTTAGCGAGCGAAGCTACTTGTATTGATAAACATTGGAACAACTTCTTATAGAAGCTCTAGTGCATTCCATGGTGGGTCTCACCTGTTCCAAGAGGTAAGAGTGCAGAGGGTGGGTCTTTGCACAAGAGAACATCTTTCATCTCCTGGAGGGCCGCCAGCACCCAGCCAAAGGTCCCGTCCCCCCCACCAATCAGGATACGGAACTGAGGAACATTCTTGAAGGCAAAAAGGCTGCAACAATGGGGTGCCAGAGAGAAATTAGTGGTAAGAGCACCTGACTACACAGATTCCAGAAATATATTTCTCTCTCACTTCAGTCATTAAGTGCCTCCCGGAAGAAAAAGAAATTCCCTGTAAAAGTATGTGTCCAAGAATAACATTTTGTAGTATCTGTTCAACCTAAATGATTAGTCGACTAAATCAACTGTACACATTTTTTTGCAAGTCACCTAGTTGAACGACAGGGCCAACGTTGCAGAGAGGCAAGCGTGTTTTATTCTCTGATGTTAGTACAGTAATTTGTGCTGTGTACAACTTCTGAATTCTGTCATTCCTACTATAAATGTTCAAGTGGAAACCGCACTCCTGGTAGCCAGTCAATCATGGCCCAGGTCTTGGATCCCTGGGCAGACTCTCATTCCAACTTACATACATGTTATGGGACAACCATGCTGCCACTGTAACGACAATCAAGTCAAAGTGAGCAATGGCGGCCAAAGAGAAGAAAATTGTTCCCCACTCATAACTTCACCATCAGGGTGAGTTTTGGGACAGTGTACGACCACAATTGCGTCTAGCTTGCCCTGAGACTTTCAAGGACCACTTTGCCTCTCATATCTTTATCCTAATTGACCACTGCTTGTGTATTTGTCTTGTTTTATAACCCCATTTCTCATTATTTTCTGTACGTGTATGTACATGCATATGTGTGCACAAGGGTGTGGTCAGAATCTTTGTGGGCTTTTCCAAAGTGTTGTACCACCAATGACAGTCGAAGTGAGTGCTCGAGCAATGGTGGCCAATGGCAAGACAAAACTCCACCCCCAGGTGAGTTCATTACCAAAATCATACCTTTGGGTCAGTAGGCCTGGGCATGGCTATCAATAAGATTTTAACCGTGTATGTGTGTAACGGATGTGGGGGGTTGGACTAGACTATATACATAGTGACAGATGAACCACTCAGCTGGGCAGCTAATACGGGGAGCAGCAGAAGCGGACGCAATCGGGGAGCAGCAACTGAAGCAGACGCAATCGGGAAGCAGTAGCTGAAGTGGACGCAATCGGGGAGCTGCAGCTGAAGCGGACAAAATCGGGGAGCAGCAGCTGAAGCAGACGCAATCGGGAGCAGCAGCTGAAGCGGATGCAAGCAGGGATCAAGGCGACAGAGGAGGAAGAAGCTGAGCGAGCGAAGCTACAGTACTTGTAAATATTGATTGTAACAGTTCTTCTTTGCTTCTGCCCTGAGGGTTGACAACCAAAGCATTTTAGTTTAAATTTCGGCAAAAAGAGCTTATGTTGGTAACAGTAACTCTCTTCCCATGAGTATACTATTCCTTGAGAACTGCCCATTGGCAATGTGGCACAATGACACACAACGTAGTCTGGTGGGAAGTGGGCTGGCCCATAAGACTAACACATACGGACACACAGACAGACCCCCTCACCCTGGCAGTGGTCCCCCATTGGCGAGATCAAACACCTGGTGTGGATTCAGGTGCCGTCGGAAGGCATGTAGGAGTGTCACACCCTGGTTGCCGCCACTCTTTCCATTGACAAACACAAGTACAGGCTCTTGGTCTCTGGTAAAGATGTCAGGCTAGGGAAAACACAATCAGAGACATGTCCTGAACCTTAAATTCCTGTCACAAATTCAATGTGTTGCTATATATGACAATTAATGACACTTGTATCCATTACTATGTGCATGAACGAGTTGGCAGGAAAACTGAAGATTGAATGGAAAATTACTATCTGTGGTTCACCCTTTAGGGCCCATAGCGCCAAAAGTCGTCATAATACTTTCATGTGACTTCCGGCAATGTCATTGGGAGATAGGTTCTGCGACAGCAGAAAGGGCGGGACAGGACACTAACCAAGACAAAGTTGAATCAATTCTTGGGAGTCTTAAAGAGAAGCACGCTGCTGCTTACTCCGAAGAGAAGTTATGTGCTTGGGCACACCTAATCGAAATGGAAAAACATTCATCTTATGATGAACCACCCAATACAACGTTCTTTGTTGGAAAGGAGCTAAAGTCTGCTGTCACTAAAACATCATCGGCTGGAGTGTCACCTAGTAAAAGACGGATCATGCGTACTCAATGCATTGACCAACTCGATAAATGGCATGCCCTTTTAGAAAAGGGATGTGTTACCCAAGCTGATTACAATGAGATGCAAGGGAAAATTATGGCTGACATGAGGAACATTTGACTGTTACACCTATGTAGTGTGCCTCTTATATACTTCCCAGAGTGCCTAGCCTACAGTAGATGTATGTACAGTATATAGCCTCGTTCCCAGGCCTACCCCGTTTTTTCTGTTCTTCGGTTTCCGTTGACAATAATACACGGATGCGGAAGGGCGGCGAAAAACGCGGAAGGCCTGGTACGATTCATCACGTGAGTGACGTCAGGTGGACGCAAGGGTGGACGTAGGGGGGGCGGGGCCCATAGTCGTTTCAGCAGGTCCTGAAGGCTGTTCATCATCCAGTCGGCTCGGTTCGAACGCTCCGCGGCTAGTCGGGACTCGCAGACGATCTACACAACTTCTTGGGCGCTTTTAAAACTTATTTGCGGTTGGGCCAAACCGCAAATAAGTTTTAAAAGCGCCCAAGAAGTTGTGTAGATCGTCTGCGAGTCCCGACTAGCCGTGGAGCGTTCGAACCGAGCCGACTGGATGATGAACAGCCTTCAGGACCTGCTGAAACGACTATGGGCCCCGCCCCCCCTACGTCCACCCTTGCGTCCACCTGACGTCACTCACGTGATGAATCGTACCAGGCCTTCCGCGTTTTTCGCCGCCCTTCCGCATCCGTGTATTATTGTCAACGGAAACCGAAGAACAGAAAAAACGGGGTAGGCCTGGGAACGAGGCTATACAGTATATGCATGGATATTCGTGAACCGTACATGTATATTCATATGACCATGAGTAACCACGATGTCTGGAGCAGTATCCAAAGACCAACTCAATGGGATCATAATCAGGTGGGTATATATGAGGCAGGAAGATGGCAACAATTCCAGCTTCCTGCCAGTACAGTTATCTATGATGCATGACAACGGATATATATATATATATAGGGGATTCCCCATCGAATGACTGCATTGTGGGAATGAGCCTGCTTAGAATTAAGTCTGAAAACACCGTAGTATAATAGTCGTAGTACGGCCGGCCGTTGGGCTCTTCGCGGGAAATACAAACGGCTCGATGACTTCTGCTGAAAGAAAGCTTATTCCGCTGATATTTGCTGGAGTGTCATCTGGCAGAGGATAGGTATGGACTTACCTTTTCTAAAAATCGCCTATAATTTGAGTATTGCTAGCAGTACCGATCACAGAATTTATACACGGTTTGAGGAGACAGGAGAAGTCGAAGGCAAGAAGCCACAGCCAAGGGATGACATAAGGAAGCTGAGTGTGTGATGAATTGTTTGTCATTGGCCTCATCCTTGCTAACCCTGTGCTGTACCTGGAAGAGATTTGTAGAGAGGTGGATGAGGTCCTTGGAAAGCAGGTGTCAGCTCCTACTATCTGCCGTTTGCTTGCAAAGTATGGATTTACTAGAAAGAAAGTTCAGGCCATAGCCAAGCAACCGAGTGCCCAGTTTCGAGGAGCATCTATTGCTGAAATGCAGTGCTACAATAGAGATCAATTAGTCTGGATTGACGAGACAGGTTGTGACAGAAGAGATTACGTGAGACGATATGGACATGCGCTTCGTGGACAGGCTCCTGTATGCCAGAGATTGCTGCATCGTGGCCATGCAGCGGTATTCTTCTATAGCTGCTCTATCGTCTGAGGGAATTGTTGCCGTAGAAACTCACACAGGGTCAACAAATGCCGAAGTCGCGGAAGTCTCATACCACAGCTCCAGTCGTATGATGGGGAATCCCCTAGATCTGTCATCATGGACAATTGCACGATTCACCACTCAGCCTGTACTCGATTTGTTCACAGAAGCTGGAATTGTAGTAATTTTTCTTCCTCCATACTCACCGGATTTTATCGAGAAAACATTTAGCTACATTAAATACTACCTTATAATTAAGCAACATCATGACTACTTGAAGTCCTACCTGATCCTACACCAGTAATCAAGGCTGCATTTGATAGTGTCACTCCGCAAGTCTCTCGAGGTTGGATCACGGATTGTGGTTACAAGAACTAACACCATGGCAACATTCTCATCGCTTGCAATACAGACTGTGTACAGTATTATGAAGAGTCCACCATAATCAAACTAGACTACTGTATACATGATCAAAAGTTTAATACCACGTTGAAGATGTTCTGTTGAAGTTCGTCGTACTGTGTTTAGATCTGCATGCAGATTCCAGAGAGAGCACTAGCTAGCCCTTTTGACTCTTGCATGTCTAGGTTCCCGGTTCTTTACCTCAGCCGTCTGAGAATCCTTCTCTGCCGTCTGTTGTTGAAACATTTGGGACCACGGTAGGATAGGGGGAGGTTGTGTTTCCCATACAGGTCGTTGAAAGCCCGGTAACCTAACAGTCAAGCTGCAGCAGACATGCCGACAACCGTTTAACTGCACGTTGGCGCTCACGTGCACATACGCTAGTGCTAAACACGTACGCCAGTCACTACGCTGTACACCGTACGTGACATTATTCGAACGGAACTGAAATCGACAGTAACTGAAAGGGTGGATCAAATGACTACATGACAGGCCACTTTGTTTACATAGATACATACCTGCACACTAATTAGCACAATTATTGGGGGCTTCCTTCAAGTACAGTACATGTAGGTCCTTAGTGCAGGACATGTACAGATGCACTGATTTGAATTCCTTGTTTCAACTTTTCTTTCTCCCTACCTCTTCATGGGGGATTTAGGCATGCTTCGGCTTGTGCTTGTAGGAGTAAATGGTGGTACTCTTATTTGATCGCTTGTCGCAGCCATGCACTATAGGAGTTTAGCCTGCAGACTGGACAAGGCTATATATGTAGCCCTCAATGGGCAAAATCGAAAATACCGGAATGAGCAGACACATTGACTATAGCCAATACTTCAGCGCTGAGCCAGTAACAGATATGTCACTACATCTGGACCCAGTGCCAATAATGCTCTTGGCAGAGACACTATTGCACAAAGCTGTTGGTATAACCGTCAGATTAATGAACTAAGCAGGGCCAGACCTCGGGGGCCATGCCTACTTTTCCACAAGTTTTATCTGTACACTTTCTCTTCTGCTTGATGCTTGCAAGCGGTATGTAGCAGCAAATCACGGACATTAATTGTTACCCCCAAGTTCGTGCCCCAACTATTGCTCTATGACTGTTCCGATTATAGATATTTTGAAGCACTCACATAGACGGTTGGCAGAACAATGATCTTGGGACGAGAGGGAGACTCCTCAAGAGCAGCGGAAATGCGCATGGCAAGTTCAAAGGTGGGGAACTCCAAAAAGAGCCCACCCATTGCTGGGAATGCTGGGCCAATCTGGATCTTGGCATAGGGAACATGGGAAGGAACCAGGTGATCTGGTGCTGTGTGTGTGTGTGTGTGTGTGCAGGAGGGAAGGTAAGTGTGTGTGTGTGTGTGTGTGTGGGGGGGGGGGAGGGAAGGTATGTGTGTGGGAGGGAAGGTATGTGTGTGGGAGGGGAGGTGTTGTTATAGTATGGGTATCAGAGTATTAGTTTTTTGGATTCGGTGGAATGATTTGGTTATGTGCCAACCGCACTCCGTTAACATTGCAACCCCTCCCAGTGGGTAGGGTAATAACGACCCCTCCTGCGAGTACGGTCAGGAGCGCATAATGAGGTAGAGAGCGAAAGAAAGGGGGGAGCGTGAAACAACCATGCAAAAGGTTAAATTGAAAACTTACCCACGGTAGTCCTGTTACTATTTTTAGCACACACGTGTAAGCCTTAGGCTATCATTGTTTTTCTGTGATGCCACTGATCTGACTGCAGCGGCGGGCCAAATCTTGATGGTGAGGGAGAAGATGGGGTCTGTAAGTGTCGCGGGATGTTTCCCAGCAGTCATGGCTCCAGAAGGGACAGTCATTTCCACTAGTCGAGACACCCACTTGGCTGTGTGAAGCAGCTCAATCGACTGCATCGTCATACAGCACTTTCTCGAGGTCTGGCACTACCAGTATGTCATTCCCAACCTCGCTACCATTGGAGTCTTGATACTGGCCTTTTCTCTGTCTTCTAGTAGTTATCCTTCTTGAAGTCTCAGTACGTGTGCAAGCTAAAAGTAGTAACAGGACTACCGTGGGTACGTTTTATCTTTCGTGTGGTCGTTTCACGCTCCTCCCTTTCTTCCGCTCTCTATCTCATTATACGCTCGTGGTACGGTAATAATTAATGACCCTCCCTGTGGGTATTGTAATAACGACCCTCCCTGTGGGTATGGTAATAACGACCCTCCCTGTGGGTATGGTAATAATGACCCCTCCTGTGAGTATGGTAATAATTACCGTAATAACGACCCTCCCTGTGGGTATGACCCTCCCTGTGGGTATGGTAATAATGACCCTCCTTGTGGGTATGGTAATAACGACCCTCCCTGTGGGTATGGTAATAATGACCCCTCCTGTGAGTATGGTAATAACGACCGCAATAACGACCCTCCCTATGGGTATGACCCTCCCTGTGGGTATGGTAATAATGACCCTCCTTGTGGGTATGGTAATAACGACCCTCCCTGTGGGTATGGTAATAATGACCCCTCCTGTGAGTATGGTAACAACGACCTCTCCCTTTGAGCATGGCACTCATGGATCAGGGGTGGGACAATTAGGTCCATGCGAATGTGGTACAATTAACATTCCATTCCATGCACAATGATATAGATCTACAAGAAGTATGCGGAAGTAGCAGACTAGTAACAGCTCGATCCAGTGCTGACAATTGACGGGGTTTGATGGGGTTGGAACGTTTTATGGACTTCTTTCCTGATGCTAAACATTTGAGTTGGGTAGACAAATTTGCATTCGCGGATATTCTCAGTGAGTCACATACATAACTGCTCAGTACAGGCACAGTATCGTGGGATGTTCGTGGGGCGGGACTAGACTAGTGACGCGAAGAATGCATTGAGCAGTTGGCAGTTGAAGCAGACGCAATCAGGGAGCTGCAGTTGAATCGGACGCCATCGGGGAGCAGCAGTTGAAGCGGATGCCATCGGGGAGCAGCAGCTGAAGCGGACGCAATCGAGGCAAGCAGCAGCTGAAGCGGATGCAAACGGGGAGCAGCAGTTGAAGCGGATCGATGCGGTCTCGTGGGGAGCAGCAGCTCTGCACACAGAGCTGTCTGGCACCGGATTACTCACGTAGGCGAACGAGGGGGAAGTAGCTGAGTGAGCGAAGCGAGCAAAGCTACAGTAACTTGCAATTATTGTGGGTAATTTGCTCACAGTCTTTGCATGGAGGATACTCTTCAGGATGCATTAAAAGCACAATGTAACCTTCACCCATGGAGAAAAGCCGTAGAACGACTTTCCATTACGTCGTACAAAATGGCAGTGCAAGTGATCTTGTCGTACCCCCCTGCACATGGCAACTCTAAGTACTGTCTGGGTTTAAACATACACACACTATGTCAGCTATGTCAGATGGAGTGAAATGGATAGAACAAGCAAGAGGACAGCAAGAAATGGTGGTAAGTAGTGCGTTCTGTGTCCGCCTTCCGTATACTAATTGATTCATGACAATATAGCTTGAGTTTGGGCTTATAACGCCAGAATGGAAGTTACTGTAGATCCAGGCTTTATACTCTGACATCTTGTAGTCCAAGGGTCTGCTGACCCATTGCTGTAATAACCATGGTTTCGCCAAAAATGTACTTCGTGACTACACAAAATCAATTATTGCGGGATGTGCCGGGTAGTCCCTCAGCAGGTCACTATACATACACACACATTCAAACACACACACACACTACACACCTTCGTCAAGCAGTTTCTTGACATACTGAGTGTAGGTCTCCGTGTCCTTTAACACCTCCTTTGGGATGCTACCAATGTAGATTGCTGTCTGCCCACCCTCACGGTGTCGCACATAGTAGCGCTGACGATTACCCATGGTTACAGAGTCCTAGGAGAGCAGGACGGGAGAGGAAAGGGAAGAGAATGGGGAAGGGGAAGGAGAGGAGGAAGAAGAGAGGATATAGAGAGGGAGGAGGAGGGGTAGGTAGAGTGGGTTAACAGAATATCATACCACAGTATACTTTCCCAAATTATGCACAATCCTTAACAAGTGAGTCTTTAAAAGACTTGCTGCGTCTTGGCACGACTTGGTATCAGCTACAATCATGCAGAGGACATGGCAGTTGTTTAACCCTTTCATGACTGCAAATCCTGTTAGCTATGAGACTTTTCAGCTGAAGTCAGCGTCAGTATCCTTGGAGGTTCTGTGTGAGCAAGGGGTGGGTCAGGGTGAGGTGGGAATGTTCACCCAAAGGGTGAAAGCAGTACGGTCGTGTCTGGGCTTGATGTTTAGTCAGAGCCAGTTGGGCCGTTATAATTCACAAATGGACCTAGAGAACACCTTGGCCAATTCTTTCAGCAATTATCTAGCTAGTTAGCTAGAGCTGAGTGTGTAGTTAGCATGCACTTCATGCAGCACACTGTGTATGGATGAGTGAGTATTCATTGTCCTGATTCACATAGCCACAGTCTTGGTGAGTGGATTCATGAGCAGCCAAGCAAAACCCATAATCATGCACTTTTTGAGATCTACTTGCAGGCTATAAATACGTTTGACATCCTATTAAGAGCGTAAAGCAAGTTGCTGCACTTGCGCGGGCGTATTGCGAAAAGCGGCGTACGTACGTATACGTACCACGTACATACCTACGCATCCAGCACTGTGTCTCGGCACTTCGGTGCCGAGACAAAAACCTAACAGCCCACTCCTCACCCTCCTAAGGTCCAGGAGCGACTTCCATGGGCACTCTTTGTCGTCCAGCACCCTCTCTCTTACGCCGACCACTTGGCTCACCTCCACCAGACAGTAGTCCGCAGGGTTATCACCCTGGAATAAATAATGGGGTGGATTATGGAGGAGGGAAGGAAGGAGGGAGGGAGGAAGGGAGGGAGGGAGGGAGGGAGGGAGGGAGGGGGGGGGGGGGGGGAGGGAGGGAGGGAGGGAGGGAGGGAGGGAGGGAGGGAGGGAGGGAGGGAGGGAGGGAGGGAGGGAGGGAGGGAGGGAGGGAGGGAGGGAGGGAGGGAGGGAGGGAGGGAGGGAGGGAGGGAGGGAGGGAGGGAGGGAGGGAGGGAGGGAGGGAGGGAGGGTCCATAATAAGACCCACCTCACATTTCATGTTGCTTTATGCATTTATATTTTGAATTCTTTTATAACACTGCTGTGCCAAGTGCGGACACTCAAGTGTGCCATGTTATAGTCCGACATGTGTAGAACACTAGTCCAATACCACAATGGCCCTCTCATGTATGTGTATGTATGCATAGAAATGAGATGTTTCAAAACCGGGGGAGGGAGGGAGAGAGAGGGAGGGAGGAAGAGAGAGAGAGAGAGAGGGAGGAGGGGAGGAAGGAAGAGAGAGGGAGGAGAGGAGAGGAGAGGAGAGAAAGGGAGGAAGAGGGAGGCCATCGCAGAGGGCGGGAGGGAGGGAATGGGAGGGTAGGAGGAGGAGGGAGGGAGGGATGAGGGAGGAGGAGGGAGAGGGAGGGAGAGGGAGAAAGGGAAGGCAAGCCCTTGGCAAAGGGGTTGCATACCTCAAGGTCAAAGTTAATGAGAGCTTGCTTCACGATCTGCTCCGCCGTGCTGGTAAAGGAGACAGGTATGTTGACCTGCCTGATAGGTGTCTCTAATCCATTGTTGTTCACCTTTAGGTGCCCCATACCCTCCTCCTTCGTCTGCCGGGAGAAACACAACATCATCATCACATCACTTTATAACAATTAAGATACACAGGCCAGGAGCAAACTCTACATTACCTAAACACGGGAGTCGTTTACATCTACAAGTTGCAGCTCTGTTCAACCAAGCCGTGCCGTACGCCCTCAGTATGGTCGGAAAGCAGGGAATGGTGCTGAGGACGAACAACTGACAGCGATACAGTGCGTACATATGGCAAGAAAATGTTTGTATGATTGGCCACATGTACATACGGCCAGGTCGAATTTGTCTAGCTATGGGGTCTTACTGCTTGTATCGTGCTTCGCATCCACTTCGGAAAGGCAGAAGTGGCGTATCGACGTCCACAGACTTCGGCCTCGCATGATGCTGGAGCCGTATATTTTACCGAATATTTGTCTGTGTTATTTCAGCTTACATATCTTGATGAATTGTACGGAGAATGTAATGGAACTGCTCGCGAATGCGTGAACATAGCCTCGGTCCCAGGCTCTCTCCTCTAAAAACGGGGGGAGGAGACAGCCTGGTAACATTCACGTGAAAAGCTGTCGACTTCCGGCGCCTGGATCTGGCGGACCCAATCAGATTGCAGAACAAAACCATGTGAACACGTGAACATTTTGTAGGCGTTTGTCGTGCTAATGCACGAATTGTAGACTCAGAACTGAATGCTCCGGGACAGATCTAGAGTACCTCTCAAGGATTGGCGAAAGGCAGTTGACAGGGTGTGCGAGAGGGCCACTGGTCTGATCTCGCTGTTCACTGCGGGTTGTTTGCCGGATCAGCTCGTTCGTCATTTTTCGCCGCTTACAGGATTGACGGTTCACAAGGTGAACTCTCCTAGTTAGCTGTAGAATTGTCTCGGATTTCTGTGAAGCTGGGGATGCCTTGAAAACGAAGAGCGATATTTTCAATAGCGCGTGACTGATTTGTAACTCACACGACATTTATCACAAAAGTAGGAGTGTCCTTCGTTTATCACATGGCTGATGACGCGCCGGAAGTGGACAGCTTTTCTAGCGAATGTTACCAGGCTCTCTCCTCCCCCCGTTTTTAGAGGAGAGAGCCTGGGACCTAGGCTAGCGTGAACAGTGGATACATGGCGCTCTTCTCCCCAATTACCGAGCGCCTGGGAACGAGGCTATCTGTACAGTTGTCATGTGCACTTCACTTCTGAGCATGTGCAGCAGTATCAGCTGCAAGCAGCACAGATGGTCACAATCGGGCTCATGCATTACGGAAATCCTATAACATGTACCCTAGCTATTACATTTATCGTGTCAAAACCATTACTTATTACATCACCATACCCTGAGCCTGATGTACAGCCTCAGTGGGCCGTATCCCGGCTGTTGGATGTTGTAGGGGAACTCAGAGGGGTCCAGCTCACGTTCCTCCCCCCGATCACTATCAACCAACTCTGCTAGGAAATAACTCTTGGGACTGTCAGAGATACCACACTTGCGCAGCGAGATACTCTGGGGGATGATAGTATTAATGGTGAGTCAACCTCCTCACATCCACACATGATCATCCCCTCACCAAAAGCTCAGCAGCTGTCATATTCTTGGGGACATAGGATGGCTGGATGGTAGTCTTGCGCCACTTCTTGAAGCCAGACTTGGAGCTCCCATCCACCACCACAATTGGCTTCCCTTTACCTGGAGAATAATCCATGCTACCTCTTATCCTCTTCCCCACTCTCCTCATCTCCCTCTCTCTCTCCCTCCCTCATTTTCCTCACTCTCCATCCCCTCCCCTACCTCCCTTGACCTCACTCTACCTCTTTCTCCCTTCCCTCCCTTCCCCTCCCCTCTCCTTCCCTCCTCCTCTTCTCTCTTCTCTCTCTCCCCCCCCCCCCCCCTTTCCTCCCACCTGCCTCCACATTCCAATCTTACCTTCCTCATCATCAGCATCCTTACTCTCTTCATCCTCCTCATCGACACTACCAGGAGAATCCACCTGCTCCTCTGGATAAACCACAAACAGGATTACTTAATCACCATTATTATATTACATCATAAAGTTACTCTATCTGCCCAACAGCGCATGAGCCGCCGAAGGCGGCGTCAAACTAGTAGAGACATGTTATAGTCCCTCACACCTTATGGTCATACCTTATATAGAAGACCATTGCGGTACTGCATAAGTGGCTGCTAATAATATTCACAATTTGCGGGCGGTACCCATAGCCGGAACGATCGTGCATCTGCTGCTAAACATTTCTACTGTGTTGCACTGTGAGTTAGCCAAGGCCCATGGACAGACCTGCCTCAGCGGAACAGGGCGAGAGTGTGGAGGGCGCAGTATTCCTTTCACGGTACTTGCAGAAACCAAGCAACAGGTAGCTCAGTAAGACGCACAGCTTGTCACTCTCGCTCCACTTATTCCACATGGTTTGTCGTTCAGGGTATTGTGTAAAACGGATCGCTTCCTTCTTGTTCCCTTGCTGTTCTCCCCACCCCCCTACATGTATGCCCTCATTATTCCTTCCCTGGGCCAACCTGTTCCATGTGTGTCCGTGCCGGAGCAAATGGAGTGGCGATAGGCGATAGCCTTAGGCAGGAGGATCATGTGCCAGAGGTCCCGGTAGGTACAATCCCGCTGGTTCATCTCCAGGGTGTCACGACAGCCTGAGTGAACCTGAGAGAGAGAGAGAGAGAGAGAGAGAGAGAGAGAGAGAGAGAGAGAAAGACCAGTGGTTTCCAACTTGTACTACTCCCCACCTCTACTATCCAAAATGTACTATCACACCCACACACTCACATACCACACACCCATCACACCCTCCCACAACACACCGTAATTCCACACCATCCACATCGGAACCCTGACAGGCACTCGGAGCTGGAGCATTGCTTAGTGCAGACATGGCATCGGGCGCTGGCTGGCAGGTTCCCCTCAATCCAATGGTGCTTGTCTTCAATCTAGCAGAGAGGGCCCAAATGTTCAGTGATGGGAAGTCACTCTTTTCAACAGCATGGGACAAGTACGTAAGATCGAACCCTCCTTCCCTCATGCACGTTAAAATCTCTCTGATTTAGTTTTAAGCTGATTGGAATTTCACAGTTCCCAGTCTGCTACTTCTCCGGGCCCTTTGCTTCTCTTCATGCTCTCTATCTCTCGAGCTCATCACTTTCTTTAGAGCGCTTTTCTTCCCCCCTCCCAATGAGCTTAAGAGTGGTAGCCTTCCTCACTGGTTTCGGCAAAGATGCAGTGCTAATATACGGCCCACTTCTGTACAGTGGGCAGGATTTCATTGGGTGGGTGGGGGGGCAAGGGGGGGGTCACTCCCATAGACTCTATAGTCACAGCTGCGACCGCAGTTGGTCAATGGTCAACGGTCAAAGCCGCCCAAACGGGTGCAACAGTCAAAGCGGCTCAAAAGTACAGTCAAAAACGTGCGCCGCCCTATTTATATGGCGACGTGCAGGCAAGTATTACAAGGGCAAATGGCTGAACGGTCAAAGGTCAACGGACGAAAATCGGCGTGGTCAACGGTCAAAACTCCAAAAACAGCAGTCAAAGCTTTGACCCACGGTCGCAGCTGTGACTATAGTGTCTATGGGAGTGACCCCCACTTGGGGGGGGGGGGGGGGCACTCTGGTGGGGTTGTGCCTACAAGACTGTTGAAATCTCATCAGAAATTATAACATCACTTCATTAGTAACAGCTGCTTACACTCAGACTGCAGCTGTACAGGCTGGTTCTCACATCTTACATGTACGTAAGTGGGTTTCTCTACACTGAATACTGACACTTAGGCCTGAGATAATTATGCCTCAACTTGTAGCTATTATTCTATTCCTTCTATCCCATCACTTCATTAGTAACAGCTGCTTACACTCAGACTGCAGCTGTACAGGCTGGTTCTCACATCTTACATGTACGTAAGTGGGTTTCTCTACACTGAATACTGACACTTAGGCCTGAGATAATTATGCCTCAACTTGTAGCTATTATTCTATTCCTTAATTCTTTCCAAATCTTGCTATTATTCCCAAAACCCTTGCTATTATTCTCATATTATTCTACTTTATAGTCAACGCTTGTTATACTGCAACATTAGGGAACATTCAACATAGTCTTGAGTGAGCAAAGATTGCACCTGAGGTACTGGCAAATCAGAGTCCTCGGACAACACTGTCAACAAATCAACTACAATATCCGTGCTAGTGCTGCAAATGTCAGCCATTATTACCATTGTGCAGCAAAATGGAAGTCAATTTGCACCACACCCTTTACTTCCGCATGCAAAAGCTTGCTATTATTCTCGAATTATTCTCAATTCTTTACCTTTGCTACTATTCTCAAAATTATTCCGGCATAATAATTATGCCGGAATAATTTTGAGAATAGTAGGCTTACTGACACTGTACGTAGCTGACACTGAATACCCTCAGATATGAAGGGTAGCTTTATTCATGGCAGGAGCTTTATTCATGGCAGGAAATATCAATTGTCTACTATGGACACATTGGGGTGGAAGGGCAGCATCATCAAAGCTATACGCTCTTAGTGAAGGTGCACGCTACCATGGGAACAAATGCATTACAGTGGAATTTGGCTAGCAATCGAGAACTCTTATAACAGTCTCAACACCATTAGCACTTCAGGAGTCTCACCCCTAGGAGAACATTTTTGGCCTACATAGCTTTCTGGCATCATGTTGACTTGCATGCATATGGCTGTATGTATATCAATACATTAAGATTTTACGTGTCTGTGTGTGTGTGTGTGTGTCTGTGAGTGACGGAAGTGGGATGTTCGTGGGGCGGGACTAGACTATAGTGACGCGCGACCTTCGTACTTTAATTTATTTACTGAACCTCGAACTCCGCGAAGAATGTTCGAGAACATTGGGCCCGGGTATGCAATCGGGGAGCAGCAGTCGAAGCGGACGCAATCGGGCGAGCAGTAGTTCAAGCGGAACGCAATCGGGGAGCAGCAGTCGAAGCGGACGCGATTGGGCGGCGAGCAGCAGCTGAAGCGGGCGCAATCGGGGAGCAGCAGCTGGACGCGAGGCGGAGGCAAACGGGGAGCAGCAGTGGAACCGCAATCGGGCCCGGGAGCAGCAGCTGAAGCGGACGCAAGCGACGAGCAGCAGCTGAAGTGGACACAATCGGGGAGAAGCAGCTAGCTCTTCAGAGAGCTGTCCGGCGCCGGATTACGCACGGTAGGCGAACAAGGGGGAAGTAGCTGAGCGAGCGAAGCGAGCTCAGCTACTTGTATAATATATGTACATGTACATGCTGTACATGTACATGCTGTACATGTACTTGGCACTGCTCTTGGGTATAGCGCTCTAGCTTGCTCAAACCAGGGACTTCTTCCACCTGCTGTGCAAGTGCTAGTGTCATTCGATTCCAGGCACTCCAGTGCCTGGGAACAAATTTAAGCTATACATGTATATGCAAGTGCCAGCCCGATTCAATGTTAGTTACAGCCACTGGAGTGCATTGATCTTGGCATCACACAGAGTGCACACGTCCCTAATTATAAACAGGATCAAAATTAATAATGCCGGATTCAACACTTTGTATAGTCTCGGTCCCAGACCCAAACCCACCCCAGCACGGATCCATCATCGCATCTAGTATCACGCGCGGGGAGGGAGGGTCTGGTGAACTTGCTACATAAAAATTAGTCGTCCGCGGAATTTCAGAGGGGTGAATCTGATTGGTTGATTGGCTAGTAATGACGTTTGGAATGTTCACGCCACGTGTGCCAATTCATGTTAACGTTAGTTAGCTAGCTAGCTGCTCAACAAAGTGGCGATTACAGCTGTATTTGGTGAAGTTGGAACAGCTCGAAGTCGCGAAAGAGCTGGTGAAAGGTCAAACTGATGCATGGTTTGAATTTTGTATCGATTCCGACGGGCACGATGGAATGTCGCTCTGCTGTAGTGGATGCCTGCCTCCTGCAGTGTCAAGGAGAGCTGACTGTCGTTGTGATGAACCCTCTGAAGGTGTTCACGTTACCAGGAGCACCGCTTCGCGGCACTCATAGCCTCTTGATGTTAGACCATGGACTCTTTGTGCTACCTGGAGTACGGCGTAAGTGCCGAAAATCGGGGCGGAGTCATCGGCAGAAGGGTGGATAACGTGGGCATTCTTAGCCCGGAGGCAGTAGCAAGTGGAGAGAGAGATCTCAACACCAGGAATGCCTTGATGCTGTCTTTGTAGATGAGGCACACTGCATTGAGAAATGGCGAGTTTCCACCCTTCTAGCTAGCTACCTAAGCTTCCGCTCTCATCTTTGACACTAGCGTAGATGGTATCTTGCTGCAACTTGGCATAGGCCCTAGCTTAGAAGCTGTAGTCGTACTCCGGTAAGACAACTAACTGTTCAATACACGTAGCTCCACTGTGCACTTTTGAGTATTCTCGCACCTACTTGAGTTGTAATCTTGCACCGGCCAATTACTATTCAGAGTGACTGTGGCATGCTGCATCCCATAATGTTCTTATGTAGCAAGTTCACCAGACCCTCCCTCCCCGTGCGTGATACTGGAAGCGATCCACGCTGGGGTGGTTTGGGTCTGGGGCCGAGACTACACTTTGTATCGCCCATTGTGCAATGGCTACAAAAGAGTGAATTAAGCCACAGCAATGTGCCTCTTAGCCTCGTTCACAGGCCGTTCCCACCACCAGTATTTCATCGCTTCCAGTATAAAATACGGCGGGGGAAGGCCTGGGAGATCTGATCACATATGCGGTGCCATCAGCTATGCAGGTAGCCATGTGGTAGATACATGGAGGGCGGTGCCCAATGAAGAATCTCGACGTCCAGTCTTGTACTGTCCATCCAAAGGCTGAATGTGAGAGCGTTTGCAAGGCAAACAATTGATACTGCTCGTTGTTCACAACGCCGGGGACGGATCAATGAGAAACAGGTATTATAAACGGTTGGGCACCACCCCCCGTGTGTCTATACCATCTGTCTATCTATAGATCTACCTGACGTCATCGCATGTGACCAGATCTCCCAGGCTTTCCCCGCCGTATGTCATACTGGAAGCGATGAAATACTGGCAGTGGGAACGGCCTGGGAACGATCGAGGCTAGTGCCTCTGAAGCCAAACCAGTTAACAGAGCCTACACTAGGGCCCGAACGATTAGTTGAATTCGTCGACTAATCGATGACGTAAGGCTGTCGACTACAATTCATGCGGTCAGATTAGTCGCCGCGCATGCGCAATTTGTCCCTCGTGCTCAAGATGGCTGAGAGCTCTGGTAGTTCTAGTAGTTCTTGTAGCTCTAAAAGGATGGTTGTTTGTTGGGAAAAAGTTTTAAAAGTAATAGTAAAGGCAAGTCTAAGTATAGAATAAGTTTTGTGGGGAGGAGCTCGCATACCATGGAGCGACCACCGCCATGAATGAGCATTTGAAACGCAAGCACCCTGTTGATGCCCAAGCCAATCAGCCGAAGCCAAAACAGATGAAGTTGGAAAGTTTCACATCGCGCAAGGTGTGTACTAAGGGGAGAACTGACCGTATCAATTTGCTGTTCCAGTGTGTTGTGACCATGTTAATACAAATTTTACACTTCCCGTTCAGTACTCAATTAGTGGATTAGTTGTGTAAGCTGTTAGCCAATTAGTCGACTAGGGAAATCCCCTTGTCATTTGAGCCCTAGCCTACACACAAGCCTAGCTCATTCCCAGGCTCCTCCCCAGCTTTTTGTTGCATACTGTACGCATACTGTACAGTATGTGCCGAAAAGCTGGGGAGGAGCCTGGGAACGAGGTGACCTACACACTGGGTGTCAATAAACTTGTGTTGTTTCTGCCCAGCCATTTTCCTTCAGACTTGGTTATTTCCGAGGGGCAACCGCACTCCTGGTAGCCGTTGCAACGCCGGCTGCAACTCGCCGTAGCAAGCCCAGTATTGCCATTAGTTCCAATCAACGCACATGCCACGTGGCAACCACGCTCAGTTGAACGCTAGCAATGGCGACCAAAGGGAAGACACGAAATTATAACAGCACTTACAATCTCGCCAGCACGGTGAGTTTTGGTATGTAAGTGTCAGTGAACAATAGCGATTACAGCTGTGTGGTCAGAATCTTTGTGGGCCCTTCGCATGACTGTACTGGCAACCCACATCGAAGAGCGATCGAGCAATGGCGGCCGACGACACGACAAAAGCGCTTTTATCTCCACCACCAAGGTGAGTTTCAGGACAATTATTATACGTTTGTTTAATTGCATGATAGCCATCACGACAGTGTAGTTAGAATCTCTGTAGACCTTTTCCTGCGAGCTTGATTATTATTAATTACGTGGCACAATTTTTCCCCTACAAGGAGTGTAATTAGACAAGGGATCCGTCTTGCTGCTGCACTTTGTCCCACACTTCTAGCTGTGGTACAATGGAGCTAGAGAATATAGCTGCTCAGTAGTTGCATTCCAGAATAAAAATCGTACCTACCAACTTGATGAGTGATATCTTTTGAGTGGCAATGAAGCTAGGAGAGACTTACATTTGCTACGCTGTTGTATGTCGCACAGAGCTTGCAGTCATTGAAAGCGTTGTTCTGGCACTTGTCATGTGCATAGTATTTGCACACTGGAGGGGGGGGGGGGGGGGGGGGGGGGGGGGGGGGGGGGGGATGGGGAGGAGGAGGGAGGTCGGAAGAGAGGAGGGAGAAGGGATTGAAGGAAGGGGAGTAGAGGTAGGTAGGGAATGGATGGAGGTCAGGGGAGGGAGGAGGGGAGCAGAGGAAGGTCAGAAGAGTGGAGGGAGAAAGGATTGAAGGAAGGGGGATAGAGGTAGGAAGGGAGTGGAGAGGCCAGAAGAGTGGAGAGAGGAGGTAGGAAGGGAGTGGAGAGGCCAGAAGAGTGGAGAGAGAAGGAGGTAGGAAGGGAGTGGAGAGGCCAGAAGAGTGGAGAGAGAAAGAGGTATATAGGAAGGGAGTGGAGAGGCCAGAAGAGTTGAGAGAGAAGGGATTGAAGGAAGGGGGATAGAGGTAGGAGGGGAGTGGATTGAGGTCAGAAGAGTGGAGGGAGGTCAGAAGAATGGGATTGAAGGGAAATTGGGGGAGTACAGGGAGGGGAAGAGAGAGGGGAGTGGAGTAGATGGAGGGGGAGGAGGGGAAAGTGAAAGAGTAAGGGAACAGGAATGTAGGAAGGAGGGGAGGGAGAGGAGATGGAAAAAAGGAGGTGACGACAAAATTTTTCAGAAGCTTGGTATTGATGATACTTGTATTGCACACTACTGGACACCTACCTTCACACAGCACACCCTGTGAGGTAATCTTTTTCCGGCAGATATTGCAAAAAACTTTTTTCTTCAAGTATGCGGGCTTCGTCCAATGGTGGGCCACTGGGTCCTGTATGATGTGTGTGTGCATGTGTGTGTGTGTGTGTGTGTGTGTGTGGGGGGGGGGGGGGGGGGGGGGGGGGGGGGACATGACTCACTACATGCAAAGGGGTCATTCCATGTCAAATCAACGCAAAAAAAAAACATTGACCCCTCCGGATTTGGATGAAACTTGGTTTTTGCATAGTGTCTATAGAGATATTAATTAACTTAAAGCATCATAAGTTTTAGGCTAATACCCTCCATAGTTCGAGGGGCAACCGCACTCCTGGTAGCCGCGATGCAACCGGTTGCGACTCGCCGTAGCGCAAGCTAAGTATTGTAATTCATTCCAATTAACGCACATGCCACGTGGCAACCACGATCGCGAGCAATGGCGACCAAAAGGAAGACAAGACATTACTACAGCACTCACAACTTAGCCAGCACGGTGAGTTTGGGCATGTAAGCGTCAGTGAACGACAGCAATCACGGCCGTGTGGTCAGAATCTTCGTGTGCCTTTCCTATGAACGGTACTGCCACCGGAAGTCGAAGAGAGCGCTGGAGCAATGGCGACCACGGCGAGACAAAAGAGCTCATATCTCCACCACCAAGGTGAGTTTCAGCACCAACTTTTTACATTCAGGTCAGGGCATGATAGCGATCACGGCGGTGTAGGCAGAATTTCTGTAGGCCAAGCCTAAGTACTCAAACATTATATATATTATATTATATTATATTACGCGGCACAATTTTTCCTATACCAGGAGTGTAATCAGAGTTAGAGCCAAACAAAATATCATTTTTTTGTCGATTTTCGCTTCACCGATCGTTACTTAATCAGCCATAACTTTGATACCATTCATCTTTATATCGGCTACAAAAATACACCATTTGTACCTCACAAAATGCTCTTTCATGGGATATATATATTTGGAAAGTATATCCCATAAACTTGGGGTCAAAGGTCGTTGTTAGTGGACTTTGACCTTTGCTGTCTGAAAAACGGATGTTTTAATTTTTTCCCAAATGTTGTTTTGGGTCTTTGATTGGTAAAAATTTGGTTTTGGGACCATGATGGGTTTAGGAGGTACATGACAGAATTGGACGGCATGCAGCAGGATTTGCTAAAATAACTGCAGGCCTAGCCCAGCAGTGAGAGAAATCCTTTGTCTAATAATGGAAGTGATTCTGAAGCATAACGACTCAACACACTGAGCATTAGATCGCTACAAAATGGAATATGACAGTATGCTTTTGTTACTACCGTAGTGTCCCGTTAATACACCCCCCTATTTTGTACACTGCATCCTGCCCAAAGAGGGGAGGGGGCATATTTTTGAGTACACAATTTGTCATTATTACAAAAGTACAAACGATCGCCAGTACTGTTCGTGGTCATCATGCGTGGTCTCCCTAGCTACATCGGCGAGAAGAGCTGCCACTTCAACTCGAGGGCCATAACATTCACGACGCCTTCGCTCATGTCGCTGTGGCCATCCTCAAGAACAGCAATACTGTCAGTCATGAACCACAGGTATTTCCTGCGGAAGAGTGGCAGCGAGGTGACTTGTACCATCGGCGTCAATGGTGACTACTCGATCTGCATGAGAGACGATCTGCAAAGTTGCGCAAGTGTAGGTTAGATATTCCAGAAGACGCTCACCAGGGGGGCGTTATAACGAGTCAAACTACCCTGTGCAGGAACTTGGGCGAAAAAGAGGGGGAGGGCGTATTTTCGAAGGGGGCGTATTAGCGGGACACTATGGTATATGCCGTCTCTCCATGTGCAGCCATTTCCTGATGGTTTGTCCATTGTTTCTAGCTGTCGCAGAATGGCAGTAATCAAGTCTATCCAGCACGGCCAAGTGGTACCTAAACTAACATACATCATAGGCTGAATGAATGGGGCAAGTATGAAAGCAGGAACGGAATGGAACGTGGAACGGAACGCGGAACGGGAGTAAGATGCGGGCCGCGCGCTAGACTGGACTGGACTCACCAAAAATCCGTAAAATGCCTTTTTCAGTGGAGGACAGAAGCTAAGCATACTTATTTATTCACTAAGGTCGCTTGCATAGCCTACTTTCGTGTCTTTCCTCGAGTCGGTAGAGGTCAAAGGTCACGTGCATGTTTAATGAGCTTCAATGAAAAGGTTAGGAGAGCATTTATTTACAGCAGACATCGAACTCCAGCCTTTTGCTGAAGCATAGAAAACAAAATATTCCTCTATCATCCCTGACTGACAGAAGCGCGTTTTGCTGAAGCTCATTAAATATGCACGTGACCTTTGACCTCTATCGACTCGTGAAAGACACGAAAGCAGGCTATGCAAGCGACCTTAGTGAATAAATAAGTATGCTTAGCAAGTATTTTTGGGTGAGTCCAGTCCAGTCTAGCACGCGGCCCACATCTTACTTCCGTTCCGCGTACCGTTCCGCGTTCCATTCCGTTCCTGCTTTCATAGTTGCCCGAATGAATGAGTGCATTGATGTGTCTCTTGCTGTCGACTATGCTGATAGTAACGAGTATCCAGTCTATATGAAGTTTGATTTAGCAATATTATTTGGGTGAGCCTGAGCAAGCCCCACAGATACGTGATATACCGATATGTGAGCTGTGTCTGCTCATAATAATTATGATCTTCACATGTTTCTTGCAACATCACTAAATATTCAGTTCGAAAGCGTGGACTAACAGGAGTCAGAAAAGTCTACCCAGTCTTCAATGCCTACAAGGAAGGAGACTCCGCTACCTCTTAGATTGCTGCAATGATGGGAGCTACCCACCTCCCTACTGCATGCCAACAAAAAATGGATTTTCAGCTGTCCATAGCTACTGCCCATAGCTACTGCCCGTACAGCATACACATGCACGCTCCTTTATTGAGCTTTCAGCTCTCCATGTATAGCTGTAGCCATCTGGACCAGTGTGGCATGTATACAACACTGTGTGTGCCTTAAGTCATTTGACTAACAACTTATGCATATGTGTGTAAGCGAAACTTTGATAATAGGCCAATCATGTGACTGAAGCTTGTTTAGGTGTGGCAGTCCTGATAGAAATTGAAATCTATTTTTGTGAGGGGTGTGTGTGTGGGTGGAGGTGGGTGCCTACATATGTACAAGTATGTCGTCCCAGAGATAAAGACACAAGTTGCAATCTGTTTACTTCCCATATTCCTGGGCTCAATGCAGGACATGGAAAGCATTAGCCTCACTCCCAGGCCACGCAGCCTGGGAACGAGGCTAGGAAAGGATATAATCATCAGAGTCTCGCCTGGTTACCGAGCTATAAGTACCTATGTCTTTCTGTTGACCACCATTTGCAAGCATATTGCATATGCATTTTTCATCTGTTCTGTCTACCTGAATTGATCTGGGGCATTTTGCAGCATTTGATGTCATGTAGGTGTGTGTTAATTGGGGATAGCTGTAACGCTAGTCACGTACACAAGCAGCCTGGGAATGAGGCTAGCTGTTAAGTGGATGCAGTCCAAGTCAGTTGAAGTTGAAAGATATGAGGATGCTGAGTCCACTGGAACACAAATTGGAACTGAACTGTTGTGAACAAGGCCAGTTTGACTGCTGCTAATTACTGCTCAGACCTAGTGAACATGGCAACTACTACTTTCCCATCATGCAAACATGTATTTATACATCACTATATAGTAATCATGCCCTGTTTATTAAGGTACTCAACATCATGAAGTGCACTCAGGGTATTCAGCAAAATCTCTGCACGCCATCGACTTTTGTCATGTATCTCCTAAACCCATCATGGTCCCAAGACCAAATTGTTACCAATCAAAGATGATAAAGATCCAAATAACTTTTAGAAAAAAAAACGGGAATCGAAGCATCCGTTTTTCAGGCAGCAAAGGTCAAAGTCCACTAACAGTGACCTTTGACCCCAAGTTTATGGGATATACTTTCTAAATATATCCCATGAAAGAGCATTTTATGAGGTACAAATGGTGTATTTTGTAGCTGGTAAAGATGATTGGTATCAAAGTTATGGCTGCTTAAGCAATGATCGGTGAAGCGAAAATCAACAAAAAAATTGACATTTCGTTTGGCTCTAACTCTGAAACTAGAGAAGGTATTAGCCTAAAACTTATGATGCTTTAATATCTCTATAGACACTATGAAAAAACCAAGTTTTGTCCAAATCCGGAGGGGTCAATATTTTTTTTGCGTTGATTTGACATGGAATGACCCAAAGAGGACATTATCTGAGAGACCAAATAGATAGATGAAAGCATGACAAAAATGCTTTATCTTTTACAGTACTAATGAGTACACAGCCAAAACACTAGAGCAGCCTCGTACCCAGACCACTCCTGGAATGAGACTGGCTAGAACGGTCACCAACCTGGATCTTCTCTGCCAGGACGTGGCGACACGGAACCTTGAGATTGGGAATGCACCTCTCGTGAGACACATAGTTGCATACTGCAGAAAACCAAGAAGAACATGTGTTATCAGGGTAAGCAGAGCCTTGCTGTACTACACTGCTCCAGAACTGGAGGTGGGCTAATGTGAGTAGGCCTCGGATACTTTAGAATAGACACAGCTCACACACTGATCGAATACTTTGGGGGAGGGAAGGTAAGGGAAGATAATATTTTAGCCCCAGTGGTTATACAGCTACATGTATTAACTAAGTCACAGGGGTCACAGATTAACCAGCTTAGGAAAAGTATTTCTGTTGGAGATGGAGTGGTATTACTTCTTCAGTTCGCCATTTTCTAGTGGTGTCATCAGACAAAGGATGAGTCTCCACACAAGACGTGTGCTGAGGAGTCTTAGGCCAGACCTTCCTCAAGACTATTCCAATCTCTACTGCAATCAGGGTGAACTTGGATGGACACCCCAGGCGTTCCATTGGGAGTGACCCCACAAAGCAGCCTATGGCAGTACATACAAGGTGGGGGCAACGGAACACCCACACTGAGAGGAAAGACAGCTTTGAGATGCAAGACTGCCCTACCACTTGAACAGTAGGCAGCTTAGAACCTCTAAACAAGCGCCAAAAGCAGGGCATTGGAAGCTCAAGAGTGGAATCATTGTATTCACATGCGCTGTCTCTGTCTTTGTGAGTGTCGCCTAAGAGGAAGAATGTTCATGGTGCTCTAGCCAATGTCCACGAGTGGTCTCGTCTTTGTTGTCGCCATCGTTTGTCGAACAGGTAGCTATAGAGGCGGTTCGTCAAGTTCGTTGAATTTGAATATTATTGGGCACGTGCAAGTGAAATTCGCTGATTTAAAAGTTACGGTATTTGCAAGATCCACCGGCGAAGCAAACATACACACGCAGAGCAGAGCGCAATAAAGTCACACTAGTGTGGGGCTCTCTCAGGCTTGCCCCAATTATTGGCTCTGATGCTTTATGAATACACTTACAAGGATACATAATCAGGCTATGAATAGCAAGTCAGTTTAACTCTTTTCATGCTCCAAAGCCATACATGACTCTAAACCACACCATTTACACTGAAATTGGAGGCCTTAAGCTTACAAGGTGTGGCCCACCACATAGCTACAGTGACAAAATTCCTACAGTGCAAGTTGGTTTACACAAGTTTTTGGGGTGGCTCCAAGGTAGTGAAGAGCAAGTAAAGGCAATAAATATCAAGAGTTCATGAACTCTTGTAAATATTTTATTACAGACTCCCTGAGCATGCAACAGTATTTCCATGCAACAGTACTCAGAGTATGCAACAGCATTTCCATAATCTATTTAGCAGAGCTGATACAATACATCCACACACGGGCGTCTTTATTCACTGGACTGGACTGGACTGGACTGGAATGGACTGGACTGGAATGGACTGGACTCACCCAAAAAGCTGTAAAATGCCTTTTTCAGTGTAGGACAGATACTATTCATTCACTAAAGTTCCTTGCATAGACTGCTTTCGCATCTTTCCTTGAGTCAGTAGAGGTCAAAGGTACCGTGCATAATTAATGAGCTTCAGCAATGAGCTTCAGTCAGTCGTGGATGATAGAGGAATATTATTCTATTTTCTATGCTTCAGCAAAAGGCTGGAGTTCGATTTCTGCTGTAAATAAATGCTCTTCTCATGCATTGAAGCTTATTAAATATGCACATGATCTTTGACCCTCTACCGATTCAAGGAAAGACATGAAAGCAGTCTATGCAAGCAACTTAGTGAATGAATGGGTATGCTTAGCTTCTGTCCTACACTGAAAAAGGCATGTACAGATTTTTGGGTGAGTCCAGTCCAGTCCTGTCCAGTCCAGTGAATAAAGATGCCCCATCCACAGATACTAGTTATTTCAGGAGTGCAAGGTCTATATAGCTATACATCAAATATTGGCATCAAGCCTGAAGACTGGAGATCGATAAAAGTGTAGTTAACTAGTTTCTTGCATGACCATCACTGCAACATAATTTATACTGGTGTTGTGATCAGTGCCAGTATAGTGATACAGTGTCATACAACAAACTAGCTTAGTAACTCCCCATATACAGGGCCGGCGCCCTGCCGCGAGAAGCGCGGAATTGTTTTTTCACCTTCATTGTTCAGTTATCAGGACGGGCTCTCATAGCCCCTTTGTGATATGCACTGCACTGCCATTGCTCTCACTCTCGACTTGTTTCCTCAACCATCACAGGAATCTCGTTGTTTGAAGATTGCCGTCACTCTAATCATGACTAACGCGCGGTGTGTTAGTTCTGTCTCCATTCCATGTGTGTTGGCATCGTCCCTAGCTCATTAAAAATTGATGCGACTCGATACCAAGACCCGTGAAAACATCCGGGAGGAAGTCTGTCCTATGGTCACGCCTTTGGATGACTGAAGCCTCAAAGAAAACTAGGAGGAAACTTTGGAAGTAGCTACGTGCTCGTAAGTCAGAACCCCAGCAATGCCATTTTTTTTCCTAATAAAACTGCTACGGCCATGGCTGTACCGGTGGCACCGGCCCTGCAGCAGATGTGCATATACTTGTAATTGTAGTAGACTGCATCTCTGTGGTAAGCCACGCTCTCAACATCCGGTCAGCGAGAACGTGCACCAGTCTCGTGCCCAGCCCTGTCTACGCACGCCCCCGTGGAGAGGGTCTAGTGTTTAGAGTGAGATTTCTTGTCACTAACACAATTCCTATCTGGAATTTGAGATGGCCAATGAAATCGAAGAGCGTGCACGTAATCTACTACTGTGGATTACACCAGCGATCGACCAAGGAGTCAAAAACAGCTCAGTTTAAACAGCTCGTACGAGCATTGTTGGTTCATGATACGCCTTCGCAGCTTCTAAGAACCTTTCAGCCATCTCCAACTTCGCCAACGGTTTACGGAATAATGAAGAAGTCTACCACCCTTCCATTAGCAGCCGATGTTTCGGGGGTTAGGGGATATCGCTGACTGCTTGAAGGTAGGGCTACACAACAAATAGCACAGAAAGGAGTGTTTATCTTCAAATTTCTGTGATAAATTGCATTCTTAGCGCAATCAGTGCTTCAATTGCACCTACACTGGACACACCTCTGTGACAAGAAATGTAACTCAAACCATCAGACGTTCTCTGCCCAGAGGAGGGAGGACATGACGTCATGTCTTGACAAAATCACGTGGTTAGCTATCATTCCTAGCATTCTTGAACGAATATATAATGTATACTCGGTCATAGCAGCAGACTACACCAAGGCGCTCGATCTGTAAATGCTCTACTGAGTATCAGTGTACTGTGACTGCAAAAATCTTCAAAATCGGCAGAGGGCGCCCCAACTAAATCGACTTCGCAGTGCAAGTGTACAGCCTATACTTACAAGCTCACTGATTCACAATTAAAAGTGCATCACATGATCGTGTCCTCCGATCCCTCCTCTGTTCTCTGCTGGTGAGCATGGACATCTCTAAACGTTAAGAAAGCTGCCAGCTAGACCGATGGCCCTCTTTCCTATGCCCCGCCCCCAACTGCCGGAGCGAGGTCAAGACTAGCATTGAAGCAGAACTAGAAGCAGTAAGTAAACCCATACAGTGCGAAGCACAGAGTTGCCACATAAGCCTCGCTTCGCAGCTAGCTTCACTGAGCATGCAGAGGCGCAAGACACCGGGCCTGCAATAATTATCGCAAACAATAAATTAGTTCCCAAAGCATACACATGTACGTGTACGTTAACGCGCGTATGCACAGATCACACGCAAATTTGTTCTGGTCACGCACCTTTGCACTGAAAACCTTGTCCCTTGAATCCCCAAAGCAGCTCCGTGCAATGGTGGCAGTACGTTGGTTGGAAATACGTCTTGCGTTCGAACTCGTGCCCCATCCCGTGCCCAATTGTCAGAGCTTCTTCTTCTGTGAGCGGCAAAGGGGCTTTGGTTTTTGGCTTGGGTTTTGAATCGGTTGCAATCAGCGCTGGAGCTGAGATCCCCCGTTCTAAGTTTCTGCTTCGTTCCTTGAACCGTGACCGTCTGTCAGCATCGCCCACGCCCTTGTCCAGTCGCTTTCTGCTTCCCTGGTGTTCCAAACGATGTTGCGACATCATAAACGAATTCTTCAGACCACAACGTATTGTACACCAGTTAGTGAGCCCCTTGTTTAGGTTGTCTTCCGTCTCCAAAACATGCAAAACGACACCAGATATTCACAACACCGTCACTGATTCTACCTAATTAATTTAATATGCACGAAATAATTATTAGCTAGTTGCATGGTCTGGGAACCAAATGGTTTGGGAACCAGAGCACATCAGAGCCCCACCTACCACCCAAGAAAATAATAATTGAATGTACAGCTACGTCACAACACGATCCAAAGACATGGCTACCGGACAGCAGCAGCCTGTATCAGAAAACGGCGTAGTGCAGGATGGAGGCAGCGCAAGGCGCTCTCAGGGTATCTCTGACCGCATCTGTTCTAGGGAGGAGTGGGTCAGGTTGAACATCGGAGGCACCGTGTTTCTGACCACCAAGACCACGCTCTGCAAGGAGAAGGGAAGCTTCCTTGCTCGACTCTGCCAGGAAGACCCAGACCTCCCCTCTCTCAAGGTTGGTTAGCCGTCCCCCCTTTCCTATTTGTATAGCCATCCTACATCATATGAAGGTATGAATGTCACACCTCGAATTTCAGGTAGCAGGCCATGTGGGCCATGTCACACCCCAACGTTCGGGTAGCAGACCATATTTGGGCTGCTATATGCATTTTTATAGATTGTAAAGTGTGATGCTGTGCAGTGTGCACAAACCAGGAAGTATAAGTAGAGTGTATTGTGTAAGCAGCGGTAGGAGGGAAGGAGAGTGCAGGCTATGAGTGTATAGTTTTGGAGGGAACGCCGAACAATGCCCAAAATCACTGCTTGCATGTGATTTCATCGTGTGAAGTGGGTAGCAATTTCAACGAACTATGTTCCCACAAACAACGTTTGTTCCACTGTCACAGCTAGTCTCGCAAGCCAACCCTATTTTGTTCCACAGCAATGATTGGAGGTCTGGAGACTTAGGGCCACGTAAACTGGAATGCAATAATTGAGTGAGTGACGCATGCAGCACATAGTTACTGCATAGGTTAGCACACACACCAAAAGGTTCTGTGCTGGCTACATGTGGTGATGGCTATATACGTATAAGCCATTTGTCTGAGTATTGTTGTGCTGCAGACTCTTAGGTGACAAATGGGGCCCAAATTGCAGACTTTCTGCTTTCTTGTTTCCCAGGCTTCTCGCCAGCCTTTTGTCGCATATGTACAGCTAAAACTCTGGAAATGAGGCTACTTTCAGTAGGTAGTAAAATAATTTATCTAGCTGATATTGTCATACGTGTACTGTGTACGTCATACATACATGTACCCCAGCTGGTAGGGTTCCAGTGGTGGTACATACATCCATGGTATGTACGCATCATTTGCAACGCACATGTGCGAATAATTGAACATTCTTGCTTACATCATAGAAAAATCTCTCTGACCATGTGACCAAATCATGCATTCTGCAATTTCCCAATAGAGAGTGGTCCTAAGTCTCCTTCCACATGACAATACCGAAGGCATCAGCGTTACCAAATAGAAGTGAGCTGGTTTGTATGTGAATCATGACAGTGCGACCACAGTCAACATGATGCCCAATCAAGCCTTTGGGTTGCTTGATTGCCAAGTGGTTCAAGCGCTGGACTGAGGACCAGAGGTCCCTGGTTCTGGTCCCAGGTATTCGCCTGGGAGGGGGGGGGGGGACTGCGTATAAGCTACTACACACTACTATGTGCCTGTGCTGAGCAGTTATGTATGTGACACCGAGAATATCAGCGAATGCAGACTTGTTGACTGCATTCAAGTGTTTAGCAAGTCTATACAGCAATTGCGCCCCACTATACCCCGCTAAACTTCAGTACTAGAGCTTTTACTGGTGTGATAGTTCCGCATGTTTCATTGTGCACTATACGTATGGAATGTTAATTCTACCACTTGCGCATGGACCTTGTCTCACCCACCGCCCCTGGTACTAGCCCCACTAAGTGAATTTCCTTTCTTCAGGGTGAATTCAGCCCTACTCCAAAAACTGAGCAGAAGGGGTTTACCTTCATGTCCTTCGGGGAGTCCCGGGGGACCTGGTTTTAATAGGCTCAGGCCCTAGTTAGCCATCATTGTTATACATGCATATAAATCCCTCGGAGAATGCTGGCTGTTCCAAATCTATCTTCCCACATTGCAGGATGAAAGTGGAGCCTATCTTGTCGACAGGGACCCTCGATACTTCCCCCCTATCCTCAACTACCTGCGCCATGGGAAAATCATCATTGATACAAACTTGGCTGAAGAAGGTAATCTCCCTCCCTCCTCTCCCCCTTCCTCCGATCCCGTATGTGTTAAACTCTTCATTGAATTTGTAATGTATGTACATTGTCTAGCCGATGAGGGGTGGAGTAGTCCAAGGTCAAATTGGTCTGAACATTCTACAAAACGTTACATGTACTTGGCTCCGGACCACTAAACTAGAAGAATGGATGAGATTGTAGGGCGAGCCTGAGCGAATGCGTGTGCAGAATGGTGAGCATTTGCATGCACATGACTGTCATCAGAATGCGACTGAGAATAGCACAACCTAGCCTCATTCCCCCCTCAATTACCGAGCACCTGGGAACGAGGCTAAGCACAACCTTGGGCCACAGAGTAGTATGAGTCACACAAAACCGGCACAACACAGGAACTGGGCATCAGGCTAGCTGGAGCAGTCTAGCAGGCACATCACCATCTGCACGCTGCACACTTGTCCAGCACACTGTGTGCTCTACAGGACAGCTGAAATATTGGTGCAGTGTTGTCATCGCTGTAGCCATTGAAGAGACGTGTGCAGGGCGACTTCTTTTGTGTATTGTAGTCTTTGTCTTTACCTCTATGTGTTTCCTGTATATAAGTGGTGCTTATTATTTAGTAACTAGGAGATTTGGAGATTGAAGGGATTCTGCTGCAAGTTTATCTCATCTCATTAACGTCATTTGGTCTCCGTCCCTGTTCATGACTCGTGACTGCTCGTGGTCACGGCTCCCCTGGCTCCTCAACGACGTAATCATACAAACTGAATACACACAAAATTTACAACAAACTCATCTACATACATGTATGTGGGGCTCGCTTAGGCTCGCCCAAAAATGAATGTGTTTTCCTATGGACAAATACTGTTCCTGCTGCACAAACCGAGCATTGCCTTTGAATTCCTGGTCATTCGTCTGGACTGACGCTTTCAGACCCACACTATAGTGGTTTGCGGGGTTCTTGCAACGAGCTAATTCGAAACGAACATCGTCACCTGATGCTGACCAATCAGAGCAAACCACTCTACCATGAGCAGTTATGGCATCTTGTGAGCCTTTTAGAAGCAGCGCGTATGCTGAGGACTTACCCTGGAGAATGATTTGGCAAAGCGAAGCCCTTGGACTGAGCTATGGAACGATTGCACAGAACCTCAATGTGGATAAATCTACCGTATGCAGAACCCTACAACTTTTCCACACCACCGGAAATGTGAAGAAGAAGGATTACCCTAAGGAAAACGCTTCTCGAAAACTTACAGCGCCAGCTCAGCTGTTTATTTTACATCTAACTTTGGAAAAGCCAGGTGTATGTTTGAACGAGATCCAGATAGAACTGTGGGACTTTCTTCAGATTGATGTCAACATATCTACCATTTACAGGCTTTTACGTGAAAGCGGTTTTACCCGCCAAAGACTCAGGTATACAGCTTTGCAGAGGGACGAAATGCTGAGACAGCAATTCATTGTTGATGTATCTGTTTACGCCCCTGAAATGCTCGTCTTTTAAGACGAGACAGGAGCTGATAGGCGGAACATACTGAGGAAATATGGTTACAGCATGCGAGGCAGGCCAGCTGTCAACCACTCACTGTCGAGGAGAACGTGTATCTGCAGTTGGTATCATATCGGTGTGTGGTTTGTTGGATGTACGTACTTTTTCTGGGATCTACCAACGGTGACACATTTTATGACTTTATTGAGAAGCACCTTCTCCCTCATCTTATGCCATTTGACGGTATTAATCCACACAGCGTAGTAATTATGGACAATTGTGCGATTCACCATGCAGAGGGAATTGTAGAAATGATCGAAGATGTGGGAGCAATTGTACAGTTTCTGCCCCCTTACTCACCTGATTTAATGCCTATTGAAGAGACCTTCTCTAAAGTAAAACTGGAATTAAAGACGCTCGGAACAGATTTCAATGACATTGAAACTCTTGTATTAGCTGCATTTGCAACTGTCACTCCGCAAGCTTGGATTGCTAATTGCAACATTTATTAGGTGTTTCATTTCCTAACTATAAGGCTACTTACTTCAATTGTACTTTCATGTTGTAGTAAACATTTTCACACTCAAAGGTCATACAGCATGATAGAATGCCCACAAGGACAAGAGGCATGTTTATTTTACAGCATGATAGATGGCCCACAAATATATTCAAGAGGCACGTTTTGTAAATATATACAGCATGATAATGAATGACACCAGGCTTGTTTGCCTATAGCTACAGTATTATATACTATAATGAAGTTTCTTGCTGACAACGTTGCCACTAAGAAAGTTTGCTCAGCGCTCCAATAATACTCCTTTTTTGCTCCACAAACTCCTGCTGAGTCAGTATACCGTCCTCAAACAACTGTTGTAAATAGCACAACTGCTGAAAGTTGTTCATCCGCAATTCAACTGCCTTAATTCCCTGGAGAAACTCCCAGACTGTTTGAAAAGGCATGCGACTGACCACTGGACGACTTAGGTTGTTCACCACTGGATGATGACTTAGGTTGTTCACCACTAAACACCTTCGCAAACGCAACTGCAGCACCACTTAAAGCATCTGATAGGGACTCCCTGCGTGGTGGTCTCTTGGATGCAGTTCCAGTAAATGCAGGGATTTCGGGTGGATTGTCTACATCGTCATGTAGGTTAGAGGCCAACATTCTGGCCCACAGACGCAATTTGGGTGTCTCATACCTAGAACCATGCTTGTCTTTCAAATCTTGAAAGAAGGTATCTACCTCTTCTTCCCTCTCCATCCGCTTTCCTGTTGATCTCTTCCGCTTGCCTCTTCCTTCTTCAACAGTTTCGCTTTCACATCTACCATCACACCAAAATGTCAACTCACCGCTTGGATGCTTAGTATACATAGAAACAATGTCTTCTTTGCCACATTTTACTCTGTTGGCGACCGTCAAAATAGCCTATGTTAAAGTCAAGGGTGTTTGGAACTGAATTCTGAAACTCAACTACTATCTTCACACGAAGTGCAGTAACAGACTGAAATCTAGAATTACAATGATGTAATTCACGGCAAACAATGTCGCTTTTCTTTACCGGATTGATAATCTTGACCTTGTAGGAGAAGGTGGGTTGTTTTTCCTAGAGGAGAAAAGAATTCCCCCCGTCACATATCTAATTAATGCACACCTGCAGCTAGTCACATCTCTAAAATGCACACTTGCTACTAATCCTAGACTTTACCTCGCACTTTCGATCAGTAATTACTTCACATACCGAAGGGTTTACTCCTCCCTGTCCGCTTTGAGGAAACCAAGAAACGGGAACAGTCCCAGTAGCCGATGGAACAACTACTGTAACTGCCTGGGATGCGGCTCCCGTCACGTTTCGTACTTGCATGGTTTTGAGTAGTCCGAGGACGAATAGGAATTGGTGCCTGAGACGCCATAACTGCACGCTCGGAGTGGGCTTGCACTTGCACTGTGAGTTTTTGGGGTAACACTTGGCGTCTAAGTAGATCAATTCTGATTGGTCAGCATCACATGGCGTTCGTCTAAACAAAGTGCCGCGTTGCAAGAACACCGCAAACCACCGTAGCCTTGTTCCCCGGCCGACGCAGCCTGGGAACGAGGCTAGACCCACACATGTTAGGGAGACTGGCCTTTCCACTGTAGTTTAACCCTTTAACTACCAAATTCTTCCCACCAAGACAGCACATTTTCATGCATTCAGTGCACACCACCTTTGTGGGAACAATGTGAGAAGTAAAATGTACGTAGCTGTCAGCCAGGTCAACAGTGCTTGTGACTGTATTGGGAGGTGTTGGGTGATGATAGCGTAGAGCACAGCCAGGACAGAGTCATGTCTCACATTGTAGCGACCCAGATCCAAAGCTACTCTGCATGAGTTCAGAAAATCTCCCTTCCTCTCCCTGTAACCCTCCCCCTCCTTCCATCTGTCACTGTCTCCCTCCCTTCCTCTCCCCGTCCCTCTTCCCCTCCCTCTCCCCTCCCTTCCTCCCCTACCTCTCTCCCTTCCTCCGTCTTCCCCTCCCTCCAACCCTTCCACTCCCTCCCTCTTTCCATCCCTACCTCCCTCTCCCCCTCCATTGTTGCACTGTATGTCCATCACCTATATGAACTCTTGCTTGCAGGAATACTTGAAGAAGCAGAATTCTACAACCTCTCTTCTTTGGTTGGCATCCTCAAAGAGAAGACGAAAGCCAGGATAGCTGGGGTAAGGAGAAATTACTAATCTGGGAGTGAGGTCTTCCGGTTGCATCTGTGATGATTTGTTCTCATTTGACCCACTGCATGTGGTGGCTACTCTTAAGGGTTGATCAAATACTGACTCCCTAACACTGTACTAGTGGAATGCAGGGCGAGCCTGAGTGAAGTGCATATCATGCGCATGCAGGAGCAGTTACATTCACATGAATCATTGATTGTCATCAGAATGTGACCGGACATGCAATGAGCAAAGAAATTATGGCACTCTTGAAACATACACTCGTGCACATCATGCACAGCAACTGTGAGTCAGCCGGCCATGGCGGTACGTGTAGGTCCACGCGCTGTCTTTGTCAGTGTTGCCGAAGAGGAAGAATGTTCATGGTGCTCTAGCCAATGCCCACGAGTGGTCTCCATCTTTGTTGTTGCCATCGTTTGTCGAACAGGTAGCTAGACGGTTCGTCGAGTTCGTTGAATTTGAATATTGTTGTGCACGTGCAAGTGAAATTCGCTGATTTAAAATTTACGGTAACTGCAAGATCCAACCAAACAAGACACATACACACGCACAGCGCAATGAAGTCACGCTAGTGTGGGGCTCGCTCAGGCTCGCCCCAATTAACTCATTACCAGATAGCACTCGGGTCTGGAGTCTAAGGTTCAGAGCTCAGCACTGAGCTCTGGGGCTTAATTAACACAATGAGCCTACTACCACAGTTGAGAAACGGCTGTTACACTACAGGGATAATTATGCAGAATCGTTTCCAACTCATTTATTTGGGGGACTAGAACCAAGGCTGGATGACTACATGTACAGAGCAATCAACTATATAGTTATATGCACCATTGCCAGCCTCGTTCCCAGACCTCCAGTACAGTTTTTGACGCTTGGAGTACAAAACGCATGGTTGTCCGCTGGCTGTTGCCCTATCTACCGGTGTCTGCTTGCTGTTGCCTATCTTCGTAGTTACTATAATGGCTTGAACAGATGATTGGCGGCGGCAGACATCACATGCGAATTTCACCTGGCCTTCTTGGCATGTTTTGTCATCTAAGCTGTGGTGGAGGGCAAGGTTACACCATGGCCAGGAGGTGGCTATACCACCGGCTGTGGAGGAGGTTATGGGGATATTCCCCAAGGGCTATAGGTCGAGGAATATATCCCCATAAACCTCTGAACACCTATCCACCAACTTGCCATGGCACATTGCTGAGCGCGTTAGCACAAGGTGAATTTTCAACCTTGAG
Source organism: Axinella damicornis (assembly GCA_963931865.1). Taxonomy (NCBI): domain Eukaryota; kingdom Metazoa; phylum Porifera; class Demospongiae; order Axinellida; family Axinellidae; genus Axinella; species Axinella damicornis. Next base: position 11,192,451 of record OZ007506.1, on the reverse strand, counting down.
GTACGGGTATTAGTTATAGCATGGCAACAAGGGCTGTATATATGCCAGATATTGCCACTGCTGTGACGTAAAGCCCGACGGCCGCAGGCCCGAGGGCTTTACATCACAGCAGTGCCAATATCTGGCATGCAGCCCGTGTTGCCATGCTGTAACTAATTTATTGCATGCACCTGATTGGATGTTGCTTTGTGATGTGTGTTGCTAAGTGATGATGTCACAGCAGTGCCATATGCCAGATATTGGCACACCTGATCCTTTGAACTTGTAGGGTATCATGCAATAAGTATATATAGTGCTTGCATGGTGTAGGACAGCTCATATGGAGTTGAACAGTGAGTCAGCTGTAGTCAACATCTTTATGTCAGCTTATCCAGGTATGCATGCAGCACAAGGCGTGGTACCGGTGCAGATATGTATTCTATATACCATGTTTGTGGTTGTAAGATATGCTACCTGCTTTTCCACAGCAACATAGTACATTTATTGTTACCATACCGAGTTGTCCCCAAAGTATCGGAGACAGCAGAGGATGTGCTGTGTATTGAGAAGGGTACATTTCATTGGGTTTCATTGGGGGGGGGGGGGGGGGCTTGAGACTTTGCTGCCCACCCCTTGAAGAAGTACTATGTATGGAAGGTAACTCATGCCTCCCCACCTAACTTCGCCACATTACGATTTTGACCCCCTCCCCTTTGGATGATTTTCTATTTTCTAATTGAAACACTGCCTGTGTCTCCTCCAGCTCTTCTCTGACAACCACAAGCAGGTGTACCGAGTGCTGCACTGCCAGGAAGGGGAACTCACTCAGATGTTGTCCACGCTCTCAGATGGATGGAAGATGGCTCAGGTTTGTGCTGAGAGAAAGAGAACCAGTTTGTGCTGGTGTTGTTGTAACGCTACATGTACATGTATGTTACTATGGAATCTGAAGTCCACTACCACTACCACCCATTCAGCTCTAGAGCAGGTGTTTATTGTCTAGTTGCTTCCTTTTGCTGTTGTGTGTACAACAATGAACTACCTAACCGAACCTTGTCACATTGGATGTGTGACTAATGGACTTGTCACATACCTGTTGTCAGGCTGAGCACAAAGAAGTGCCATTAGGTGGGCTGCCAAAATTGATATTGTGTTCTTGAATGACTCAATGAAGCAAAAGGTCATACTTATTTTGTTCTGCTGAGATCATAGTAGTCCAGACTAAGCAAGTTAGGGACTGTGATGCATCAGGAATTACACAACATTACATCATCCTATTGAAAAGCTGGTAAGAGTCTACGCCAATTTGGCAACCCACAAATTTCCTCTACATCCAGCATTGATTAAGCCCCCTCCACTCCCACCCGTACATGTTCCTCCTGGGTGTGTGCACTATTTGCATTGTATATACATGTACAAGTAGCTTCGCTCGCTCAGCTACTTGCCCCTTGTTCGCCAATGTGAGTAGTCGGGCGCTGGACAGTTCTCTGCGCAGAGCTGCTGCTCCCCGATTGTGTCCACTTTAGCTGCTGCTCTCCAATTTTATCTGCTTCAGCTGCTGCTCTCCAATTGCATTGATCCGCTTCAACTGCTGCTCCCCGATTGCGTCCCCTTCAGCACCGCTTGCGTCCGCTTCAGCTGCTTCCCGATTGCATCCGCTTTGGCAGCTGCTCCCTGATTGCACCCGCTCAACTGCTGCTCTCGATTGCGTCCACTTCGACTGCTGCTCCCAGATTGTAGCCCCAGCTGTTCCACCCCATGCCGGATGTTCTCCGACATTCTTCGCGGAGTTTGAGGTTCAGTAAATTGAAGTGCGAAGGCGTCACTAGTCTAGTCCCGCCCCACGAACATCCCACATCCATCACGCACACACATTGAAGTCTTAATAATTACAAGTAGCTTCGCTCGCTTCGCTCGCTCAGCTACTTCCACCTCATTCGCCTACCGTGAGTAATCCGGCACCGGACAGCTCTCTGTGCCGAGCTGCTGCTCCCCGATTGCGTCCGTTTGCCCCCCCCCCCCCCCCCCCCCCCCGAATGCGTCCGCTTCAGCTGCTGCTCGCCGCTTGCGTCCACTTCGAATCAGCTGCTGCTCCCGGGCCCGATTGCATCCGCTTCAACTGCTGCTCCCTGTTTGCGTCCGCTTCCAGCTGCTGCTCCCCGATATTGCGCCCGCTTCAGCTGCTGCTGCATGCTCGCCACTTGCGTCCGCTTCAGCTGCTGCTCCCGATCGCGTCCGCTTTGGTTGCTGCTCCCCGATTGCGTCCGCTTCGAGTGCTGCTCCCCGATTGCATGCATCCGTTTGCAGCCCCAGTTGGATTCCAGCCCAATGTTCTTGAACATTCTTCGTGGAGTTTGAGGTTCAGTAAATAAATTAAAGTACGAAGGTCGCGCGTCACTATAGTCTAGTCCCGCCCCACGAACATCCCACTTCCGTCACTCACAGACAGATACACAGACACACGTTAAAATCTTAATGTATTGATATATTGATATAGGTGGGATTTAGCATGGGAGGTACACACTAATTCCCCCCATATAATTTATCGGTGGGATTTAGCGTGGGGGTACTCTAAATCCCGCCTATAAAATTTTATATACATGTAGGTGGGATTTAGCGTGGGGTATGCTATTTCCCACTCATATATATATATAGGAGGGATTTAGCGTGAGCTGCGTGAGGGTATGCTAAATCAGACGCACATATATATGGGTGGGATTAGCATAGGGTACACTGCATTCAGGTTTAGCGTAGGGGTGTGCTGTTACGGGTGTAGCATAAGAATACGCTGTTCCGGATTTGGCATAGTATGTCACTCCGCATATATATATATGGGCCTGATGTTAACAGCTCATGGCCACCCAGCCCACTCAATTCATGCTCAATGGCAGTAATGCAATGCGAGTTCAATACATGAGTGTGTCAACTAATGATAGCAATGTCTGCTCGTACTGCTCTACATGTAGCTATTGTTCACTCCACTAGTAACATGGTTCCTACTCTCAAAGAGTCTAGCAGGTTGTTGTTGCATATCATCTTGTTTGTATTAATTTTGATTCTAGTAGGGTCTTCCCCAGATGCCAGAGAGTGGGCATACGCAATAGCAAACAAAAGAAGCCACAGTCTGTTCCACCTTGCTGCTGCTGCACTCTTTGCACCCTCACTCCCAAAGACCCCTCGCTGGTTGAATACAGAGCGCTTAGTTGAGAACTGAGGTCATTCACAAGCCATCCATTGTATAGGCTATCATAAAGCTTGAATTGGTTCCGGAACAGATCCAGTGTTCCCTCCCACATGGTGTATCTGGAGACTGTACCGTGGTACATGTACATGTAGTTTGGGCAGTTTGTCAGGCTTCTGTAGGAGGAGAGTACATAGCAGTCCCTGTTGTTGTGGGTACTCCTTTCTGATCAGCAGGACTGCGAGGTGAATTTGGTCATGCACTCATGTCCTCTCTGTGTCCTCATGTGTGGGGACCTGCAGGTGTAGAGGAGATGTGAAGTGTGAGAGTGGACATGTTCATGCAGTGCACCATACCAGATTGATGTTAAGACTGGGACATGTAGAGTACATGTGTAGGCTTACTAGAGGTTTTGAGCTGTTCTTGCTTTTGTTCGGAACTGCTGGCGACTCATTTGCCTTCCCTTGATCTGTTACTCCATCACTCTCACAGGTACCTTCCTCCTCTTTTTTGAGGCTTAAGTGTCACCTTCCTTTAAAGTATGTGTCATACCAGGAAAGGAATGTTTTGTATAATTATGGAAGCAAAATTTATGAATGTACCTCCACTAAAATCTCCACTCTTGTCAGGAGGTCCCTCGTTCACATTTTCCTTTCAGGTGCTTATTTGCCCTTGTAGTGCTTGCTGCCTTTCCTCAGGCCGTCAGGCTCATGTCCATGTAACTAGTAGAATGCCCTCATGCATGCAATATGCTCTAGAGCATTGGCCATGTTGATTCTGTACGTGGACACGAGAGCAACATTAAAAATGTCTGGGTCGCGCTTCTTGGAAATGATGATGTAGTGTACCCCTATGCTAAATCCTCGGTGAGGCTGTAGCATACCCCTACGCTAATTCCTAGGGTCAAAGTAACTAGTACCTCAGTCTATGCATAACATCTTGAACGATTTAGCTACCCCCCACGCTAAATCCCTCCTATATACATGTATATGGGCGGGAAATTTAGCGTGGGGTAAGCTGAGAAAGTCCGTGTAATTGTATCCCAACCCGTTCCTCCTTCACAGCTTGTTTAACGCTAAATCCCCTTGCCCCTCCGCAGCTTGCCCTCCTATATGTATGTGCGGGAAATTTAGCGTGGGGTAACTGAGAAAATCAGTGTAATTTTATCCCAATCCGTTCCTCCTTGCCCTCCTTCATAGCTTGTTAACATCGGGTCTCAGTATTCGTACAGCAGTGAGGACCAGTCCGAGTTCCTTGTAGTTGTGTGCAAAGAATTTGATGAGCCCCCCAGGAGTGCTGAAATTAAACCCACTGATAAGGAACGGGTGAGTTTGCTGACAGTCAAATGTGAGGTCTTGTGAGACCATTAGTTTTACAAGACTAACATACCACATACCTTGCCATTGCCATTTCATTGTGAAGGGCCTTGCTCCCAAGTGGTTACAAATGCACTAAAACTGGGTTATAGATACAAGTAGCTTCATTTGCTTTGCTCGCTCAGCTACTGCCCCCTCATTCTCCTACGTGAGCAGTTCAAAATTGGAAATGGAGACCTGGCTCCCCATTATGCCCAGGTAATATGGCGACCAGTTTGTGCATGAAAATGGGAAAATTGTGCATCCGCTTCAGCTACTTCTCCCCTAGAGCATCCGTGTGACTGCTGCTCCCCAATTGCATCCGCTTCAGCTACTCCTCCCCCAGTGCGTCTGCTTCAGCTGCGGCTCCCCAAATTTTGTCTTCCTAACAACCTGGGAACAAGGCTAAGTCATCTTAGGCCCCCATATCAACATTGCATTTCTTGATTCTGCAGGCTTTAAAGCAACATGGTTCCAGAATGTGAAGTGGTGTGTGTGTGATAGCTGAACACTCCCAACCTCTACAGCACTCCTGCACACACCCACAACACTTTATACCCTCAGTATGGTTCTTTTATTATTGTTCATTGACGTGGAATGATGCGGGATGAATTTGACTGCTGTGCCTACTCATTACAGAATGCAAGTTGTATTCCATTTTGAAACGTTGTGGCAGCACTCTAAGCCTCGTTTCCAGGCCTGCATGGGAATGAGGGTACGCATGAATTTTCCTCCCTTCTGCCAGTATTGATTGTGTCCCCACATGTATAAGCTATAGTTTGGTTCCAACACCCTTATTCTGGTGTGGAACTGAACTTGCTTCAATCTAATTTGATCATAATAATATACATGCACTATTATGATCATAATAATAATAATACATGCACTATATAGCTGGTGGTGTTATGATTGTGGAATAATTATAATTATATAGCCTGAAGCTATAACTCATTCTCATGCATGCAGGCCCTGCCCATAATTACATATGCCATGCATGCAGCTTGCAAATTCAGACTATTAATTCCATATCCTGCTGGTAGCATAATAAGGCTAAGTACAATTTATGACTCTGGCCCACCAAATACATGACTATACTATCCATGCATGAATAAAAACTATTTCCAAACACCATACATATAACCAAACAATAATTATTAAAAAGATTCTTCTACATACAGTAAGAAGCAACTCATGATACATGACTGTATAGTTTCAACAATACATCAGGATGTACATAAACTTCTACAGGGAATAGCATGTGAATCAATAGGATGGATGATGGAGATCTACACAGAGGGGAAGAGTTGAAGACATTGGTCTTCAATCTTAGGTATAATTCAATAACAGTATTGGGAATGTTCCCAATAATTTCCACTAATCAGATATAACATTGTATAGCGGGATGTGTCATGACTGAAATGCTACACTAAGTCAAACAGCTCCTGAATGCCTTCAGTTGGGTCGAGAGCAAAGCTGAAGTCTTCGTCCTGCAAAGGTGGTGAGAGGCTCTCAAAACTGTACATGTCTGTGGGTGGTAGGAGGGTATTACTGTCCAGTTTTTCCAGACTATCGTAATCATAGCTTTGCATAAGTCCATCCAAATCATCCCCAACCACGTCCGCGGCTGAGCTGAGGGACACGTCCAGGTCCTCCTGGGTCACCACCACAGCACCTTCCCTTGTAGCGACTACTGTCCTCTTGGGTGTCGAGGTGGTCGTGGTCGTGTTGGATAACTGGGTGGTTACCGCCGCTTGGCTGCAGCAGTCCACTGAGGGGTACGGGGAGTGAGGCTGTTGGTCATCTCCCTCTGGACACACAAGAACATCAATGGGACCGTTGGAACTCTTTAGGTGCATCCTGTAGCTCTGTGTGTGTGTGGGGGGGGGGGGGGGGGGGGGGGGGGGGGGGGGGGGTATAGGTGTGTTATGTGAGTGACAACAAAATACTAGCAGTTCGACAGGTGGCTATCAATATTATGCGTGCGCACGCGAGTAAGTGACATTAACGGAAGTTGGGTGTTTGGGCTAGTGATGCACGCAACCATTGTACTTCACTGATTGGATGTCACATTAATATGTGCACACGCTAGACACATACACCGCCATAGTTAATTTTATAGTGGGGAGATTTATTCACAGGTGAAGTAAGACCGTGAGTACTGCTCCCACAAGTGATTAGATCAAAATGGAGAGTCCCACAGCATCCGAGTTTAATCATAGCAAGCTACAGTCTAAGAAACAATTCCCCACCCCTAGCCTCGTACCCAGGCCTTCAAATCGCGGGGGGAAGGCCTGGTATACACTGTTTGCGCATGCAATTAATTTAAATGTGAATATTACGTCAATTTTAATTGTGACGTTTGCGAATGGGTTGGGCTTAACCGATGACGTTTGCGTAAACACACCCGCGTACGCGTGCATGAGAGCGATCAAAGGGCTCACAACAAGCACACCCCAGCTCTTTCCACTGTCTACAAGTCCCTTCTTGTAGCTAGACTCCATGAGGAAAGGGAGCGCTTGGTAGCACAGGCTCTTGCCATAGCCAGTAGGTAGCTAGCCACACGAACACGTCACTGCCTTCGTACGTACACAGCTCTCATGGAGGAGCGCTGCTCTTCTTTCACAGTCATCCGTGCCATTTTCAGCCTTCGCAAAGCATAGGTAAGAGCATCAGAGAAACTACTACCACCGGAACTTTTGCACGCCATTATTGCTACTCGTCGTTCGTTGCGGTTCTTCTAGGAATGTAAACGTGGACGTCATTCGACGTCATCGTTTCACGGAAGAATACCGAGATATCCTATTTTCCACGATTTTGGGGGAAATTAAGCGCATGCGCAAACAGTGTATACCAGGCCTTCCCCCCGCGATTGAAGGCCTGGGTACGAGGCTATCCCACCCCATGACCCCTCCGTTTTTTTTTGTCTTGGCACTGAATGCATAGGTACATACGTGGTACGTACGTACGTCTCATTTGCAATGCGCATGTGCAAGTGCAGCAACAGGCTCCTCACGCTTAACAGGGTGTCAAATGTATTTATAGTCTTCAAGTACATCCCGAAAGTGATTATGGGTTTTGCTTGGCTGCTCATGAATGTACTTACATGACTGCAGCTAAATCAGGCCTACATGTATGAATACTCATCCATACACAAGTGTGTACATGTAGTTCCAAGTACAAACATGATAACGGCCCACTGGCTCTGACTAAGCATCAGGCCTAGACAACCATGCTGCTTTCACCCTTTGGGTGAACATTCCCACCTCCCCCTGACCCAAATTTTGTGCTCACAGCCTCAAGCTAACATGTTTTAAGTTAAACAGCTGCCATGTCCTCTGCATGATTCTGAGCTGATACCGAGACATATCAAATCTTTTAAGACTCACTTGTTATATACTGCAAGTGATCAAAAAAGGGAGGTTGTAGTCAATGTAATAAGCAATGCCTGAAGAGAGCCCATGAGACCACTGAAAAGAGAACTGCCATGCATTGTGCTAACTTGAATGCCATGAGTAGGGTGAGAGCTTGCTGCACAGGGAGCTTCCGAATGCCAGAATAGCAGCTTACCCAACAACTTCTAGGTCTTAGGTGTTTTAGGTTTACCAATACAACAAATGTTCAGGTGTACATGAGTAGAGAATCAACTATGACCACTGCCCCCCCCCCCCCCCATACTCCCTGTCCCATGACCCCTCCCACACACTCTCTGTCCTGACCACTCCCACCACATACTCCATGTCCCATGACCTTCAACACTGACTGTCCCATGACCCCTCCCACACACTCCCGGTCTGATGACCCCTCCCACAAACTCATTGTCGGTTTGCTGCTATCCCTGGTTTGTGAGAGGGGTCATGGGACATGGGAGGACAGGGAGAGTGTGGCTTGTGTAAAAGCCAAACTGCCGGATCACCAAATGCCATCCAAAAAAAGCAAGGTCAATTAGTATGCACGCTGGCGCTTTGCGCTTGCGCATCCGGGAAGACATTCGCTTTAGCATGTCAGCTGAGTATTTATGCTGCTGGTATCGACGACTCACTGTGCTGGGAAGTACAAACACAGTCCAGTCCGTATGACTGCCGGTACCACAGTTAGCAGCTGTACCGAATCAGGGAGTCTTTAATAGACTGGATCAAGTACAGTTAGCTAGCTACACAGAACACACTGCACCAGTCTAGCCACTAGCCCCTCTCCTCTCCACTACATGCGCACGTGGCGAAACCATGTGCAGAAGGCGGAGAGGGTCTAGCAAATATTGCACTAGATCTCACGTTTTTGTGGAATGCCAATTACATGTACCTGTGAACCAGTAAAGTGCCAGCTAGAGTTGAGGACGAGCTCTGTACTCTTGGAGGCATCAGGAGTGCATGAGCTGCCGAAGGTGGCGATAGAGCGTTGAACTCAGTATGCGCGCCCTAGCGGAAGTAGTAGTCCTTCACACGTCCCAAAATTTACCTTATACGGAAAGCTTATACGGAAAGAGGCCATTACGTATTAAAGTAAATTAACGTTTGTGCGGTACCGCAAAGGTCTTCCGTATAAGTATGACTGTAAGGCGTGAGTGATCACAACATGTCTATACTAGTACGACACTCCTTTGCTGCCTTCAGCGGCTCATGCGCTTGGAGGCATCCAGGTCGGACTAGTTTAGCTCGAGTGTAGGCTTAAAGACGCTCTCCGCCGGGCTGATCGCACGCGAGTGGTTTGGTTTACAACCACAAGAGTCATGAATAAAATTGGAACGAATCACTTCAGTGAGATCTGATTGGTCAGTTGAAACGCAATCAAGTGTAATGTTTGCTAGACCCTCGCCGCACGCCCACTTGACTGGCCGGGCGGAGAGGGGCTAGCGGCTAGACTGACACTGCACACGCAGAGCGGTCTAGCCCTACAAGCCTGGGACCCTCAATCATAGGCCTGTCAATTGCAAGTTCAACAAGTCAGCGGATGGCTGTGCAGGCAGAAATACTATGCCGTACATGATCGCTACTTGCTACTAACCTGTGGTTATTGTGCCAGTGCTGTGTCTGAGGTGTCGACAGTCTATCTAGCAACCAACGTTGATGGCAAGTCCGGGCCACGCTGCCAGTGATGATCCGGCAGTCCGGCTTTTACACAAGCCCGGGAGAGTGTGTGCATAGGGGTGTCATGGAATACAGGAAGGGTCGGTCTGGGACGGTGTGGGATGGTCATGGGATGGGGGCAGGGAGTGTGTACCGAGGGGGTAGGGGTAAACCAGGGGTGGCAATGAACCAGGGGTGGCAGCAAACCAGGGGTGGCAGTAAACCAGGGGTGACAGTAAACCAGGGTGGCAGTAAACCAAGGGTGGCAGTAAACCAGGGGTGGCAGTAAACCAGGGGTGGCAGTAAACCAAGGGTGGCAACAAACCAGGGTGGCAGTAAACCAGGGGTGGCAGCAAACCAGAGTGGCAGCAAACCAGGGTGGCAGTAAACCAAGGGTGGCAGTAAACCAGGGGTGGCAGTAAACCAGGGGTGGCAGTAAACCAAGGGTGGCAACAAACTAGCCTCGTACCCAGTCCCACGCCCAGCTTTTCGTCGCTGCTTAGTACGGTAAAGCGGGGAGGGCCTGGTACATCTTCTCACGTGAGTGACGTCAAGGGTAGAAAGGGGTAGAAAGACCGGAAGGAAGCGTGGGTGTACGTGGGTCTCAGAACAGCAAGAAGAGCGAAGGTACCAGGTAACATACCACACGTATCTAGCTAGCGGGAGGCGACTGTCATACTCACCGAGCGTTGAACGTGTAGATGGCTGAATAACACGCAAAACATAGCGTCTTCGTTCTGAAAATTTTGCCATTTTTCGATTACGTCACGCTCACGTGAGAAGATGTACCAGGCCCTCCCCGCTTTACCGTACTGCAAGCGACGAAAAGCTGGGCGTGGGACTGGGAACGAGGCTAGCAACAAACCAGGGTGGCAGTAAACCAGGGGTGGCAGCAAACCAGGGGTGGCAGTGAACCAGGGTGGCAGCAAACCAAGGGTTGCAGTACACCAGGAGTGGCAGTAAACCAGAGGTGGCAGCAAACCAGGGGTGGCAGTAAACCAAGGGTGGCAACCAGGGGTGGCAGTAAACCAAGGGTGGCAGTACACCAGGAGTGGCAGCAAACCAGGGGTTGCAGTACACCAGGAGTGGCAGTAAACCAGAGGTGGCAGCAAACCAGGGGTGGCAGTAAACCAAGGGTGGCAGTACACCAGGAGTGGCAGCAAACCAGGGTGGCAGTAAACCAAGGGTGGCAGTACACCAGGGTTGGCAGTACACCAGGGGTGGCAGTAAACCAAGGGTGGCAGCAAACCAGGGTGGCAGTACACCAACCAGGATGGTAGCAAACCAGGGATGGCAAGGTAACATATGAATACCCTAGTTGCTATGAATTGCTACCAACCAGCACCCTCAGGGGATGAATGCAACCAATCCTGTCTGTGTGGAGGATGACCTCTCACCACCAGCACTGACTTAGACCCCATGGACAGTTGAGGAGAAAAGTACACTTAGCTCAAGTGTCAACCTGAACTTGTTCCCCAACACAAGCCAGGAGATTCATGGCCCTAGCTCTGATGGGAGGTTCAATCAGCTTAGTCATAACAACAGAAAGCTCTCTACTATCAGCTACTTGGAAGTAGGTGCAGAAAGTTATTCTGACCAGTGAACCCATAGACCATTTCTACCCAGCCTGCAGGGCAGTTACGTAGAGCCAGAAGACATAAATAATTAGGCACATCTGTGTAACCACGGTAACATAAACCACTCAATGCCCATACCATTTACAGACTAGAATTACATTGAAGTGATTCCGAAGATATCAACTCTGGGGAGACTTGCTGAACCTGTACATGCGTTTCCATCCACTACCACAAAGTCAGATAACAGCACACCGTGCACTCTGCTTAGCACTTTCACCAGTATATAGACCACTTTCAAATTGGTGCCATAGAAAATAGAGAAAAGTGTATAGAACCTAATATAAAGGAGCCATATAACTGGATATGAGCCTTATGGAAGTGGGAATCTACCTAAGCACTTGCACTTACAGTCTAGGTGGTAAGCAACCATACACCAATAGAGGAAGTGGTCATCACAGCTTCAAGGAGATGTGGAGTCCACAACACAAGTATGTAGTAATGTAGGTGAAACCGTATGGTAGCAGTACTCATGACTGATGAGTGGTTGCTTTGCAATTGCGGATTACCTTCTGGGTGACCACCTAGTGCTCTTGGGTCTAGCCTCATTCCCAGGCCCAAGACGGGGAGGAGAAAAGTGCCTGGTTTTCACTGTTTGCGCACGCGCTAAATCGCGGTGGAATTCCACCGGCACCGTGGACATTCGACTATGTTTGTACACTTGTGATGTCGAGTGGATAACCTGGTCCATACAGTTCACATAGTAAGCGAGTGGAGTGCGTTACAACTTGTGCTCTCCTATGCTTTCAGGTGGCAAGGCACTCCTGAATTGAGCCAGAACAGCGACCTGCGATTGAAAGATGGGATGTTTTCGTGTGGCTACCGTCGCACTGACCGGGTTGAGTCAGTATGCTACCAGACTCTTCCGTTTGTTGGGAATAACGAATTTTGGGTAAGTCTGTTGCTAGTGGCAGTGCAATTGTGGTTGTGTCACCACTCATCTTGCGGATGGAGGACAAGAGTAGCAAAATAGATAGCGTCACATGCTCAACCATGTGACTACGAAGTCGTCATTTGCACCCTCCCCCTATGAATACGTGTTTCGGTTACAGATAATTAAGTGCATGCGCAAACAGTGGAAACCATGCCTTTTCTCCTCCCTTTCTCGGGTCTGGGAACGAGGCTATCTTGGGTCTTCAGATTATAGTTCTGACCTGACTCCACTGGCACTTAGTCTAATACTTTCCACTTGCGTGCTAAAGAATGCTGCCACATGCTAGGAATGAAGCAAGGTGCGCTTAATTACCAGGTAGTATAGTGCCATCTGTCACACCCTCTTCACGCAGTCAGTTCAGCCACCAATGCACTAAATCCCATCCCTACTCATAACAACATAGCCTCGAACCCAGGCGCGGAGGAGGGGGACAGAGGGCCTGGTATCCACTGTTTGCACATGCACTTAATTTCCCGACGTTCCAGGGATCCCAGATAAGACTGTGTCATCTGGTTGACGTCAGATACGTGTTTGTAACTGTATCGCGATCGTATTCTGTCAATAAAGGCAACTTTATGCAAGACCTAGACCACGCTGTTTCGTACCTCCAGCGACGACGCTCAAACCTGAGAAGTGGGCATATCTTTGAAGTGAGCATAATTATGAAGAGACTCTGGCTACGCACTGGTTTTGGTAAGTCATTGTGTTATACTGTTCGTGTTTGATGTGAAGCTTGCCCGAGATGACAGCATAGTCATAACAGTCTCATCCCTCAAGGCATTGATGGCAGACCAAGTTCCAAGTGTGAGAGTGAAAGCTGCGATCATGTCTTCGTGGTTTCGTTGTGTGGTATAGACATAATTCACACTCAGAAAGTTTTGCGACATCAAAGCTGCATAAATCCATGTGGTTTTAAATTAAGCGCATGTGCAAACAATGGATACCAGGCGCTCTCTCCCCTTCCTCCGTGCCTGGGTTCAAGGCTAATAACAACACTGTAGAAGTGACCACTTCTCACAAAGGCACTACGTCAGATGTGAGACTACAACGACCATATAGGGTGTGTACGCAACACAGAGGTGAGGTTTAGCCCATTCATCATACCGACATACTGTGTAATTACCCCCAAGGAGCTATCTTATCAATGTCAGAAGGCTGACAGTGCATCCATGAACCACTCTTCAATTCAGCTAATGAACACTGCCGATCCAAGATCACCTTTCTTTATAAATCAGCAGCTAAGTCAGCACACAGTTCATCACACACTCTCTCTCACACAACCACACACCTACAGGCAGAGAGAAATCAATAACCTCAAACTCTAAACAAGAGAGGCTGCTATTGTACAACAGTTATACCCACTAGCTACATCTTGTACCTGTATAGAGAGTCACTTGATACCCACCTTTCTGTGCTGCCCCCCAAGCTCAGGGTTCAGCTACATGTAGTAACTCTTGATGTCATCACAGTGATAAAGAATAAGGTGGAGTGACTTCTGATTAATCATGATAAATGTATCTCTGAGTGCCGGCATGCCATGATGGTGATGGCAGCAATCGTGACCATCTCATGTTAACATATGTACATCATGCGTACTATATACAGTGAAAATGGCGATGAGTTCAGATGCAAATGTTTTCACAGAAAAGTTACCACATCCAGTTTCATAATTTCATACGTACTTGGTCTATGTGATACTATGCATGTCTCCTTCAAAACAGAAATTTTGGCTGAAAATCGTGATTACACGGATATCAATGTTGGAATAGCCACAATCGCTCAGCCCTAATGAAGATGCCACCAAGCTTTACATACCGTAGGCTACCAAAGCAAAGCCAGTGAACAAGGCTATCAGCTCAGCATTCCACAACACCCTCCAGTTGCCACACTCCATCTGGTTCCAGGTGATTTCATGAGGTAATAGAGATTACTTCTATCACACTCAGCAAGCATTCACTTAGAACCAGTTCCAATGAGCCATGCTGGTTTATCACTCTAACCAGCCAATCAGATCGCAACAGTGGGTAGGCCACAGCGAAAGGACATGGTCACAGCTGATCCCAAGTTGTGTACCCCAAACCCACCATCCTCCCACTAACTGCGTTACACACACAGGATGAGCATAAGGTGTACATAGCAAGAAAATACACTCATGGCAATGGTTGCACTAAGATAACAGGAACTACTCCAGTATTGATGCTCCAAGGACTATCAACACAGCCATGCACCTCCACAACTGGAAGCATTCAAAACTTGCAGAGTACTGACATGTAGAGTTGAATTCTTCAGTGACTGTTGGTTGACCAGTAGAATTCACGACTGTAAGCTATGATCAAAGCTAGTGTACTGCTCACAAGAAATTAAATTCCAATGTGGATGTGTGAACTACATAGTTGAGAAACCGTTCTTTGTTCACATCAGGAAAATTTGGCAGAAGTACAATGTACAGTACAGATCACATGTAAGGAAACAAATTTGTGTGTGTAGCGTGGGATTTGCTTGCCCGTGACAAGTATCTAACAAGCGAGTGGTGTAAACGAACTCGTGTGTAATGCTGTGAGTGTAAACACACAAGCAATTATTGCGAGCGAGTGTGCATGAGAATGTAATATTGGATTACACTAAGAATAAAATAAGTACACATACATCGCACAAACGAATACGAAACTACTTCAGTCTGAATTTCTAAGACAGTTACCAGAGGTAGTTGTGAGAGACTGAGGACGAATGTCCACTGGAGGCCGAAGAGTAACAGCGGGGAACAAACACTAAAACAAGGAAGTCAACAGCAACAGAATAGCGTGGGGCGCAAGAGTGCACGACAGGGAATCCAGCCCTTTGCCCTTGGGTCAGATGCCCAGATGCCCATGCTATCCCATTCTACTGCTCTTGCCTTTTATACTTGTTCTTCCGCTGGCACCGCTTGACTTCTTTACCCTACCTCGATCGTCATGCAGCTACTCCTTGTCTTCTTTCTCTCGCAACCATTTCTGACTCTTTCATCTTTGTTGCTTCTGTACTAGCTTCTTTTCTCGCTGCTTTTCTTTGACCGGGCTATAGCAGTCACTTGCATGTGCTTTATCGTGTGAACTCGGCCGTGGACTCAAACGTTGAACTTGTGTGGTACGCAGCTATTAACTCACGAGTCAAACGCTCACACGTGTTACCTAACATGTGATCTGTACTGTATGTGTCTCACTGTGACTGGATGCTACACTCCTGGTATAGGAAAAATTGTGCCGCGTAAATAATGCAAATAATTAATAAACGTTTGACTATTTCCGAATGGCCTACAAAGATTCTGACTACACCGTCGTGATCGCTATGATGCAGTGACACAAAATCAAAATAATTGTGCTGAAACTCACTTTGGTGGTAGAGATATGAACGCTTTTGTCTCGCCGTTGGCCGCCATTGCTCGAGCACTTTCCTACTTCTGGTGGCAGTACCGTTCTTAGGAAAGGCACCGTTCTTAGGAAAGGCACACAAAGATTCTGACCACACGGCCGTGA
This sequence comes from Axinella damicornis, assembly GCA_963931865.1. Taxonomy (NCBI): domain Eukaryota; kingdom Metazoa; phylum Porifera; class Demospongiae; order Axinellida; family Axinellidae; genus Axinella; species Axinella damicornis. The sequence goes on along the minus strand of OZ007506.1, from coordinate 11,176,793 downwards.
TCGCTGTCGCTCACATGCCGAAACTCACCGTGCTGGCTAAGTTGTGAGTGCTGTAATAATGTCTTGTCTTCGTTTTGGTCGCCATTGCTCGCGATCGACTGAGCGTGGTTGCCACGTGGCATGTGCGTTAATTGGAACGAATTGCAGCTTGCGCTCGCGCTACGGCAATGCGGCTATGAATGGTACTTGAGACTTGATAGCACTCTATATAATTTCTGATCTTCCTTATATATATCTATCATGGTACTCACGTGATGTGTGATAATTGGAACGAACTGTCACACTTAGCTTGTGCTACCGTTTACCCGCGGCTACCAGGAGTGCGGTTGCCCCTCGAAGTCAGTAAATAATATTGACTACACTTCAGACTTGAGTTCACGTAATATCTGGAAGCTCTCAATGACACACATATACCAGTGTGGCTAATGGATGTTATTGTGAGCCCAGCATGCAGCATTAGATCTGTCACTTACTTACTGTTCCACTCCTAGTGCAATAAGTGACTTCTGCATCACTTGGTGTATTGTTGGCATTTTTGTGGTACAAACCACTTGCATGTGTACTGAAACTCTGTTACAACCCCACTGCACGCCCACTTTCATTCCTCACCTCTTGTGCGTCACAGCTGAGCACTGTGTCTGGAGGGGCTTTAATAGCCAGTACTGTCTTTTCTGCAAACTCAGGGATGCTACGCAGATCACCATAAGTAACTGCTAATCTGCAATGTGCTGTCAAGGATTGTAGTATAGAAACGAAACTTTATGGACCCGAGATTACAAGACATCACTGCTGCCAGCTACACACTTCCTATTATGACATGGAGACACTAGCCGTGGACCCAGACACCACATCAATCACAACAACCACTACTTAATCTGTGTACTTCCAATAAACACTTCCAATTCCATTCTGTCTGACCTTGCATTGTTTGACTAAAATGAGTTACTCAGCAAAGTCAATACTGCAACGATCGAGATAACCCAAAGCAATTGTGTGGATACTGCCAGTTCTCCTGGTTCTCGAGGAGGAGGCTGAGCTCAGTCTTGCACATTCGGATGAGGTGGTCCAACTGGCCCTCTCGTTCTCGGGTCCGTTGTGACTGCTGCTTCAACTCATGGATCTTGTAGATCTCATCTGGGTCCGATGCCCTGTGGATGTGTGCATGTGTGTGTGCATGTGTGTGTGAGAGAGACAGCAGAGAATGAGAGTAAGTGCAATGGAAGGTGATTTGATTGGGAAGGAGGGAGGATGGCTGCCATTTAGCACCTCCTGGATGACATAATTAACAAGTCATTCCAATTAATAAAAGGACTGCTATGTGTTGCCACAGTGTTTTGGTAACTCATCACCTCCTTTCACACCTTCGCCGTCACCTGCCCTCTTTCATTGCATTAGTCTCTTGCAATCGTTACTTACACTCCAAAATCACTCTGCTCGCCACACAATCCTCCTCCTCCTCACACACGAGTACACATACTCAGCATACAGATGCAATCGGGGAGCAGCAGCTCTGCACATAGAGCCGGATTACTCATGTAGACGAGCGGGGAAGTAACTGAGTGAGCGAAGCTACTTGTTGCCGAGCGGGAAGCGAGGCAACTAATCGTGCAGCAGGGCAGTCGAATCTGAGCTAGCGTATATATATATGTTTGTAACGCTCAGGAATGCAATAAGGACGTCATTCGTACTCACTATGCATGTATGTGTAAGTGCACCCCAGGGCAATACTCAACTATGCAGTGCCGGGGGGGGGGGGGGGGGGGGGGGGGGGGGGGGGGGGGGGGGGGGGGGGGGGGGGGGGGGGGGGGGGGGGGGGGGGGGCATTCACGCAGCGAATGTCGTCCTTACAGTATATAGTAGCTGGTTGCTATTTATAACACAGAGTTTTGACTCCAAAAATGAGTATGGGTTTTGTGGTGGCATCATGAATATACTTACCTAGCCTTTATACTATAGTCAGGGTGAGCTACATGAATATACTTACCAGGCTGCGAATACAGTACACCAGTGTGCTGGCAAGTATTAACTCGCTTCCCGCGAGGCTCTTCTGCGTGCATTCACGTATGCACTAGTATAGTATATAACCTTCATAATGTGTGTGGGGGGTTGCCTTACACTAGAAATAGTACAAGCTCTATTTTCACAACTGTGCAGCATTCACACTACTTCTGAGAAGAATCAAATTGCTCTAGGTCTCTCCCACATGGCACACATTTAGAGTAGCGTGTGTAAGGTGACACACTACATGTACTTCATGTATATAAGTGTGTGATGAAGGCACAAAGAGCCAATACACCCAAGCTCGTTGGGTCAGTTATATACATAGGCGGCTCTTTACTTGAGTGCATCATATTTAACACCCTCTCCCCTTCACACACCAACACCCCTCCCCCCATCCTCCCACCCTCATCCCTTCACACCCTCATAGTCTCACCCTACCCTCCCGTTATTGTAGTTTTGCCTTGTGGACAGTAGTACTGTACAAACTGTACATTGTGAAAACTATCAGCCAATGGCCCATATACAAACAGAGGTGGTATTATACACACTTTTCATTTTCCCCAACTTCAGAGACAAAGTTCAGAGGCTTTTCTGATTTCATGTTAGAATGCAAGCCCAACGAGTGGATACAGGTCACAGTGATTGAGCAAAGGACCACAACCGGAAAATATTCTTATTTCCAAGTCGTGAGTTAATATGCAGCTAGGAACTTATGTAACAGGGACATGCTAACCCTTTACCACCGATAGCGCCCGTATGCGCCCGATAATTAAACGCCCGTTAAACCCGAGAGCGCCCGTATGCACCCGAAACTGGATTCCGGCTATTTATCACCATAGCTATGCGATCGGACTTTGGATAAGTGATTTATGTGTCACAGGAAGTCGAGTGAAGCATAATTAGCTGTGGCGTTCCATGGGGACTTTCCCCACAAATCGCGTTAGAAGTTTACTTGAGTTAGTGACGGCATATTACAGCTTATATCCTACGATCAAGTTGTTGTATTGAGTTTGTACTAGCTAGTTATCTCACCCACACTGGCAACCTACCGTTGCTGGGACAGTCAGCCAACCTCTGCCGTGGTTTTGCCGTCATTCTCGAGAGTACAGCTACAACCCGCGTTTCCACCGTTGTGTCTTTCCCAGGCCTCAATGTCAAGTCAAGGGACTACTTCAGGAACGAAGCAGGCTTGTTTTCAAGCCAAATAAGTATAACTATCAATACCTGAACTCAGCTATTTTACAAGATACAATGCCAACGAATCGATACTACACAAAAATCGCCATTTTGTGTAACCACGCGATTGATTTCTGCGCATGCGCCTCGGGGGGTATAGGGTTAAAAACCCACCCCTTCACACCCTGTTAAAATGGATAAGGAAATGAGCAGGGCTTCATTTAGAGGGGGTGGGGGGCATTCTGCTTGGAATCTCTTTGCCCCTTTGGCATTTTTACACTCTCTATTGTAAATAACATGTGCATGTACATCTAGCAATAAAATGTGATTCATGACACTTAGATTGTGTCAGAATCAATCCCAAATTCCAGAGGGAGGACCCCCAAATCTCTCTCTAAAGGCACAGACTAGCAGTTCAAAAAGCAGCTATTTCATACTGTTTTTAATGTATATGTACATCTGTGATATTTGACCCTTAGATTGTGTCAGAATCAATCTCAGAGGATCTAAATATGGGGGGCCCCTCCAGAGGCTCTATGCAGCAGAGACCTGACAGCAACCTGTTACACTATGAACGTAATGAATGTCCAGAGATCACAATCTCAGTGATCCAATATTCCCCTCCCTGCCCCACTTCCTTAATTTACAAGCAACCAAATAATTAGGTTTTAGTGATATGTATGGCCTGTCATATTCCACCTCTCAACCGAACAGATAAAACGCCATTACCCATCCTCACTCCCATCCCATTCGCCATGATTGGGGCCCCCAAGGCCTTTCTGATAGCCCAAACACTTGTTCAAGAAGGCAGAGGATTGTAAACTATGAATCTGGTGCAGACTTTCATTGAGACTATCATTTTATGGAAGCATGCCAACAGGGAGAAGGGCTCATGAATGCTGACAGGTAGTGATAAAGCCAGTGAACTCACACACCCTCAAAGTTGGTATCAAGTACCAACAGCTGCCCACAAAACCAGCTGATTGTGGACAAAGGAATGCCAACTGACCACCATTAGGAGACTCCTCCAGTGTGTTCAAACCAACATCTTCAACAGTATTAATTTTATACTCTTCGCACTGTACTTGTAGCCTCAGTCCCAGGCTCTCTCCTCAAAACAGGGGAGGAGAGAGCCTGGTAACATTCGCGAGAAAAGCTGTCGACTTCCGGCGTGTCATCATCCATGTGATAAACGAAGGACATGCCTACTTTTGTGGTAAATGTCGCGAGTTTAATACAAATCAGTCACGTGCGCTATTGAAAATATCACTGTTCATTTTCAAGGCATCTCCAGCTTCACCGAAGTCCGAGACACTTCTACAGCTAACCAGGACAGCTCACCTTGTGAACCGTCGATCCTCAAGCGGCGACAAACAAAGAACGCACAGGTCTGGCAAACAAACCGCAGTGAACAGCAAGATCAAACCAGTGGCCCTCTCGCACACCCTGTCAACTGCCTTTCGCCAACCACTGAGAGGTACTCTGTCCCGGAGCGTTCATTTGTGAGTCTACAGTTCGTACATTAGCACGGCAGTGAAGGTAAACGCCTACAAAATAACCACGTGTTCACGTGGTTTTGTTCTGCAATCTGATTGGTTCCGCCAGATCCAGGCGCCGGAAGTCGACAGCTTTTCACACGAATGTTACCAGGCTATCTCCTCCCCCCATTTTTTGAGGAGAGAGCCTGGGAACGAGGCTACTGTACTTGTACCAGGTGTGCTACACTATATATGTACAGTGGAATCTCTATAGCAGGTCACTTTGTGCCAGCCATCAACCTATAAATGTCAACTTGGTGAGTCCCAATACAGCACACTGTATAGGGATTCCACAGTACCACAGTGACTGCTGCTATGAACCAACACCAGAGTGTTGACTGATGGTCCCACCTCCATCATTCTCACAGAGTGTGCATACACCTCGTGAATACAGAATGTAGTAGTCCCCCTCCCCCAACTAGTTGCATCGCTGTGCGCACCTACTTGCAAACACCAAACAGAAAGACAAAAGAATCATTGTTATCTTGAGGCAGCTGCAGCTGAATGCACCTTGAGTGCAAATGGACCTATTGCTAGAAGCTAGTAAACCCCTGCAATAGTTAGCATACTAATAGTAAATGAATAAAGTGTAGGTCAATCAATAGCAACGGCCTGAAATAAGCTGGTAGATTTATATTGGTCCTTGCCTCTCGGTGCTAAGACCTGCTAATACACAGTAGTCAGAGTGGAAGGATCATTCCTCTCATGTATGTGTGCCTCAAGGTGCATGTGTTACAGTATACTGGCCTTGCGTGCACGTGATGTGTGTGTGTGCGTGTGTGTGTGTGGACACATGCCTCAAGGCGTGTCTTCACCATACTTGACTGAAGACATACCACATGGAATCAACACTAATGCCCTTTGGACACCAAAAGGTAGTCAGCCCTTCCTGCACCTAACAGAGTAATCAGTCTGATCCACCTACCCACAGGAGAACCACTGAAATCACTCCCTGGCTTCTGACTTGGAAAGGAACAAGTTGATTAGGTTAGACACTTACTACAGTTACTATACAGTTTCAGAGCAGGCAAGCCTAGCACACACATAGTAGGTGCCAAATTGCAAATAGGGGAGCCACAATATCATTCCTCTCCAATTTGCATATATACCATGAACATACCACACACCACCTTAATGTATTTCAATTTTCATCCAGGACAATAGTTGTAAGTGGTATAGTGAAAATTGGTCAAAAGTAGCAGTAGAGATTCTTAGCCTTGTCCCCAACCTCCACCCTACACAGTCAAGATGTACATGTATTCTATAGCACATGTACGTACAGGCCATGGGGGATCAGACTGACCAGAAGTGTCAATTAACGTCGCCACTTATAGAGTCTTGCGAGTTGGCTGAATTGTACAGTAATACTTTGGATCGTGAAGTAGCCATTGTAATGCGCAGGGAAGAACGGTTCACTCTCACAAGTTGGCTGAGTACTAGTGAGGTAGCCACGATGGCCGCAGCTACCACTACAGGTACCTAGTCTGCCAACAGCAACGACCTCAATTTCAAGGACGAGACAACAATGCAATCGTTGGCATTCATGGTGCTGAAGTCGGAGAGCCAGGTGAAGAAAGTACTCTGAGCAGTCTATACTACAAGAATATCTATTCTATACTCGCCTCATGCAGAAAGCTTGACATACATAAATGCAACACTAAGTACTAGTGATACAGACTCTACCTTTTCTGAAACTACTTTAGGCCCAACAGAACTCCACCAGCAGCTGCCAGTAAGTACTAACTTAGTTCGCTCTAAGTATGTACACACATGGCCTCAGATCAATTCACATCAGCCTAAAGAACAAGCATGCTGCACATTAAGAGACAACTCTGCTACAGACACAAGCCTCTGTCTTGACTCTCAGCCATGTCCTCCCCTTTAGTTTCTATGCATGTTTTGAAATTGAAGAATGCCAACAAGAATGAATAGAATCCATGCTGAACAGGTGATGAGGTAGCTTGCAAAATGAATTCCATAAATTATGAGCTATGTGCCTCCTAGGAAGGGCCAACCCTTGAAACTCATAAGCTTATGACATTCACGACCACTAACAACAGCCTACGGAATGCTAATTAATTGGGTACTACACAGTCACGTGCCTCAGGCGGGCTATGCCCATCAACATTGCAAAATGGAAGTGGCTGTACAGTTGGGTATAAATTAGCAACGCTGAGCGCTTGCTAAAGGCTCTGCACTCACTCTTTTTGCGGCTCACACATATCGTTTATCCCCCCCAAACGCAGACTTACTTCCACCGAATGTGGTTTTTAGATGCTTTGGAGATCAGCCCGACTCCTTCAAGCACGTTCGTTATGTCGTATATCCTTCTCTTCTGTACCCGCAGCGTGTCTGCAGCTTCGTTTAGGTCCAGGACACCATCCGGAGAGGCGTGCAGTAGCTCGCAAAACTTCTTCGTGAGTGCGCCGAGGGATGTTTCGGGTCTTCTTTCAGAAGCGGGCGATTCTGTGAGGGGAGAAGGAAGTGGCCATAACTAGCTATCACATAACATGAAAAGGACTACTTGGCGACTTACTGAGTTCTTCTGAAGAACAGGTAGAGCTCAAACGTCTCCTAGTGGGCCGATAGCTAGTACTGGGCCCGTCCATCTCCAGTTTTCGCTTTACCTGCTTGGGAGGAGAGAGACAGCATGGCAGACATGGCGACAAACCAGAAACACGCAGTATACCAAGAAGCGATACAGAATAACTCCAACACACCTGCGACGTGCCGTTCATGGTGAGGCGTAGGTCCATTGGTGTTTCGCCGAAATCTAAGGTTCGGGTCAGCGCTGAGGTCGTGGGGGTCCTTGGTACCAGGTGGCGGTTGAAAAAGGGATCAGCAGCTGTCTGGTCCTTGCTACTTCTGCGGAGAGACATTCTCCGATGTGTGAGGCTGTTTCCTTACGATGGGGCACCGTGGAGACGATTAGTGAGTGTGTTCCTGCCCTATTACATAGCTACACACTATCTGATAACGCGCCAAAACAAAAATGTCAGTGAATATTGATTGGTGTCCTAATTAGCCGTAGGGCATTCTTTACTGCAAGTGCTCGGTATACCTTTGGCTATGCCTAAGTCTCGGGTCAAGCAATAGAATAGCGTCTAAATTGGAAGAAGAGAGAAGAGAAGAGTGCTACTAGAGAGTGTTAGCTCAGCTATGTAAGCAGTGAGACTCTGCCTCCCTTTGTTTCCTGTTTTCATTTCTATTTGATTTTCCCGGGAAGAAACCGCAAAACAATCTTGCGCATGCGTGTGTGTGGAAATTAATTAAATGTTTCGTTCTATTTGAACGAAAACACTAAATGTCCAGATCCATATCCAGCAGCGTTCTTGCAGGGCGTCAGCAGGGAGTTGGATCAGCACTGAGGGGATGTGCAAACGCTAGACAACTAGTAGACTCCCTGACTTCTGCTAGGGAGAGGTTTAAATCGAACCGAGAACTTCTGGATAGGTGCTCCACTGAGGTATGCCGAGACTACTCATACAGTGCATTTTAGTCTACAGTAAACTCGTGTTCTTAGCTCTCCATCGTCATTCCTACAGTCTTGCTGCAGAACCTCATAAGTTATGTAAGAAGAGCTGTGAGAGTATCCCCACGAGTTGATGAAGCCGTACAAATGTGTACCTATATACTTCAGTGGGGTCAAGTGGAGTTGACAGACCTCATGAAAATTCCCAGTTAGGTTTAGCCTTGCGGGCCAGGCATACGGAAAATTACATCTGGTGACTATTCCGTGCTAGCTGTCTGCCGGAAAGTTTGCAGAGCAAATCAGATTTTACTAATCACATAACCTATGCTTCGATTTCTAAAACTCGGAAGCTGTTAGCCTACCTTAGTTCATGTGAAGCAGGAGTTAGTAGTCAATCAATTTCTGTGAGGATTAATAATAAATGGGTCACAACTGTGCACAGGATGGCTGCGAAGGCACTTATTGAAGCATGAAAACACAGAGTGAAAATGTGTTTGTAATCCTTCCAACACATAGTGGCAAATCTCTATGTTACTGTCATGGACGTCTATGGCTATGCTATAATTATGACACAGAATAGTCACCAGACATTCATGCGAGACTATCCCCCCCCCCCCCCCCCCCCCCCTCCAATTTCTTATGATAGTAGACCATCGAATTGTGTCCTCACTGATTCCTCACCAGTAACAGAGAATGCAGTAGTTCACACATTAACACTTACAGCTGACTGGAGTGCATTATGACGGATATTCAATAATACATTACTATTACGTATAAGTATGAAGATCATTTTTATCCGTAGTAGTCATGTCAGAGAAGGCTGGGTTCAGGTAGCTTCATTCCCAGGCCCACGCGCCGCTTTCAGTTGCACGAAAGATCGCAAAGGGCCTGGTATGTTTCCTCACATTGAGCGTAGGCGATCTGGGGCTCAGAACAGCAAGAAGAGCAGAGGTACAAGGTAACTTACCACATGTATCTAGCAAGCGGGGAGCGACTGTCATACACACCAAGCGTTGAACATGTAGTTGGTTGAACAATGCGCAAAACTTCGCTTTTTTGTTCTGAAAATTTTGGCAATTTGTCGATTACGTAATGCTCACATGAGGAAACATACCAGGCTCTCCCTGCTTTTCCGTACTGCAAGCGATGAAAAGCTGGGCGGGGCCTGGGAACGAGGCTAGGGATCAGGGTTGAACAGCAGTCAAGATAGCATAGCCCCTTCATTGCTGTTATGGTTGACGAGGTTCATCCTCGACCTGGTTGGTACAATACCAGCAGGTAGGTCCTTTCTTCTATTTGAACCCTGAGAGCAGGATGCTGCAGTCTTTGAGTGATGTTTTGGGGTCAACGGCCATTTCAGTAGTCTACAAGAGACTGCACTCTGCAAGACAAGTGTAGCTGCACGGCAGGGAGGTTGCGGGACAAGCATGAACAAGCATGCTCATCTGCTTTCCTGGTGCTCTTGCTTGTGGTTGTGGTTACGCTCTTTTATCTTTTTGGGGGTTGTGCCTTTGTATACATACATGTAGCCTATCTGATCTATATTTGTTTGTAGCAAGAGCACCAGTGAACAGCAGCTGAGGGGACAAAGAGTCAGTATTGGCTAGACAGGGACTTATTTGTGAACAAGAGCATTGTGAGTGAGAGGCGTGTGAGAGAGCCTGCAGCTCTGCAGAACACCTATATATTAGGAGTAGGCCCAACTACTGGCATTACCAGAGAGGGTTGATTGTAAATTTGGTAGTATTGGGCATGGTTAGAATCGCATGTCTGCTTATGATGGCTGAAATTAGCCCTAGGAGCAGGTTAGAGCCCAACAACCCAAGGGTACCAAATTAGGGAGTTCTAGCAGCTGAAAATGACCTCTAGATAAGATAAACTGTGGGTGGGAAAGGGTTACCTTAATGTGTTGGCTATAGTTACCAGGCTAGCGATGAGGCAAGTGAACTTGTTCAGTTTTTCACTTACCAGCTGGTGTAGTCTCGTTCCCAGACCCCGAATGTGCACATGCGAAAAGGGTCTGGTGACAATGCAACATTTTGCTCGGTCCTATGGCATTGATGTCTGGAATGTGGGATGGCCAATCAGAGTTTAGCTAGAGCAAGAATTACTTTGCAGTTTTCAGCGTCGGCGAAGTAGACCTGGTAGACACAGCCCAGAACTATGTGAAGAGGAGTGCTACCTTCCGTGGTACAAAATTCCTTTCTCACCGCTTTTCTGGGCATCTTTGAATTTAAGCTGTGCAATTTTTGCCTGGAATTTACTGATTACATCATCATGGTCACACCAATGGAAGGTCAAGTAGCCTGTCGTATTGTCACTTGACCCTTTTTCGTGTGTGTGTGTTTGGGGTCTTGGAAGGAGACTACAGCTTGTGTATAGTAGCCTCGTTCCCAGGCCTCCGCCCAGACTATCTCGCAGCCGTGGAGAAAAGTCGACTTTTCTCCACGGCTGCGAGATAAAGTCTGGGCGGAGGCCTGGGAACGAGGCTAGGTGTATAGTGCATACCAGTATGTGGAGGTAGCAGACTGATAAGAGCTCCAGTACTTTCTGACATTTGTTTTGCCTGGGTTCAATCACTTTATTGACTTCTTACCTGATGCTAAGCACTTGAGTGCATGCGGTAGACAAGTCTGATATTCTTGGTACAGGAGATACTGTATAGTGGCCTATATGTAATTTGCTGGCTGCCTTTACATGGGCAAAATGAGTGTACGTGCGTGGTCTTGTCCTATGATCAAACGTCAATCCAGTAGTCCAGTCTAAAGGCACAACCCCATAAATCATACTGTTCTCCTTTTATTATATTTGAATGCAGGGTTCTACATATGCACAGTGTGTCTCTTCAAAAGCCAACATCAAGTGGAATGACTGCTGGAAAGAGTTTGAAGCACTCAAAGAATGCATGCACAGACTTCAAACATAGTCATTATTAATGTACAAACTCACCAGTGAATCACACCTTAAGTTTCCAAGATCACAATACATGTAGAACACACTTCACCCAAACACTATTCAATAATTACTATTCGTAACTTTCCTTCTCTTTGCTTGGTTGTTTCTTGCAAAATGAGCACTTGCAAATAATTGCAATAATCTTTCCATTCTCAAAGTGGTCTTCAATTTGCTCCAGTGAGTGACCTTTGACCTCTGGTACAAAGATAATCACAAAGAATATGCTCACAAAAAGGATAATGGAGAACGTCCACCATGTCACTTCTACTGAAAATGTCTCTGAATATGGCTGGAAGCAAGCTGTGATGATGACGGCTAAGGTCCAGTTGACCATGGATGCAATACTTGCATAAAGGCTTCTAACTCGTCCCGGTACAAGTTCCGACATGGATGTCCATGGGATGGGACCCCAACCAAGTGAGAAAGCCACAATGAAGACAATGACACCAACAATGGCTAGCACTCCAATGTTCACATTGTCACAGAAAGGGTAATCGTAATGATGCTGGATCATACCATCTGGGGATGTGCAGTTTGTGCCATAACATTTCCCACAGAGACGATCCAGTATTACAAAGTCGGTCCCAATAAGGGCACTGCTGACACACATCCCAACACTGCTCACTACCAGTAGCTGCTTCCGTCCACACCAATCTACAAGGATGACTGATACCAGCGTTGCCACAACTTGGACTACACCAACTGCAATGAACGCTAGTAACCTTGGGCTAATGGTGTCCAGTCCAGCACTATCAAAGATGTCACCAGTGAAAAAGATGGCTACATTGATGCCACTGAACTGTTGGAAAAACATCAACAAGAGCACGAGAATGAAGGGGACATATACTGAACGCCGCTTCAGTTCAATCAACTGTTCCACAAGTGTCAAGTTCTTTTGAAGGGCTTTCTTAATACCATCTATTTCCTCTGGAACATTGTACTTTGGAACGCGAAGAACATTCATTATTCGATTTGCCTCCTCTTCTGTGTGCCTTTTCCAAACGCCTGTTTGTTTTACAGCCTTTTTGTACAACCATCGAGGGGTTTCGTACGTGGACAGCATCAGTAATTCAAAAAGAGCAACTACACCAGCTGCAACCAAGGATAAGTTGTAGTAGTGCACTTTCAACTTGGAGGTCCATATTGCTCCAAGTCCGTAAGATATGAATGCACCAATTGTAGAAAAGAGTTGGTTGCAGTTGCCAAAACGTCCACTATAATCTGCAGGTGCCACTTCGGCAATGTACACCTACAAGTATGTATGGACATAGACAGGAAGACCAATGAATATTAAATTCAACAGGCTACAAAGACCAGCCATTGTTGGTCACATTTGCTGATCTGTACGCTGCGAGAAGGTACCTGTCAACTAGAAAGGCCTTCACTTAGGATAAGACCACCTCAAGTTCTACAGTACCGGAGTCGTTTTCTAAGCTCGCTTCTGATTGGTTCACTTAGGTCACTTACGTCATACAGTGCATAGTTAGGGTATATTATGGCAGGTTAGGGTGTGGTTTATATTGTTATTATAGCCAATAGAATTGAAGCTTTGAAAACCACTCCGGGATAGCTCCTCAAGTTCATATGTCAGGTGATGCATCTACATTGTGACCTCCACTCTAGCCTTACAACCAGGCACTGGCCCGCCCGAAATAGGAAAGGGCCTGTCATCCACTGCCAGTGCATACGCATAACTATTTAGAGGCCAAGACGAAGGGGGAGGGGCATATGATGCAGGACATATCCACGAGTTTGATGTTAGATCACAAGAACTACACAACAACTAGGATCATACTGCCCTGGATTGCTAGCAACTCTTGCCAACTTATAGTCCATGACAAACAGTCATGCTTCATAGCACACAACCATTTCAAACTCGGTTGGTGAGCCATATAAACATGTCTTTCCTTTTGTAAATGGCCGAAATGGAGGCTAGGAGGGAGCGCTCAATCGTCATTGCTCAAGAAAACTGCATGGACCATAATACACTGGTAGTAGGCAATTTCAAAAGTTGTGGTTGCAGATGTATAACACGGTAGTCCACAAGATTTCTGGGAAATTAAACGCATACGCAAACAGTGGATACCAGGCCCTTTCTTTTTCGGATGGGCTGGGTACGAGGCTACCTCCACTCACACTTGTAGCCTCGTACCCAGGCCCACACGCGGAACGTGGAGGTGGGCCTGGTGACACATGGCAAAATTGATTTCGGGTAGGCGTATCATGTTTGTCCATTGCCAATTACTGCGTAGTAATTACATTCTTTACCCAGTGAAAAGTATAGCCGTTTGATAAAACCGCTGTTCTAGCCTTCAAGACTCACCTCTGGTCGCTCCTTGGCCAGGACTTGCTACTTAGCCATCACCAACAGCTACCTTCTGCATGATTTCGAATGCATCCAAGTAAGGAATGTAATCGCTTACGCAATTATGCTGACTGAGCACATACGGGAATTTTGCCAAGTGTCACCAGGCCCTCTTCCGCGTTCCACGTGAGGGCCTGGGTACGAGGCTATCACGTACACTTGTGTGTGCTATTGCAGCAGTGACTTACTGACACACAGTAGATAGACCATCCAGCAGAGAATCCTGTGAACAGCCTCCCAAGAAGGAGGAGAGCCAGGAAGCCACCAGTAGGTCCACTATAAGTATTCACAAATGGGGCATATGTGAGCACCAGCCACCCAGTAATGGCAGGAACACCCCCTATCATCAGTGCAGGCTTGCGGCCAAGCCGGTCAGTCACTGGCCATGCAAACAGCCCTCCAAAGACAGCCCCCAGAGGAAAGAATGCCTGCCAGGAATGGATCAGAAAACAATCACTAGTAATCGTGCATGCGAAGACTCTCACTGCATAATTTAGGTATTCATGATAGCAGACAAATTCAAAGCAAGGAAGTTTCTGCTTACAGCAAACAGGCTACGCTGAGTTGCAGTCAGGCTAGTCCCAACACTGCTGATATCATCCAGCTCCAGAAACGTTGCTGAGGAGAACCCCAGTGACATTCCCGTCAGAAGGGATGCAAGACATGCTATCAAACAGCATCTCACCACCGGCTCGCGAATACGAAAGGCGTTATGAATCCAACTCCTTTTCGATTCCAATCTTGTCTGGCTCTCTTCACTAAGAGCCAGGCTGGAACTGCAGTTTACAAGCCCGTAAGTAGAGGAATGTCCTCCACCATTAAGTAGTAGATCGTTATCTCTATCTCCGGAATATTCGCGCGTTCCCAACATTTCGATCTTTGGTGCAGTGACTAGCTCGACTCCACTGCACGCTTTTGTTCGACCTACTCGGGCCTGTCTCGGACCTGCTTAGTCTCGTTCCTAGACCCGTCTGGGTACGAGACTCGACAAGACGGTCTGGCGGGGCCCGGCCGTATGGCACGCCGTCCGTAACAAAAATAGGTAAACTCGGAAGCTGACATAATATTATTTATTTGCCGACGTGCAACATTTATTTGCCGACGTCGTGCCTTATTTGCCGACGTAGAATTCTTATTTGCCGACGTGCAACGTTTATTTGCCGACGTTATTTTGCCAGCGTATAAATCTTTATTTGCCGACGTGGAACGTTTATTTTCCGACGTTGACTTCTTATTTGCCGACGTGCAGTGATTGCAGTTGCGGTCAGAATCTGAAGTACGGCGAACAAGAAGTCTACGTCGGCATATAAGACGTCAACGTCGGCAAATAAGAAGTCAAGGTCGGCAGATAAGAAGTCTACGTCGGCAGATAAGAAGCGGCAAATAAACGTTGCACGACGGCAAATAAGATTTCCACGCCGGCAAATAAACTTTGCACATCGGCAAATAAGATTTCTACGTCGGAAAATAAATGTTGCACGTCGACAAATAAATGTTATGTCAGCTTCCCAGTTTCCCTATTTTTGTTACGAACGGCGTGCCATACGGCCGGGCGGCCAGATTTTGGACGGACGGGACATCGTATACTTCCGTGTTACCAGCTCCGCCTTAATCGTTAATCATCAGTACATGATCACGTCATGTCACAAGAGCGCATGATGACATCATTGTTTGATGTCATCGATCATGCGCTCTTGATGATCAATGTTGGTAATATGAATGCTGGACGAATTATAATTATGATGAATGCTGGATGAAAATATGATGAATGCTGGACGAAAATATGATGAATGCTGGACGAAAAGATGAATGCTGGATGAACAGAAATGGTCATGTATAAGGTGGTGAATTCTGGACGAAAAGCAATGGTAAGCTATAGCAAATTCAAATTGTGCCCCCTCTTGTGTTTCTTGGCCTTTTATATGGGAGATCTTGAATTCCATGTGTGCATTTAATAGGTCTTCCCTGTGGAGCCATCTTAGTCCCCCTGGGAACTCCAGGACAACATCGTCGTATACCTGTACGAGTTTGTAATGGCCTCATCTGCATGCCTTGTGACCCACACAAATCCTGTATGGAGATTATATACTACTCTGAAAATGATAAGACAATATCTCTGTTCAACTTATGGTCTGGCCGTCCAAAAGTGTGGAAAGCATCGTTCCCAGACCGTTTATCCAGCGCGTGTAAAAGCGATCCGTGCTGTGGTTGGTTGGGTCTGGGACCAAGACTTGTGATGCATATACTGAAAGTGAGCTGGGCTAGCTTTTTAGACCAATGTGATCTTTGCATTATAATTATGGTCACCTTTCACCCTCTCCAACATGTCTTGTACTACTTCTTCAGGAGCGAGATGGAGTTGGTCCTCTGGAGGAGTTGGACTGTTCTCTTTGCTGTTGTCCTGAAGTGGAAGAGTCAGATCATTGGTCAGTGTGGTTGGTGGTTATTGTCGGTGTCTGTATGTCTGGTTTCTGTATAGGGAGGTAACATCCTGGGCAGCATAGAAGTCCATGTCAATAGTGCTGCTTTCCCCCACTGCCAACATGGCAAATGCCAGCCTTGCTTTCTGAGAGTAGAAGGGGGCCAAGTTTACTGAGCATAGGTTAGATTTCCTAGCCACAGCTCCGTTATGTTTACAAGGTGCCCCAGAGTTAAATTGTGAACTTGAACATAAAATTATGCCAATGCCAGAAATTCAACTTCTGGTTTGTTTTCTACATAAGTTAGATACAATCCAGTAGTTGTACATTCATACTTAATGGTGTGGTGATGAATTACAGAGGGGGGAGTGGCCTTGTTCAAAGTATAAATAAAACTGTTCCCTGGTTTCCATAGCAATGGGCCCAAAACTGATGGCATGTGCCATTGTAATGGAATGGTTATGATCCCATGTTAGACCATGGGTGAGTGCTGTGTGGACTGGGACTGGAGTCAAGCTTGTAGGACAACCAGTTTTCTTGTGTCTCTGCAAAGATCGTTTAGACTTGGTGCTTTTGGCCATGGCTTTAGAGGTCGCTTGTGTTGCAGTCTTGGAAAGTATTCAGCATCCTTTTACTCCTTGTAAAAATGTTGTGGCAGTATGCTCCTCAAAATTTTGAATCCATGTGTTGCACCCTTTTGAGTTTTCTGTTCTGACATTGGCATAACAGGTGGCTGCTTGAGAACACCATTTTTGATGGAGAACTGTATACCTAAATGCATGGAAAACATAGCCATCGGGAAAGATAGCTTGCAGTGAAGGTGGCAGTTGACCATTTTTCATTTCCATTTGAAGTGGACTGACAGTGGACTGTATGGTGGTGGAGTGGGTGACGATGGTGGTGGTGTAGGTGACGATGGTGGTGGAGTGGGTGACGATGGTGGTGGAGTGGGTGATGATGGTGGTGGAGTGGGTGACGATGGTGGTGGAGTGGGTGATGATGGTGGTGGAGTGGGTGACGATGATGGTGGTGTAGGTGACGATGGTGGTGGAGTGGGTGATGGTGGTAGTGGAGTGGGCAATGATGATGGTGGAGTGGGCAATGATGGTGGTGAAGTGGGCGATGATGGTGGTGGAGTGGGCGATGATGGTGGTGGAGTGGGCGATGATGGTGGTGGAGTGGGCAATGATGGTGGTGGAGTGGGTGATCATGAGTAGGCAATGATAGTGGTGGAGTGGGCGATGATGATGGTGGAGTGGGCGATGATGGTGGTGGAGTGGGCGATGATGATGGTGGAGTGGGCGATGATGGTGGTAGAGTGGGCGATGATGGTGGTGGAGTGGGTGATCATGAGTAGGCAATGATGGTGGTGGAGTAGGCGATGGTGGTGGAGTGGGCGATGATGGTAGTGGAGTGGATGATTATGGTGGTGGAGTGGGCGATGTTGGTGGTGGAGTGGGTGATCATGAGTAGGCAATGATGATGGTGGAGTGGGCGATGGTGGTGGAGTGGGCGATGATGGTGGTGGAGTGGATGATCATGGTGGTGGAGTGGGCGATGTTGGTGGTGGAGTGGGTGATCATGAGTAGGCAATGATGATGGTGGAGTGGGCGATGTGGGCGATGATGGTGGTGGAGTGGATGATCATGGTGGTGGAATGGGCGACGATGGTGGTGGAGTGGGTGATGATGGTGGTGGAGTGGGTGATGATGGTGGTGGAGTGGGTGACGATGATGGTGGTGTAGGTGACGATGGTGGTGGAGTGGGTGATGATGGTAGTGGAGTGGGCAATGATGATGGTGGAGTGGGCAATGATGGTGGTGAAGTGGGCGATGATGGTGGTGGAGTGGGCGATGATGGTGGTGGAGTGGGCGATGATGGTGGTGGAGTGGGCAATGATGGTGGTGGAGTGGGTGATCATGAGTAGGCAATGATAGTGGTGGAGTGGGCGATGATGATGGTGGAGTGGGCGATGATGGTGGTGGAGTGGGCGATGATGATGGTGGAGTGGGCGATGATGGTGGTGGAGTGGGCGATGATGGTGGTGGAGTGGGTGATCATGAGTAGGCAATGATGGTGGTGGAGTAGGCGATGGTGGTGGAGTGGGCGATGATGGTAGTGGAGTGGATGATTATGGTGGTGGAGTGGGCGATGTTGGTGGTGGAGTGGGTGATCATGAGTAGGCAATGATGATGGTGGAGTGGGCGATGGTGGTGGTGGAGTGGATGATCATGGTGGTGGAGTGGGCGATGTTGGTGGTGGAGTGGGTGATCATAAGTAGGCAATGATGATGGTGGAGTGGGCGATGTGGGCGATGATGGTGGTGGAGTGGATGATCATGGTGGTGGAATGGGCGACGATGGTGGTGGAGTGGGTGATGATGGTGGACTGGTGGTGGAGTGGGCAACGATGACTGGAGTGGTGGGTGGTGAGGTGGGCAATTATGGTGGCGAGGTGATGATGTTGTGGACAAGTGTGGTTGCGTGGGCAATGACAGAGTCATGGGTGATAATTGGGTTCACTGCCTGTCTTGCCAAGGACAGTGTTTCTTGTTTTCAGTGGAACTAAATATGGTTGGTGTAAATGCTTCTCTTCCTTGTAAAGGATAGCTGTTTGTGTTTCCTTACAGAGAGAGAAGGCTGCCTGTGTCCATCAGGGGATGGAAAGGACACCTTAATTGGTGGGGAGGGCTGACTGGGCACTGTAGTTGGTGGGGAGGGCTGACTGAGCATTGTAGCTGTTGGGGAGGGCTGACTGAGCATCGTAGTTGGTGGGGAGGTCTGACTGAGCATTGTAGTTGGTGGGGAGGTCTGACTGAGCATCGTAGTTGGTGGGGAGGTCTGACTGAGCATCGTAGTTGGTGGGGAGGGCTGACTGGGCACTGTAGTTGGTGGGGAGGGCTGACTGAGCATTGTAGCTGTTGGGGAGGGCTGACTGAGCATCGTAGTTGGTGGGGAGGTCTGACTGAGCATCGTAGTTGGTGGGGAGGGCTGACTGGGCACCATAGTTGGCGGGGAGGGCTGTCTGAGATGATTTGGGAGATGGGGAGGGATGATAAGTTGTTTTATGTTCTGTCGGTTGCTGGGTCGTGAGGGTTGATATGATGCATTGGAGGGTCAGAGAATTGGTTTAGAGCTGAATGTGGTGGGGAGAGCTCCTTGGCCCTGTTAGAGCAGAGTAGCAGTATGTAGGTGGCTTGAGAGTTTGTGCGGTTTCCTGAAGGTTGTATGCAGCTACTGAACCATGGCTTAGAGAAGTGTCCTCCCTGTGGTATTTCTTTGCCAATGCTGGCTCAAGGAAGGTATTGCTGTCGTAGAATGCTGCGGAGTACCTTTACTGATGATTGGTAAAGCTAGGCCTGGGAACGAGGCTAGTGCCTATCAGTCATACTGATTAATGCTGCTGTATATCTGCTGGATCATAGGTAGATTATAGTCATGTAGGAAGCAATAACCTAACAAAGTTAATGGTGTGTGAGCTGATGTACGCTACTATGTTGATACCTTGCACAATCCATGTACCTTTAGATCATATCAATACACCATGTGCTGTCCTTCCTGAGCAAATGAATGCTCTGTAGTGACAACAGGTCTCAGATATACGGGTATGAACAACTACTCCTGTCACGCTGTAGGTCACTGTGTGACCTGGGAGTTGACTTATACTAGAAAGTATCAACTGCAGTGTATGTATCAATGCATAGCAGGTGCCAATACGCCATATATGCTTGTCAGTACTCACAACTGCCATATATGCTTATACGTACTCACAACATGCTGACAGTAAAATAGCGTACCTGCACTTGAACACTGGGACATGGTGCCAATGTAATGGAATGGTTATGATTCCATGTTAGACCATGGTTGAGTACTGTGTGGACTGCATGGGTCTGGAGTCAAGCTTGTAGGACAACCAGTTTTCTTTTCTCTCTGCTGACTTGGAACTTTTGGCCATGGCTTTATTGGTCGGCTTCTTGCGCTTGTGTTGGCAGTGTCTTTCAGTCTTGGAACGTATAGTGTGCTCCTCAAGATTTTGAATCCATGTAGTTGCACTCTTTTCTGTTGTAACTAATCAAGTGGCTGAGAACGCCATTTTGATGGTGGCGAGGTGGGTGGTGGTGACGTAGGTGATGGTGTGGACAAGTGTGGTCAGGTGGGCAACGATGGAGTCATGGGTGATAATTGGGTTGACTGCCTGTCTTGCCAAGGGCAATACATGGTTGGTGTGACTTCTCTTCCTTGTAAAGGATAGGTGTTTGTGTTTCCTTAGAGAGAAAGAAGGCTACCTGCGTCCATCAGGGGATGGAAAGGCACCTCAGTTGGTGGGGAGGGCTGACTGAGATGATTGAGAGTTGGGGAGGGTTGATAAGTTGTGCGATGTTCTGGGTTGTGAGGGTTGATATGATGCATGGTTTGGGGCTGAATGTGGCGGGGAGAGCTCCTTGTCCCTGTTAGAGCAGAGTAGCAGTATGTACATGTAGGTGGCTTGAGAAATTGTGAGGCTTCCTGAAGGTTGTATGCAGCTACTGAACTATGGCTTAGAGAAGTGTCCTCCCTGTGGTAATTCTTTGCCAATTCTGGCTCAAGGAAGGTATTGCTGTCGTAGAATGCTGTGGAGCCTCTGCCTGTACCTGTGCAGATGAGATCCAACCACTCTCTGTTTCCATTGTGGTAATTGAGGAAGAAGACTAAGAAGAGATACATAAAATTGTACAATATGAAGCTAGAGCTGGTGAGGAGCCTGGGAACAAGGCTGGCTAGTGTCTACTCCTTAATGTTGCTGTATACCTTGGCTGCTTCCTGCTGGATCATATGTAGATCATAGCCATGTATGAAGCAATAACCTAACACCAGGAAGGATCAGTGTGGAATGAATTACAAACCTTTACCTATACCGACAAAAAACAAACCTCATCATTTAACAACAAGAATCCTCGTAATTTCCGGCATGTAGGGAAAGCCCTGTTCAATATACATAGATGACATCTACGCAGAAAACCGAGTGGCAAACATGTATATATACAATGTACCTTCTTGGGCTTGGTGGAATGAAGAGCTCTTGAAGGAGAACTGTTGCGACACTTACTGGTGTTACCTGCATGGGTACCAAAGGGTGTGTGAGGTCAGGAGCTTATGAGCGCCGTGAAGCAGCTCCTGGTGAGCTCCATGTACACTACTATGTTGGTACCGTGCGCAATCCAGATCGTCAACTGAAATACACCATGTGCTATCCTTAGCTGAGCGAATAAATGCTCTGTAGTGACCACAGGTCTCAGATATGTACAGGTATGAAGAACTACTCTTGTCACGCTGTAGGTCACTGTGTGACCTGAAAGTATCAACCACAGTATAATATTATGTACAATGCATAGCAGCCTCTGCTCCTTGCTGACCAAGTTCCTTTGTATCTAAAAGTGCAATGAACATGTTACCCCAGCTCCTACAAGTGTTCAAGTGCAGGTATGTTATTTTGCATGTTGTGAGTACCTACAAGCATATTTGGCAGTTGTGAAGCATGTATGGTGGTATTGGCAATTTGGCACCTGTGTCGTTTCCATTTGGTCACGTTCCTGTTGCATCTGCGCATGCATGTAAGGACAGCAGTAAAACGTCTGTTCACACACATGATCTGTGAGATACAACAGCGAATGTACGTACCCATCACAGTTGCAAGTAACAGCCTCATCGATATCCTCGAGTGACTCTGTGTGAACAGATCCTGAACGTGTACAAACCAATTTTCCTATTATAAGTCATGGAATTGAGCTGCGCATGCTATAGTGTTATACATGTGCCCATGCACCCCACTCACCCCAAATATAATTGTAGTCATCTCATCAGTTCTCATGGATGATATTTTCCCACACTGACCACAAGCGTACAAGATATTAGTAGTGCTTTGTCCTTACTGCCTTACTTTTCTGTC
Source organism: Axinella damicornis (assembly GCA_963931865.1). NCBI lineage: Eukaryota > Metazoa > Porifera > Demospongiae > Axinellida > Axinellidae > Axinella > Axinella damicornis. The sequence goes on along the minus strand of OZ007506.1, from coordinate 11,154,941 downwards.
TTTTCCACAGCTATTCTCGTCTGAATTGTCAGTGCATACATGCAGGAACAGTGACTTCATTTCAAAATGCCATGTATTGTGTTTTGAATGACAACTTACTGTGCATCAGCCTTACTCAACATATAGTCGAAACTAGAGCAAAGTAGAACCCCTGAGCATCAAATTGTATTCCTCGCCTCAGTGTGCTGGTGAGATGTCTAGCAAGAATTACAGTGGAAATCTTTTGTTTGCATAATATTATGATCACCTGAATATTATGATCACCTGACATACCTCAACAGTGGTACTGGTGAAAGTACCCCCCCCCCCCCCCCCCCCCCCCCCCCCCCCCCCCCCCAACAGAATTTGCAACTGTCAGAACTACAGCATTGGGGGTTACCAAACAGTTGATTGAAAAGAGATGGGAAGGAGGGGGTTGTAGCAGTTATTTGCAGAGTTCACAGGGGAGTATGTCACAGTTAGATACATTTCACCAACTGGGCATTAGACCCTATGCACTTGTAGGGCTTCTCGTCAGTCCAAAAAGCGACCAAAAAAGCTTCAGAGGCCCCAGGGACCACTTTGAGGGACGAACTCAAAAATTTGGTCAGATTTCGGCACGCATCCCCCACTAAACGTACAAGTGGGGGGGGGGGGGGGGGGGTATCGAAAGAGGGGGTGGCAGCCCACCCTTCGCCTGCCGTGGTCGTTTTTGATTTTAATTTTAAACTTCAGGTTTAGTGATAATTACAGTAACACTCAAGAGCTAAAATCAAGGGATAACTTATGCAGCACACAAGAATTCAAACAAATCGAGTTAAACTGCAATCGTACTGCTCATGTGAACACATCTAAAACACAGGATCATGTGCAAATGTAGCTATGGATTCAAGAGTCTTCACCTGAATCCAATTAGTGACTGTCCTCCCTCCTCCCACCTGGCTGTTTCTTGCAAAGTGAGCACTTGCAAGTAATCGCAATAATCTTTCCATTCTCAAAGTGGTCTTCAATTTGCTCAAGGGAGTGACCTTTGGCCTCTGGTAGAAAGATGACCACAAAGAATATGCTAATAAACATGACAATTGAGAAGGTCCACCATGCAAACTTAGGTTTAACTGCGTTTGAATAAGGCTGGAAGCAAGCTGTGATGATGGTGGCAAAGCTCCAGTTGACCATGGATGCAATACTTGCACAAAGGCTTCTAACTCGTCCTGGTACAAGCTCCGACATAGACGTCCATGGGATGGGACCCCAAGCAAGTGAGAAAGCCACTATGAAAATGATCACACCCACAATAGCAATGGCTCCAAGACCAGGATTGTTGCAGAAAGTGTATTCGGCATGTGGGGGCTTAGTTCCAAAGTAGCCATGACACCAGTGATTCAAGATGAAAAAGTAGGCCCCTAGAAGGGCACTGCTGGCACACATCCCTATACTGCTCACTACGAGAAGCAGCTTCCGACCACGCCAATCCACTACTAAAACTGATACCACTGTCGCCACAACTTGGACTACACCAACTGCCAAAAGAGCTACAAGAGTTGGTGGTAGTGGCACGTGTGCTTGCAGAAAGATCGGAGCAGTGAAAAATATTGCTGCATAGATACCACTGAACTGTTGGAAAAACATCAGAAAGAGCACAAGAATGAAGGGGATGTACACTGAGTGATGTTTCAGTTGAATAAACTGTTCCACAAGTGTCAGGTTCTTGTCAAGGGCCCTCTTAATGCCACGGATTTCCTTGGAACGTCATACATTGGACCACGAAGAATGTTCAAAATTTGATTCGCTTCCTTTTCTGTCTCACTTTTCTGGATCCCCATTTGTCCGGCGGCCTTTTTGTACAACCATCGAGGGCTTTCGTATGCGCATAACATCGCTATTTCAAACAAGGTGACTATACTGGCCGCAATCAGGGCTATATTATAGTAGTGTAGATTCGGTATTGCTCCAAGTCCGTAAGAAATCAATATACCAATCATGATAAACATTTGGTTGCAGCTTCCAAAAAGCCCTTTAAAACTTGAAGACGACACCTCAGCAATGTATACCTGTATGCATGTATATGAGATTGCGTCAAATATAGTGATGTACTGATAATCGGTATTGACTGATATTAGAGTATTGGTACTTCTAGCCTTGTTCCCAGGCCGCGTGGAGGAGAGAAAGCAGCCTAGTATCCACAGCTTACGAATGCAAAACTATTCCCGGTACATTTCCGTAAATTGTAAGGTTCTCGTAGTCAGTCTACATGGGCCAAATCTGGACATAATACTGAAGGTCTAATCTACGCACACGCACAAGCCAACAAGTGGCTGCAAGGCTTTACCGTCAAATCTGTCATTCAAAAGTGCAACCCCAGCATTCCACTCAGCTACGTAGGAGTGCAGCAAGGTTGGCCTTCCTGTCTGTTACTTCTCATGTCTGCGACAGTGGTGATGGTTTAGGCGTATATACTTGCCTTTCCTGTGCATGCGAAGTGGAGACAGTTGCACGTAAACTCAGGACACTTAATCAAGAAACAGGTTCATGACAGTGTGACATGTTTCCTGATGACTTATATACATGCATCAGAAAGCACTTTGTCACGTACTTGCTGCCTTTCGATGATATGGAAATGAAATGCACGTATCAGATTTTAATGTGTGTGTGCGTGACGGAAGTGGGATGTTCGTGGGGCGGGACTAGACTAGTGACACGCGACCTTCATACTTGAACCTCGAACTCCGCGAAGAAAGCTGGGGGAGCAGCAGTCAAAGCGGACACAATCGGGGAGTAGCAGTTGAAGCACATGCAATCGGGCAGCAGCAGTTGAAGCAGATGGAATCGGGGAGCAGCAGCTGAATCGGACGCAGTCGGGGAGCAGTTGAAGCGGACGCAATCGGGGAGCAGCAGCCGAAGTGGATGCAATCGGGGAGCAGCAGCTGAAACGGACGCAAGTGGCGAGCAGCAGCTGAAGCGGACACAAGTGGCGAGCAGCAGCCGCAATCGGGGAGCTGAAGCGGACGCAAATGGGGAGTAGCAGTTGAAGCGGATCGATGCAATCACGGAGCAGCAGCTGAAGCGGACACAATCTGGGAGCAGCAGCTCTGCACAGAGAGCTGTTCGGCGCCAGATTACTCACGTAGGTGAACGAGGGGGAAGTAGCTGAAGCTACTTGTATGTATAAATTTTGCCGACCGTAATGTACACAACCCCCCAGGTTTTTCTGGGAATGGCTGTGCATGAGCAAGCAGTGAATACCAGGCCGCTTTCTCTCCTCCCACGTGGCCTGGGAACGAGGCTATAGTACTTCCTACAGTGACCAATGTTATTAAGTCTTTGGCTAATGGGATTATGTATAATTATATAGTTAGGCTGTCCGACATTGCGGCATGCATGTACACAAACGTATACATACCTTTCACTAAACATATTGGATCGGTAATCAGTATTGGCCATCAGCTACTGACAACTGCGGGTTATCAGAATATCTCCTTATCGGTACATCACTAGTCCACACTGTGCATTCCTTTGAGATGCAGTAACTTACCGACACACACAAAATGGACCATCCAGTTGCAAACCCAGTGAACAGCCTCCCAAGGAGGAGGAGAGCCACGAAACCACTGGTGGGTCCAGTAAAATTGTTGTTGAGGAGTCTGGCATAGGTGATAAACAGCCACCCAGTAATGGCAGGAACACCTCCAATCATCAGTGCAGGTTTGCGACCAAGCAACTCAATCACTGGCCATGCAACCAGCCCTCCGAACACAGCTCCCAAGGGAAGGAATGCCTGTAGAGAATTGTGGTCGGTGCAGTGTTATGATCTATAATGTATACAGTATTAGGCCTGTAGTGTGGCCTCCTTCTGAGACAGCTGCTGCATAGTATCCTGGCAACACAGGCTACATCTAGCCTCATTCCCAGCCTCGGACTTATGGCACGCCGTTCGTAACAAAAATAGGGAAACTGGGAAGCTGACATAACATTTATTTGTCGACGTGCAACATTTATTTGCCGACGTAGAAATCTTATTTGCCGATGTGCAAAGTTTATTTGCCGGCGTGGAAATCTTATTTGCCGTCGTGCAACGTTTATTTGCCGCTTCCGGCTGCCGACGTAGACTTCTTATCTGCCGACCTTGACTTCTTATTTGCCGACGTTGACGTCTTATATGCCGACGTAGACTTCTTATTCGCCGTACTTCAGATTCTGACCGCAACTGCAATCACTGCACGTCGGCAAATAAGAAGTCAACGTCGGAAAATAAACGTTCCACGTCGGCAAATAAAGATTTATACGCTGGCAAAATAACGTCGGCAAATAAACGTTGCACGTCGGCAAATAAGAATTCTACGTCGGCAAATAAGGCACGACGTCGGCAAATAAATGTTGCACGTCGGCAAATAAATTCTGAACGTGATGGCTAAGCTGTTCTCGGCTATTGTCAATAGCAGACTGGAGTGGTGGGCAGAAACTAACAATGTTTTGAATGTCACCCAATTTGGCTTTAGAAAGAACCACAGAACAACCGATCCTATTTTCATCATTAACTCCTTGATCCAGCTCTATAAAAAAAGAAAGAAAACACTCTTTGCCTGTTTCATTGACTTCAAGAAGGCGTTTGACTCCATTAATCATTCCCTCTTATGGAGAAAACTAGCTCAAAACATGTACAGGAATGCAACATCAGTGGTATGCCTAGAGGGTGAATACTCTGAAAGGTTTCCCTGCAGAAGGGGAGTGCGGCAGGGATGTAATCTCAGTCCTCTCCTGTTCTGTTTATTTCTGGCAGATCTTGAGGTGTCCCTGGAAGGCGGAGAGATGGAAGGAGTAAATCTTGTTTATTCCAAACTCCGATTGTTATTATTCGCCGATGATCTAGTTCTTCTATCTGAATCCACCCAAGACTTACAACTCGCAGTTGACCTACTGAGCGAATACTGTGCCACGTGGGACTTAAACATCAACCTCATTAAAACCAAGATAATCCCCTTTACCAGCCCCAGGAGATCAATGAACCCTGTACACATCTTTCTTAATGGAGTTGAGATCCAAGTCACCAAAGAATACAAGTATTTGGGCTTACTTATGTCCGCCAACGGCTCACTCAAACCAGCCATTCGCACTCTCGCAGCACAAGCCAATAAAGCATTGTTCTCACTCATGAGATCGGCTGCTCGCCTAAAATATCCCTCTCCACGTATATTGTCCCACCTCTTTGACACGCTAGTAAGACCAATTGCAGAGTATGCATGCGAAGTTTGGTTTCCCTCCAGTGCAGAAGAAATGGAAGTGATCCACAGGAGATTCTGCAAGTTCGCTCTTGGCTTGCCCACATCTGCCACAAACATTGCTGCCTATGGTGACATTGGTAGGGTACCCCTATCCATCAGGTACAAACTGACTCTCCTGAAATATTGGGTAAGAATCTCCACTTCCCAAAATATTAGTCCCCTCTTGGGAGAGGTCTATGAATTGATCTCCGACGATCCATCCAACACTTGGTTAAGAGAGATCCAGGGAATATTAAATGAAACAGGTTTCTCCTACGCATGGCCCAACCCTCTAGGAGTCGATCCAACAGAGCTACTCAGCAATCTCCGTCAAAGACTGTCTGACCAATATTTGCAGAAATGGAATGGGTCACTGACGGCCTCAAGCAAGCTAAGAACATACAGGCTCTTTAAAAACACCTTGGAGTATGAGCCTTACCTCGACCTACCTCCATACCTCAGAGTCCCTCTCGCACGTTTCAGATGTAGTGCCCATGGCCTGAAAATCGAGACTGGCCGCTACACTGTCCCAACTCCAACCCCGGTGGAGGAGAGACAGTGCGACCTCTGTGGAGTATTAGAAGATGAACAACATTTCTTAATAAATTGTCCATTGCTCAGCAGGCAAAAACTATTTCAACACTGCTCTAAAATACTACCACCATTTGAGCACAAGTCTCCTACGGACAAGTTCCTCTTCATAATGACTAGCACGGACTCCAAACTGCTGCCACTGCTAGCCCACACAGTACAGCAAGGCTTTCTGTCAAGAGCCCCTCACTGTGAATCTATCCACTAGCTAGCTAGACGTCTGTTTGTGCAATTTTCCTGACTAATAGGCCCTCCTGGCCTTTATTTGTCATTTAATAATAATATTATGTCAGCTTCCGAGTTTACCTATTTTTGTTACAGACGGCGTGCCATACGGACTCCACGCCCAGCTTTTTTCGCTTGCGTACTGCAAGCGGTAAAAGCTGGGAGTGGAGGCCTGGGAACAAGGCTAACTATACATGTACTTACACAGCAGATAGTGAATAATCTAGCTAGATATACCGTGGGAAATTATGTGGTACAAACTGGATTAGAGTGGAATTGCTTACAGCAAATAGGTTTGAAGTCACGTTGGTCGTGTGAGTACTAGAGTTGTCCAGCTCCACAAGTGTCGCAGAGGAGAACCCGAGGGCCATTCCCACCAGCAGAGACGCCAAACATGCTATGAGGCAGCATGTTGCAACTCGAAACAATCTTTCACGAGCATGCAAGACACTTTGAATTGAAGTCTGTTGATCAAATTCCAGACTACTCTCACCCTCGTCTTGCTGCACGTACGCAGGAAAGTGCTCCCTATCAGGCCCAAGAAGGGGATCTGTGTCCCTATAGCTAGCTGTGGAGTCCGATTCCCGTATCCCTGACATACTGGTCCTGCATAATATTATAGTGATTGCATGCGCACTATACATAATTACACCTATAATATTGACAATGGGTGTGGCTAGTCTATTTACAGTACAGTGCTGTAGTAACTGTCATTCTGCTGTAAGATTCTAACTGTAAGATTTAAATAACTGTTTTCCCTGTCGTTGTTAGTATTTGTTGTGTTGTACACTGTTCTTTGCTCCTTGCTAGTAACGTACCTTGTCAAATTATGCAATCATAGTAATACTGTAGATCATGCCTCATGTTCATACTCTCAGTCTTGTTCCTAGACCATTTTTCGGTGCGAAAAATGGTCTGGGAACAAGACTACTTCTTAGTGGTATGTAGCGCATGACTGTTATGGTATACATAGGTGCCATTGCTGGCCTGTGCGAGTGTACATGATCTCTGTGCACTGCAGGTCGTAGCCGGCTGGTGCAGGATCAGTTTAATACCAATGCCATGAGAGTTATTTAATTGGCCCATCCCGGCTTTCATTGTGCTGTACTGATTGATTTGTAGGTGGGGCTTTGTAAGCAGCAACTTAGATCCTTGTATGGACATACCAGGTGAACAGTTATGCAGGTGTTTGAATAATTATTGAGAACTCAAACTTCAAGTTTAGTGATAATTACAGTAACACTCAAGAGCTAAAATCAAAGGATAACTTATGCAGCACACAAGAATTCAAACAAATCGAGTTAAACTGCAATCGTACTGCTCATGTGAACACATCTAAAACACAGGATCATGTGCAAATGTAGCTATGGATTCAAGTCTTCACCTGAATCCAATTAGTGACTGTCCTCCCTCCTCCCACCTGGCTGTTTCTTGCAAAGTGAGCACTTGCAAGTAATCGCAATAATCTTTCCATTCTCAAAGTGGTCTTCAATTTGCTCAAGGGAGTGACCTTTGGCCTCTGGTAGAAAGATGACCACAAAGAATATGCTAATAAACATGACAACTGAGAAGGTCCACCATGCAAACTTAGGTTTAACTGCGTTTGAATAAGGCTGGAAGCAAGCTGTGATGATGGTGGCAAAGCTCCAGTTGACCATGGATGCAATACTTGCACAAAGGCTTCTAACTCGTCCTGGTACAAGCTCCGACATAGACGTCCATGGGATGGGACCCCAAGCAAGTGAGAAAGCCACTATGAAAATGATCACACCCACAATAGCAATGGCTCCAAGACCAGGATTGTTGCAGAAAGTGTATTCGGCATGTGGGGGCTTAGTTCCAAAGTAGCCATGACACCAGTGATTCAAGATGAAAAAGTAGGCCCCTAGAAGGGCACTGCTGGCACACATCCCTATACTGCTCACTACGAGAAGCAGCTTCCGACCACGCCAATCCACTACTAAAACTGATACCACTGTCGCCACAACTTGGACTACACCAACTGCCAAAAGAGCTACAAGAGTTGGTTGTAGTGGCACGTGTGCTTTCTGAAAGATCGGAGCAGTGAAAAATATTGCTGCATTGATGCCACTGAACTGCTGGAAAAACATCAGAAAGAGCACGAGAATGAATGGGATGTACACTGAGTGATGTTTCAGTTGAACAAACTGTTCCACAAGTGTCAGGTTCTTGTCAAGGGCCCTCTTAATGCCACGGATTTCCCTTGGAACATCGTAATTTGGACCACGAAGTGTGTTCAAAATTCGATTTGCCTCCTTTTCTGTCTCACTTTTCCTAATGCCCTTTTGGCCTATGGCCCTTTTGAATAGCCATCGAGGACTTTCATATGTGCATAACATCAGTATTTCGAACACCACAACTACACCAGCTGCAACCAGGGCTATATTATAGTAGTGTAGATTCCGTATTGCTCCAAGTCCGTAAGAAATCAATATACCAATCGTGATAAAGAGTTGGTTACAGTTGCCAAAAAGCCCTTTAAACTTTGCAGACGCCACTTCAGCAATGTATACCTATGTGTGTGTGTGTGTGTGTGTGTGTGTGTGTGTGTGTGTGTGTATACAAGATGAACAAATTCCTAAGTATTCTCCACAAAACCTCCCCTCTCATTAAGACAACCATTACTTAATCCATCGATATGCTCAAAAATAATTCCACTCCCTAGTTAGTGATATATATTGCATGAAAGTATGCCTACCCAATAATACGATTGTGCATAACTTTTAGTGTATGAGCAGGCCAAAAGCTCCTGTCCTGTTGCACCTCAGTTACGTCAATTCCCGATTAAATTTCATTGCAGCTTTTCTTCACTCTGTTCAAAGGTCAAGTATGCATGCAGCTAAGAGAACAGAGCTGGAGAGGGTCTGCAGATAAAGCAGCGATGCTCCAACAACTGAGCACTGTGAACAGCAGGACGCTTTCAACAGGTCATTCCTTCAGACTGTGTGACATTTGCATGGTCAGACATGTGACAGTCATAATCAGATTTTTCTGTCACCATTACTGTCATTCAAATATAAGGCAACTCCCTTTTTTTGCGAGTAGCCACTTCCTTGTGCATGGGGAGATTATGGTCCTTAAGATCATTATCATTTGTGCACGGGTACTGAATTGGTCTTTTAGCGTTTTCGAGGGGCAACCGCACTCCTGGTAGCAACCATTACAACCGGTTGCAACTCGGTGGTAGCACAAGCTAGGTATTGCAATTAACGCACATGCCACATGGCAACCACGCTCAGTCGATCGCAAGCCAAGCAAAGGGAAGACAAGAATGATTATACCACAATCAGGTTACAGTATTTGCGGGAAATAACGGGTCATATATCCCACGGCCGGCCACGCACGCATACGGTAAGCAATCACGTGAACGAGAAAAGCGAAGAGCTAGCTTTGTTAGTCTAGCCAAGGACTCGTGCCTTTACCACTACCTCAGTCAAGTACCACGGATGCCTCTTCCACTGATCGGTGAGTGTTTCATTCCGCCTCGGAAGTGCCTCAGGCTTTGCCCTCGGCACTTCCTCGGCTCCACTCAAGCACTGACCTTTCCTGGTGGATATAACGGGTCTTTTGTAGCCTCGTACCCAGTCCCACGCCCAGCTTTTCGTCGCTGCTTAGTACGGTAAAGCGGGGAGGGCCTGGTACATTTCCTCACGTGAGTGACATCAAGGGTAGAAAGGGGTAGAAAGACCGGAAGTTTAACGTGGGCGTAGTGGGTCTCAGAACAGCAAGAAGAGCGAAGGTACCAGGTAACACACCACACGTATCTAGCTAGCGGGGGGCGACTGTCATACTCACCGAGCGTTGAACGTGTAGATGGCTGAATAACACGCAAAACGTAGCGTCTTCGTTCTGAAAATTTTGCGGTTTTTCAATTACGTCATGCTCACGTGAGGAAATGTACCAGGCCCTCCCCGCTTTACCGTACTAAGCAGCGACGAAAGCTGGGCGTGGGACTGGGTACGAGGCTAGGTCTTTTGTACTAAAGTGGCTGTGGTTTTTATTCCGAAGCAGCTGTGCAACAGCTGTGGGTTTATAGAAATTAGAGCATGATGACTCAGTGTTTATGGAAATTAGACCATGGAATTCTGGAGCATGCAAGGATTCAGGTAGCTATAGTACAAGCCAGTTAGACTATGCCCTTTCCTGGTTTATGGGAAATCCCACTAGAGGCTGTTCATTTAGACCACTCTGGCTGCGCCTCCTGGTTAGACTCTAAATAAACAGCCTCTCATGGTTAAACCACTCAAGGCCATAGTCTAACTATAACATATCCCGCTGGTCAGGGATATTACCTATACTTAGTACTACTCACGTGACCCTCAACGAATCAGACGCCTCAGAATCAATCACATGACTGAGCATTAAATCGCTTATTGCACACTTTAGTGCGCATTATCTAGATAATGCAGTTCAGTTCAGTTCAGTTCAGTTCATTTTGATTTGATAACCCAGGAATGCCGCATCTCCAATACAGAAGGTTTTCATGCAGGTCCTGGGCCCCATTAACGGGGGATGGTGATGCCATCATCACTGAACTCGCTTGAGTTACCATAAATGGCATTGCTCAAACTTGTTTTTCTGGAAGGGCAAAGGGCAAATTCCTTTTTTCAAGGCGAACCACCCTTCAACAGAAAAACCAAGGGCTTTAGTGGGATTCAAACTCAGGACAGAGCCTGAGTTGCGCACTGGAGACTCTCACTCCACCAGTACACCACCGCGCACCCCAATGCACACTTTTCAAAGATCAATTTCAGGTCAGTGAGTTGCACAAGTAGTTTAGATACCAGTTAGCAGTGCATTACGGGCTTTAGTGCACTCGGGCAATCTAGTTAACAGTCTCGGGCGGATAATTCAGCGAGTACATTATCCGCCCGAGACCGTTACCTAGATTAATTGCCCTCATGCATTAAAACCCGTAATGCACTGCAAACTGGTATTTAAGTATTACTTAGTGCTACTCACGTGACCCTCAACGAATCAGACGCCTCAGAATCGATCACATGACGGAGCATTAAATCGCTTATTGCACACTTTAGTGTGCATTATCTAGATAATGCATTGAGTTGCACTAAATAGTTTAGATACCAGTTTGCAGTGCATTACGGGCTTTTGTGCACTCGGGCAATCTAGTTAACGGTCTTGGGCGGATAATGCACTCGCCTTCGGCTCGTGCATTATCTCGCCCTCGACCGTTAACTAGATTGCCCTCGTGCACTAAAACCCGTAATGCACGGCAAAGTGGTATCTAAATATTACTTATTACAGTGCTCACAAATTCGACAGCACGGTGAGTTTTGGCATGTAAGCGTCAGTGAACGACAGCGATCACAGCCGTGTGGTCAGAATCTTCGTGTGCCTTTCCCAAGGGCTGTACTGGTAACGAAAGTCAAAGAGAGCGCTCGAGGCCTACGGTGAGACAAAAGCACTCATATCTCCACGACCAAGGTGTTTCAGCACCAACTTTTTGCATTCAGGTCAGTGCTTGATAGCGATCACGGCGGTGTAGTCAGAACCTTTGTAGGCCAATCCTAAGTAGTCAAACAATATTTATATCGAGGGGCAACCGCACTCCTGGTAGCAGCCGTTTGCAACCGGTTGCAACTCGCTGGTAGCGCAAGCTAGGTACGTATGGCAGTTGCACACACTGAACTCTTCATTCCCAGGGGGGGTGGGACAAGGTCTGTGCGCACGTGGTACAATTAACATTGTATAGTGCACAACAATATACAAGAAGTATGCGGAACTAGCAGACTAGTAACAGCTCTAGCGCTGACTTATCGCTGGGGTTCGATGGGGTTCGATCGCTTTATTGACTTCCTACCTGATGCTAAACACTTGAGTGCGGTCGACAAGTCTGCATTCGCTGATATTCTCGGTGAGTCTGCATGGTCACTTACATAACTGCTCAGTACAGGCACGTAGTAGTGTGTAGTGGCTTATACCCAGTTCGGTCACAGTCTTTGCATGGACGTTACTCTTCAGGATGCATTGAAAGCGCAATGCAGCCTTCTTCCACGGAGAAAAGCAGTAGAACGACTTTGCATTACGTCATGCAAAATGACAGTGCACGTGATCTTGTCCTACCCCCCTGCAGGCCTGCTTCATTCCAATTAACACACATGTCACATGAGGACCATGCTCGGTCGACGATTGCGTCAGCAATGGCGGCCCAAGTAGAAGACAATAATTTGTTACAGCACTCACACAACTTCGCCAGCATGGTGAGTTTTGGCATGTAAGCGTCAGTGAACGACAGCGATCATGGCCGTGTAGTCAGAAACTTCATGTGCCTTTCCTAAGAACGGTCCTACTGCCACCGGAAGTCGAAGAGAGCGCTCAAGCAAGGCGACCAACAGCGAGACAAAAGCGTTCACATCTCCACCACCAAGGTGAGTTTCAGCACCAATGTTTTACATTCAGGTCAGTGCATGATAGCGATCACGGCGGTGTATAGTCAGATTCTCTGTAGGCCAATCCTACATACTCAAACATTAATTATTTACGCGGCACAATTTTCTTTATACCAGGAGTGTAATATTTACGCAGCACAATTTTTCTTGCTCTCACCTCGTGGATCCCAGGTCGCTTCGTAGGCAGATAACTTACCGCTTGCTCCAATTAATGCACATGTGACCTCATGTATTATTATAGCTATTGCTTGCGGGTTCAAAATTTAGTGAATTTGCTAAAATTACTACCTGCAAATAATAGTGACCTTAAGGTAATAAGACTGTAGATGATCACTTCCCGGTTTACCAGACACAATAAAGTTGTTTATCCTTGACGGCATGAATGTGATATAGTGTACCAGACTTTCCCCATCCATTTTTGCTGTACCGCAGGCCGGCAGCAGGAAATGAGGGTGTTATCTGTTTGCGCCACCACTCATGCCCTTCTCTGTGCTGCAAGGTATATAGCTGAAGCGAGGCTATAGACATTTGTTTTTGGTGGACCATGACAACTCTTGGTAATAAGCTGATGCAGTATGTAACTTACCGACACACAGAAAATGGACCATCCAGTTGCAAACCCAGTGAACAGCCTCCCAAGGAGGAGGAAAGCCACGAAACCAGTAGAAGGTCCAGTGGAATCATTGTTGAGGAGTCTGGCATAGACGATAAACAGCCACCCAGTAATGGCAGGAACACCTCCAATCATCAGTGCAGGCTTGCGGCCAAGCAACTCAGTCACTGGCCATGCGACCAGCCCTCCAAACACAGCTCCCAAGGGAAGGAATGCCTGCAGAGAATGGCCATTTATGTGGTCGTTGCATGATCTATGTATACAGTAACCTCTAGTATGGCCTCCTTCAAAGACAGCTGCTGCATATCCTGGCAACACAGACTACATCTAGCCTCGTTCCCAGGCCTCCACACCCAGCTTTTGTCGCTTGCAGTACTAACCCCTACTTTCGTACTGCAAGCGGTAAAAGCTGGGAGTGGAGGCCTGGGAACAAGGCTAACTATACATGTACTTACACAGCAGATAGTGAATAATCTAGCTAGATATACCGTGGGAAATTATGTGGTACAAACTGGATTAGAGTGGAATTGCTTACAGCAAATAGGTTTGAAGTCACGTTGTTCGTGTGAGTACTAGTAGAGTTGTCCAGCTCCACAAGTGTCGCAGAGGAGAACCCGAGGGCCATTCCCACCAGCAGAGACGCCAAACATGCTATGAGGCAGCATGTTGCAACTCGAAACACTCGTTCATTCGGATGGCAGATACTTTGAAAAGAAGTCTTCTCAGACTCTAGACTTCTCTCACCTTCTGCACTTTCGTTTTGCAGCCCATAAGCAGGGGAGTGTCCCCTACCAGGCCTAAGAAGGGGATCAGTGTCCCTGGCCGCGGAGTCCGACTCACGTGCCCCTGACATTTCGATATTAATATTGGCATGCACAGAGGTCATACGCTGACTCAGTAGCTAGTTGCTGATGGCACTTGTGTGTTGAGGGGCAGTTGTTTGATCAGCAGACTGCACTTCCCAAGTGAGTGTACTGTGTGGTGTAATCTGCAGGGATAGAACAACAGGATAGACTTGTGACTCTATAGGCTTGCATAGTCTTATTTCTAGGACCTTGTCACACCATGCACATTTTATTGGGGCGAGCCTGAGTGAGCCCCACATAGTGGTGATGTCAAGATGTCCTGCTGTCCGTCCATCCGAGCGCTGTTTGGTGTCAGTTTAGCATATGACCGTATATCCAAGTGGAAAGTTGCGCCACTCGCGTACGGGACTGGCCGTACCAGTCGCCAAAGCATTGCACGATGGGGCCCAGGGTGGTTGCACTCAGTCTGATGAACTACGAACTTGAAAATGCAGATCGCTGTGAATGAATGGTCTCAACCCAGTCTAGCTACGTACGTACTACCTACTTGAAAGTGCAGACCGCCATGAACAAGAAATGATGGGATCTAGCTACGTATGAAACTGCAGACTAGGTGGAACCAGGAGCACATGAGCTGCCGAAGGCGGCTCATCCACCAATTTGTCTTTCACATTTTTAAGTAATATGGCCTCTTGCCGAATTTTTTCGGCGACGTGTGAAGGACTACTACTTCCGCTGGGGCGCACATGCTTAGTTCAACGCTCCTTCGCCACCTTCAGTGGCTCATGTGCTCCTGGTGGAACATGAGGCGCGAACTTGAAACTGCACGAGTCGAGCTTGAAACAGCACACCGTTTGTTGTCAACCTGAGGCTCATGCTAGCCTCGTTCCCAGACCTACCCCGTTTTTTTTCTGTTCTTTGGTTTGTGTTGACGGATTCCGCATCCGTGTATTAGTGTCAATGCAAATGAAGAACAGAAAGAACGGGGTAGGCCTGGGAACAAGGTTACGCTCATGCTGAGTTAAGTAATCAGTATGTTTGTGTGTAGTCTCGTGCCCAGACCCTCTCAGAAGGAAGTATTGAGGGTCTGGGAACGAGACTAGTTTGTGTGTGCCTCAGTCAGTTAGTCACCAACTCTATTAGGAAGTAACAGCAAATTAGGTGATCTTGGGAGTCACCTTTCAACTCAGAATAATGGAACTGCCAATTCTGTGAATGGCAAAATCTTCCTGTAGATTGCATTTCATTGAGGTGGTAGCCCATATAGAAATGCCAAGCGTGTTACAACCTGGTGACAAGGTTGTAACAAGGTCACCACCAGCCTTGTGACAACCTTGTACTTGGACCAAACAAGCTTGTGACAACCTTGCACTGTTAACTCCCTACCTTGTAACAACCTTGCATGATTTCAACAAGCTTGTGACAACCTGGTACAACTAACCTTGTGACAACCTTGTAAGATTGCCACTTTAGTGAACAACCTTGTGACATCCTGGTGTATACCAGTACGGGAGTCGGTAAAACGTGGAATACGGAATAGCGGAATAACAGAATAACTTTTTATTGACCGGAAATGAAATTTTCTTTGTTCTTTGCCGACACGGCACGTGTACTACACAGCAAAAAGTATTCTGTTGTGATACTGTTCTGGTTGCAGTTGTGTGTGATACAGATGTGTTTGCTGTTGTGTATCGGTACTGCAGCTGCTGCAGATCTGTATCAGATTGTTCTGAACATGCTCATATCAGTTCAGTATAAACCACGAAACCTTCAGAATGCGTACGCTGTATCAGAACTGTCACAACAGATGTGTTACAGGTATGTAGATAACTGCAGGTCTGTATCAGATCAGCTATGTGACACCACACCCCCAGGGTTGAATCTGCACGTGACCAGAGAATTTGAATTTTGTGAAGCGAAGTTATGGCCTGCATGCTGTTGTTGGTGCATAATTTGTCTCGAGGCTAGTTGTGACGGGTCATGTTTGGTGGTGCTGTGTTTGTGAAGTGAGTTTGACTTTAAACTAGACTATAGCTACTGTAATTTGGAAACTGCCAAGCTTAAGCATGCTGCTCTTGTTGGAATTATCTGCAGCACAACTGGTGGTGGTGATATCACTTCAGATTCTGAGATGGACATGGAGGTATATCTTTTCACCTTAGTCCAGCCTCTCCCTCCAGCTTTCTGGGCTGCACATGTGATGCAAGCCTCACTGGCTTTTAATCACGTGGTTAGAGATGTAGAGGCTGGAATTTTGTGCTTGTATTCATCACCTCAACCACTTTGATACCTCAACTAATAGGACCACTTTGGTGGAGAAATGCGGTCATTTCAAGCCTACCCTCAAGGTATGGAGAGAAATGCTGTGATGATGAATACTTATGCCCGGCCCATGTCACCCTCATCTTTCTCTGCTTCAGGCATATCCAGAGTGATGACTATACTGGCCATTCCCATGCATCGGAGGTCAGTGTATATACAGTGCATGGTGAACTTGCACAAGCAATATACAAGCACTGCTTGCGCCTCCATGACTGCAAATGTTTCTTTATTTAAGGGTAGAGGTGGAGGAACGACTTGATGTACTATGGCTCGATTAGTTTGTATACTCCCTGCCGATAAGGTCTCTCTCTCCCTTGGCAGTCCTGTGCCAAAGATATCCACTTCTACATGAAGGTAAGAATATTTTTACTCATGTTTTTTTTTGCTAGTTTGAAACGTAATTATACATTTCCTTACACTTTTGCCAAACAGGAGCAGATCAGCATGTCCTTGCCTGCTGAGGTACAGATACTACCCAATATCAAAAGCTGTCTCAAGTATACACGAGTGCAACACCTGTGTCTCCGTGGAGTACCAAACTGGAGCATGAGGACATTGAAGTTGAGAAAGTATGACTGGACAGAGTCTTGTGCCCAAACCCACTAGTGGGTCTGCATGAGGTTTATTGTTTGACGTGGATATTGGTCCGTCAGGAAGTACATACTTGAAGTTTAGGTAATGGACAGCATGCATATTCAGCACCTGCCATGTCCCTAAATAATAGCCTCGTTCCCAGTCCCACGCCCAGCTTTTCGTCACTGCTTAGTACCGTACTAAGCAGCGATGAAAAGCTGGGCGTGGGACTGGGTACGAGGCTACCTAAATAACCCATTTCCCTACTACCTGCTGGGACCAATAACCACTTCATTTATTGTTTGAACATAATTATGTATCATTGAATTCCATTTTGTATCTCCTTTGGCCTTTGACTGTCCAATAATCTGTTTTCCATGTCAACTTCTTGCTTCTTTTGTCTCAGCAGTGCATGGGAGTAATTTAAATCAGGGTTAAATGAAAATGAGATCATTATGAATCAGATCTGTAGAAAGGCTGACCAGATTCAGAACAGTTTACATATCTGATACAGGTCTGGTTACATTTTGAATCAGAAGCATACTTACATTTTGAATCAGGTCATTGCCCATATGTTCTGTTGCACTATACGTCTGCGCGTCTGTATCAGAATGTAAACAGATCTGTATCAGAACCGGACCGGTTCTGATTCAGAACGTAGGTTTTTGCTGTGATATCATGCACGCATGATCGAGGGAGCTGCGCTGCGAGATCGAGCCACTGCTAGCTGTATCTGGACTCACAGAGGAGCTGCGAATGCCGGGTAAGCCGTGTGGGAGACGCCAAGATGGTTGCCCTATAAAAATTGAGGTTTCAGAAGTGCCGTGCCTGAGCAGGCTCAACAAAGTATGTGCAACGCTACAAAGGTTTGACTCTGCCATCCTGGAAAGCCAGGCTTTCAATATAGATCGAAGGATCTTTGTCTGTCCTCGCAACATCGGCGCACATGCTGTGGAAGCAAATTACTGCCAAGACGAATAACCTCGTCACTGTGTCGTCAGCCCATGGGTAGTGAGAGCTTTAGGAGGTCGCTTTTTTAGTGCAGTCACCATCTCACGGCTTACCCGGTATTCGCAGCTCCTCTGTAAGTCCAGATACAACTAGCAGTGGCTCGATCTCGCAGCGCAGCTCCCTTGATCATGCATGCATGATAGTACACGTGCCGTGTCGGCAAAGAACAAAGCATATTTTCAAAATCTGATTTCCGGTCTGTAATCTAACCTACCTTGTAACAAGCTTGTATGATTTCTAGCTAGCTTGGAGAACATGGTTGTGACACCTTATTTTATACTGCATGTCACCACAACCGTATCGGTATATTTTCTGTGCAGTTCCAACTCAAAAGCCACAAACTATGTACAGCGAATTTCAGTTGCGTTCGAATCTCCGTGTTGCGTTCGCTTCTGTACAGAATCGCGTATGTACGCTTGTACATGTACCTGCCGGCGCCAAAAATGTAATAAGCGAGGTCAAGGTGCATGTAATACATATCTACACGCGATTCCGTACGCAACACGGAGATTTGAACGCAACTGAAATTCGATGTACATGTAGCTATACACATCCTGAGAAAATGAGTTACAGATTGGGCCGCAACTTGTTTTCGGAAATGGAGGAGTGCCAGGAATATAAACCAAGCACTGGTGCTCAGAAGATCTTGAGAATCCTGTCGTCGGCAAGTTGAATAACTAGATATTGCATTGTTGCAGAGGTTCGAGACGAGGGAAAAGCCTTACTTCCCGAGGCCTACATGCTTGTCAAGAATCCTAGCGGCAGTAGCGCTGTGATGTCGGAGACGTCTTTCAGAAATTCGTGGCACCTGTGATACTGTCTCTCGGGAACTCTGTTCAAAAAGAATAGGAGTGGAGGTTGTTGACGCTCCGGTTATCACACCAGAAGAGGAGGATAAGCTGTGGCTGTCCAGCGTGTTGTCGCTTACTAGTACAATTTCTATTGGGTATTTGGCAGAATCAGGAGCACATCAAGCCGGCGGAATATACCCTTTCGATGTCACAGTCATCTGAGCATCACTTACTGTACCTACAAATGCTTTCGGACGCCAAATCTTGCGTTGGAGGGGTTTAAAATCGGAATCTGTCTCGGTCATCTCTCCGGCTAGCTAGCTTTTGTCAACTGAACTACTGAAAACGCGCGCCGTTTGCGGACAATACGTCACGCTTACCATGGAATCGCCATGGTACCGCTATGACGTCTTTGGTTGCCAGGATACAAGCATATTAGACCATGCCTACTGGTGGGTTTTTATCGATGAATACACTCAGGAATATTCATTAATCCCTCAGGCTACGCCCTCAGGATTAATGAATATTCCTTTGTGTATTCACAATAAAGCACATATACACGTTTACCAGGCCTTCCCCTGTGCTAGTACTACAAGCGGCAAACGGTGGGGTGAGAAGGCCTATATAGGCATGGTCATATACATAACAGCTCAGTAAAGGTACATAGTAGTGTGTAGTGGCTTATACACAGTTCATTAATTCATTGCATTACAAAACGACAGTGCACGTGATTTAGTCCTAGTCCCCCCCCCCCCCCCCCCCCCCCCCCCCTCTCTGAAAATATTATATAATATTATGTCTATTTTGGGTTTATGGGAGTGGACAACAAACACGCTTTCAACCCAGGTGTGTCACTATGGCTTCACTTAGTGAACTGATTTGAGGAACATTTTTCTGGATGCGATACATATGTACATGTGTTTCTGCCAATGCTGAACATATTCCATCTGAAGGTATTATTATGGTGATAGCTAGTTCAAGCTCAAACATAAACAGTGTGTTAAAATTGATTATTCAGCAAGACGCCAGTTTAATGGTGTAAAAGTGACAAGGGGCAACCGCACTCCTGGTAGCCGCGATGGTACCCCGATTGCTACTCGCTGGTCGCGCAAGCTAGGTATTGCAGTTCATTATGCAAATGTCATGTGAGGACTATGGTCGAGTCGATCGAGTCAGCAATGGTGTCCAAAGAACTTCAACAGCGCTAACAACTTCGCCAGTGCGGTGAGTTTCGACATGTATGCATCAGTGAACGAGAGCGATCACGGATGTGTGGTCCGAATCTTTGTGGGGCCTTCATAAGACTGTACTGGCAACCAACGTCAAGGAGAGTGATCGAGCAATGGCGGCCAGGGCCGACAGGTCCGTTCCGTGTTTTAGTCACGTCCGGCTTTGCGTCTGACAATTTGGTAACTGTGGCCCCCTAGGATGCTTAATAATTTATCCATGTTTAATATGGCTAACAGCAAAGTTACACCAAGCAGTTAGTTCTTACCAGTATTTGAGCTGCTCTTCTCTGGTTCACATGTGCACAGAGATGAGAACTTGTCTCAGAGATCTAGAACGACGATTGTAGAGACGAGAAAGACGACTGTAGGTACAGTACAGGTACAACCACAAGGTCATGTGACAAGGAAGGGGCGTGATATAGCACGTCATTAAAAACTAGCTAGCTCAGCTCAACACAAGATGGGCGGCGGTGATCAGATGCGATTTAACTGGCTCCTGTGGACAGTTACTATTCTTCTGGCTGCCCTCTGCTCCCAGTTATTTGGAGTTCTTTCCACTCTACTTCTCTGTGTGCTGGGTGGTCTCGCCTACTGTTGCGTGAGCTTCGTATGTTTCGTCAGGGAAGCCCACAAGTGGAGGATCAAAGTGGATAAGTGCTATGAAACCCTCTTTCGGGTGCAGACCCTTTTAAACTCCTCCAATGAACAGGGTGGAACGAGACCGAATTTGAAAGCTGTCTCCAAGTGTGTGCATGATCAGGTTTCAAAGCCTTGCCACAAGGAGGCGCAGAAGTTTATCGAGCTGATAATGCGAGACTTTGTTAAGGAGTGGTACAGGGACGTTACCAATGATGTGGAGTTCCCTGAAGATGTAGAGAAAATCTTAGAACATGTTGCACTGGAGGCTAACATGCGAGTCCAGAAGATTGACTTAGACGAGTTGGTGTGTCAACTACTCACACTTATACATCCATATTTAGAAGTTCTAAATGAGACTGGGGTGGTTGACTACAATGGAGTGATGGTCTTTGATGTTGAAAATGAAAAATGCCTCAGGGCATTTGAAAGCAACCACAGAGTGGCACACAGAGCTCTGAGGTCCCCGGAATCGGAGCTACGTTACTACAGACAGGCTCTGGATGCTCTAGTCCAGTGTGCTGTGCCACCAGAGTATAGAAATTGTGATATTGCTTGCACATTTGTTCGTGAGTTGCTCCTGAAGAACATCATTGAACCTCTGATAAATTTACTTTGCGATCCTGACTTCCTGATTGAGGCCATCCCAATAATCTTAGAGAAGGCATCTCCCGAGAAGGTCCGGAGGGAGTTAGTTGATATTGAGAGGGAGAACGACGAACTGGGAAGGAGACGTCATAGTGGAAGGCTACGTATGAAGACGATGTCTCAGCGAAGGCGGTTTATGTCCCTCGATAGTCAGTTTGTACAAAGTGTGCAGCTGGGGTCACCAGTTGGTGACTTTGCTGATCAGGGTACCCGTGGCTATGACATAACAGGTGCCTCTTCTTTTGGTAGCCAACTTTCACAATCACAAAGTTCTGCTGATATACTCCCCACAAGAAGGAAGCTCCCTAGACTCTCCTCCTCTCCACTTCTTATCCCCAAGCGCCACACCGTAGGTCTGTCCTCCTCCCCCAGGCTGCCTCCAAAACTAGTTCCTGCCTCCCCTCCTCAGGACGAATTTACGCCACCTTATGATGACATGTTGCACGTAGACCTACCTCCCATCTATGTGACGAGTCATGCGAGAGTGGAGAGTGGGGGTGCTGCCAGTTCCTACATTGGCTACATCATCAAGGTATATTAGAGATGCGAAGGAGTGTTAAGGGACAGTATTTATTGACAATGGTGGGGGGGGGGGGGGGGGGGGGGGGGGGGGGGGGAGGAGGGGGGGGGGGGGGGGGGGGGCTAAGCTCAGCTTCTAGTTGTGGTGGTGATGATGTCACCTTGGCTGGTAGATTCTAGGTGGAAAGGTGGGATGGGATTGGGGGAAGTGGTGAGTGTCACTCCGCAGTGACACTTTCAGCACTCACCCCATGGTGACAGCACATGCCTACATGTATATAAAACCATCACTGTGTTTGACTGCATGTTCATGTCACAAATGGATTTGTAAGGGGCCCTCTTGTGGGCCTCCTCCAAATTAACTTTTAGCTGGACAAATTAGTGTTGCCTGAAGGAATGTATGTGGTTAAACTCACGAATCTGATTAGATATCTAAATAGATAGATACATGTATCAATAGGTAGATAGATAGATAGACAGACACACAGATAAGCAAATAGATACATTGCAAGGTGCTTCAGCAGGTCACATCAATGTATGTGTACTGGTACTTGATGGCTTCCTCGTGTGTTTATCCACCAAGTAACCTCATCCCTCCTCCTCCATCTCCCTCCTTGTCCTCCTTCCTTCAGTTCCCAAAGCATATGCTTCTGGAGACAGAGCTCAGTGATCTTGGTGTTCATGAGGGTGAAACCCACTTGGAAGCTATGAAGCGATACAGTGACTTCATCAAGTTCCATGATGCCTTGCGGCGCTCCCCACTAGCCATCTTTGTCAAAGGTAATTCTGTACCACAGTTGTAACAGCTTCCTCCATGAATAGTTCATACACATGCTTCTTGAGAGTGTTAAAGCATTTCAATGTGGACTAATTTAAAAATCCCACGTTCAAATGTTGCCGAGCTTTACCTATCCTCCCATTGCGAGACCAGCCTTTGGCTTGAAATAGAGGATCCTCATTCCCAGGCCATTTTGTACCTCCAGCAGTAATGGGTCAGCTATGATTTGACCAACCACAGGGCTATATTTGTTGTCTGTACAGGAAGTATACAAAGCTTATAGCTCTGCCTCAGCAAAGATAAGTGGTGAAGCTGCGCACACGTGACCGGTTGGGTGTAGAGGGTCTAGCTGGCAAACTAGCTCAAGGTCTGTGTTGCCCAACCCTAATCACTAAGTAAGATTTTTGCCCTGTACCTGAAGTAGCTAGACATTGACAGTCAGGCTACTTCTACACTGTAGCTGTTCTATCATAGATAAACTAAAACCACCAACTAATTACATGTCTTAACTATGCCAGCATAATGCTCTTATGCTTCCACCAAACTATTATGCTCAACCATATTTTGCCGAGGCCTAGTTTCTTGATCCCAGGCTTCCGCTTGCAGCGGCAGAGCAAAATCATTCATAATCTGTCAGTATTCATACTCTGGGATGTCATTGATACAAATGCTGACACTGCAGTCTCAATTGTGATTGCAGTTTGAAGTATAATCATAATCATGAACACACTTCCACTGGCTGGGTGGGCCATTTCTCCCCTTTATGTGAATGGACAGCTGTCCAGCTTTTAAGGGCCTCTATTTCTAGCTCTGAAGGTTATTGCTTCCTCTGGATGAGCAGTCAGTGGCCCATACCAACGATTATTGCAAGCTCGTTCATGAGTGATATGGTCCAAGGTCACATATCTGTACAGGATGGCTACAAGGGCATTTGTGTGAAGGTGTGAGAACAGTAGCCTCGTTCCCAGGCCTTCTCACCCCAGCGATTTTCGCTTGCAATACTAACGTGGGTTAGTACTGCAAGCGACAAACGCTTGGGTGGGAAGGCCTGGGAACGAGGCTATGGGAACAGTACATTCAAGAGATCTGTAGTGGTTAACAACTAGCTGTGTTCATGTACATCTACCACCATGCGTGGGCGTTCCTTTGATGTACCGCAGAGGATAAATCGGCTGTCCTCCGCTATGACGTCATAGCGGAGGATAACCACGGTTATCCTCCGCGGTACATGAAAGGATCACCATGCTGTGCTGAGAATCAGAGAGTTGTAGCTGTCTAGCAGCCGGATCCAGCTACTAACTTGACTTGGAGGTTATGGCCGGATCTACTACGTCGACTCGGAGGTTATGCAGTTTATCCTCCTTGGGAAAGTTTAGCCTCGGCTTCGCCTCGGCCAAACTTTCCCGCGGAGGATAAATCGCATAACCTCTGCGTCGACGTAGTAGATCCTATACATGTAACTCGTTGAAGTTGTAGAGATTGTTCATGTAACTCGTTGAAGTTGTAGAGATTGATCACCCAGCTGTTATGGCTGAGTATATACTCCAGCATGCTACACGTACATGATTTCGCTACCATGTGACGTCACACACATTTGGTTGTGTATTTTGGTCATAGTCTTGTAATGGAGTACGGGGTGCATTGAAGGCACAAAGCAGCCTTCTCCCATACAGAGAGCTAGCTAGAACGACTCATTACATAATGCGAAGACATTGATCAATTCCTGCAGTCTCACCATAACTTCTGTTGGTTCTAAATAGTTACATGTACTAGGGCAGATACCTCGACCAATGGGATCTACATGATTTATAGCCTAAATAGTTACTAGGGCAGATACCTCGACCAATGGGATCTACATGATTTATAGCCTTGTTCCTAGGCTGTTTGGGAGGAGAGAATTTAGAAACCCTCATGTAGATCCCTTGGTCTTGGCAGTAACCTATATGGTTTTCTTTGTATAGTAAGTACTAGCCTCGTTCCCAGGCCAACGAGGCTAAGTAAGGACATACATGTAGCGTTTTGATGACAAATTGCTTATTGTTCGTGGCATAGTAATGTACATGTAACAACGTAATGTGTAACTGTGTATAAGTCTATCTTTTTCTATACCTCCCAGGCTTAGAGCTACCTGATAAAAGAGGACTTGCCAACTTGGTTTCGAGGTTGCCCTTCGTGCCAAAGGATCCTGACCCTACCATCATTCTAGAGAGGAAAGAAGGACTTGAGAAGTATCTCCAGGTAAGTTCATTATGGTGTTGAAAGATTAATCAGGGATGCTATCTCTTTCCAATGGTTTGGGAATGGAATAATCACAACCCTGTACGCATGCATGCAGCAGGGGTTAAGTGATCGGTTTGTGTCCTGTCTGTCTGTGGACACAAAAATCAGCAGTTTGAGCTGTGAAGGCCTTGTGGAAGGCTTAGTTCAGGATAGAAGTGTCAGAATTCTAGCGCTCACAGACCAGAGATCCACTCAAGAGACTGACAAAAGCTATGTAAAAGTCGTGTTTCTAATTTATACAACTTGACCACATCCTGTTTCTGACATTGCTGCCACAACTTACGGTATCTCATTCTGCATGCTGTCATTGCTGTATTAAATATCGGTAGGCCTAGCTATCTCATCGTGCTTGCTGTATTAATAATCGGCGGTAGGCCTACCTATATCAGGTCAAAGTATAGTGCACAGGGTATGTCCTCTGCTGAGCACCTCTAGTTTTTCAAAGTTACTAACAGCAACAAAGGACAGAATGCGCTACTAGCATCGCAATAACATATTATGGATGGTCTGGATCCCAGATCCTAACCCGGCGGGGAACGGTCCAGAGAGTAACTCTGCCTTTATCAAATACTTGTACAATAAACTCCAGACTAGACCTCTGATCTCATACGCTGATTTCCTGTGTGCACAGAGTGTTTCTTCTGTGAAGGAGGTAGCCAGGAGTGAACTCTATCGTCAGTTTCTGAGGTCTGGGGTTCGTGTTCTGAAAGAGGCCAACATTGTCAACCCACTCAAGCCAACACGTAGGAGGACCCTTCTTGAAAGGATGAAGAGCCGTGCCCCTTCAGCTGACAGTGCCGAGGCAGTGGTATGCTTGTGATTGCTGTACCACAACATGTTCACTGTATGTGTGATGTCTTGTTGACATACTTGTAATGTTCTGTATGAAGTAAGGAAAGAGTCAATTGCGTGCTACAAATGACCTACTGGGTCCACTAGTTAATGAAGTGGAGGTAAGGTTGTACTTTAATTCACCTGGTCCACTCCATTAACTCTTTACCAATCAACGACTGCAAAAGTTGTCATGAGCTCCCATAAGCCCATAAGAATTTATATGGGGAATTTAATACAGGAGTTATACCTTAATACAAGGTTTTTGCTTCCTTAAGCTGTTTCTTATGGTTGGTAAAGAGTTTTAACTAGTGTTCTACATGTGGTAGTGAAATGGCTTTTCCAGGTATGTGCCAGTGAACTAAGTACATTTCCTGTAGACAACAACTTATCCCCCACCCTCTCCCCCAACTCGCCTCCACCAGCCCACCTCCCCCCTTCTCCCACCACCCACCTCCCCATATACCACCCTCCCCTACCACTTCTCTATTGGAATGAATTCGCCTACTCCTGAATGGAACAAGCGATTGCGGTCAAACTGTCTAGCTACGAATGTGGAATGCGTTTGACTGAGGTGAGGTTGATCCGACAACGTTGACAAATCAGTGCATGGTGATGACATAGCACACAGAACGCAAGGTCTGTCTTAGCCTCGTACCCAGGCCCGCCCACTGGGCGGCCGGGCCTGGGTACGAGGCTAGGTCTGTCTACACTGCAATAAAAGGTTTGCTCTTGAGTTGCAAACTACATGTACCAATGGCGACTTGGTTTCATGGGATGGTGGTATATTTCCTTGAGACTGGAGTGCAATTGATGTTGCTGCAAATGTTCTCCGCCCTCTGCACGTGGCTTTGCTGCACACCCGCTTGACCAGTTGGGTGGAGAGAGCTAGCAGCTGGACTGGTATCTTCACAGATAGTGTCACAGTTCACTTGACCAAATGTGGTCAGGTCTAAGTAAACTTCCCAGCCCAATTTAGTCAGTGCTATATATACTCACTCAGAATGTCAACAGTTGGACAATAGTGTTGGACAATAGTACTATTGTCCGTAAGGTTGAACTTTGACCAGTGGGTAGTGTATACCATTGTACACAGATCTATGATTAGAATCACTGTGTTCCTCTTCCCATAGCCATTGCCCAAGAGGCCGATGGAAACTGTACTCAGTTCATATCTCAACACTCACCTCCCTCTCCCCTGCCAGTCACTGCACTCGGAACCAGACCCCGCTCACCCCAATCCCCATCCCACGGCCACCACGACCATAAATCCACCCATCAGCTCCCAAATTAGCAGATCATTACAGTCTGTAAAAACGCCTGGTAATATTATTGATTTTGCCTCATATGCTGATGAAGATCGTGCAGTTTTAGAGGTAGCTGTCGGTCAGCCAGATGATGCTGCGCTTGTAGGGCAAACCAGAGATGACTCTCCAGCCAAGAAAGATGAGGCGGGCAATGCCACAGATGCACAGGTGTTACGTATGCCTCGCAGTGTAGTAATCCCAGAGGAAAACCAAACCATCGGCAGTGATTCTGTTCATTCGTTTGCGTCTTCTGCCTCTACCATCTCAAGTCCTGCCCCTCCAAGCTGCATCCCTACTGGCTCAATTTCACAGGTAAATTTGAAGTCGAATTTGAAGTCGAATTATCCCCATGGTAACGAGCACAGCAAACCAGGTGACAACCAGGCTGCTGGTATCCATGAGAGCAACAGACTTACTCGAATTTCTTCAATGTATTCACTTTGCAAGTTTCTATCTTCAAGATTATTGACTAAGGCTCTGGAGATTTTCTCTTTTCTAATCTACATAATCAGGCAATCAATGAATCCTCTGTCTCCCCAAGCATTTATCAAACTAGCAAAGGAACGTGAGCAAAGCATGCCTCTCTCCAACGTTCTGCTGAGTCTTGGATCTGAAGCCTCTAAGAAGAACTGTCCTCAGTTATGGGCGTGTAACGAGGGCACTCAGATCGCCATCCTTTCTCTCGTGGGAGGAGGTATGGAGCGCTTTCTTTGGAAGGAACTCCACGAAGTTGTGTACAGTGATGATAACTGGACACGGGCATTGTACCACCTCCGTCACACCCTATGGCCTGGAGGAAAACTGAAGACCTCAATGAGAGATGAACAGAGCGAAGAAAAGAGAACTGATTTGAAGAAAAAGGCGGCAGAGTCTTTCAAGAAATTTCTTCCAAGTATGTGAATAATTATGATAATCTTATACCAATTCCGGATCACATGCAGTTATATATCATGCTCACTCACCAGGGACAAAATTGGTCTGGTAGATTCCGTAGTTGCTGATTAATACCACCCCCTTGATTTTAACACCACAGTACACTTAGTATAGTGCCCTGTTGCTATAAGCTAAGTCAAGCCATAGAATATATTGAGGAGAGCATTGCTTTTCGGATTTACGGTTACGTAGCTCCAAAGTGTGTGCACACTCTACTATACACCCAATGTGGAAATAGCAGCCCATTACTGCTCCTATACCGCCTGGCACTATTGATTGTCACCTGTGGTAAAGTGCACACTCTAAATACTAGAGGGTGGTGAAATATAGCCTCATTCCTAGGCTCTCCCACTCGCGCGAACAAAGATATTGGGAAAATAGTTTAATTCCCCAGTAGTCCTTTCCAAAGTTCAGCTCCTTCATTCTTTTTCTCCCCCATACACCCATCATCCACGCACTCCTGCAACTTTTCTCACAGATTTCCTTCCCTACGTTGTTGGTGCGGGTGATTATGACCGGGCTGTACACCACTGTATCCAGTGTATACAAAACCCACGCATGAACAGGTCAGT
Organism: Axinella damicornis; assembly: GCA_963931865.1. Taxonomy (NCBI): domain Eukaryota; kingdom Metazoa; phylum Porifera; class Demospongiae; order Axinellida; family Axinellidae; genus Axinella; species Axinella damicornis. The sequence goes on along the minus strand of OZ007506.1, from coordinate 11,126,608 downwards.
CTAGATCCATCCAGTGAAGAATGGACACTGTTGTGTATTATTCTAGTCTCATACCCAGACCCCATAATGGGGATAATAACAGAGAGAGTGTTGATGGGATTCCTCTAAAGCTAAACTTAGCGGTTAGTCCTTCATTTAAGAGGTACGAATAGTGCTCTGTCAGCACAAATGCGTACATATTGTTAACCTCAGGTGTCCATGGTGCCTAGGGCATAGGAACTGGGGGGGGGGGGGGGGGGGGGGGGGCATGCCCCCTTCCCCCCTAATAATGTCGGCCCTGAATTTATTCAATTGCTACGTGCAGAGAAATGTGTCGCTGCCTATTCTACCTACGGCCCCATTAATAACAAGTTATCTAATGTGTCTCGGCACGACTATCAGCACAGAAACACGCAGAGGACATGGCAACTGGAGTGCAAAAAACCTGTCATAACACTTTCAGCTTCTTGATGTCACTGTTGTGTCAGTATCCTTTCTTTCAGCGATTGAAATTATTCTATCTACATTGAAATTATTCTATCTACAGCGATTGAAATTATTCTATCTACATTGTCAGTATCCTTTCTTTCAGCGATTGAAATTATTCTATCTACATTGTTGTGTATCTATCTAGCTAGCTAGCTCGAGCTGAGTGGGTGTGGTTTCAAACTTTTAGTCACGTATGTATGCTTGAGCAAGAACATGCTGAACTATGAATGAGCACCATGAGATCGCGCCCCAAAAGTGATTATAATATTCATGACGTACTGCTACCTTTGTCCTTACTATCTGTACATCGCTAGTTTCGCATAATTTGCAGCATCCATGGGAAGTTTTAAACTGACTGGATGGCAGCTCAGAGTGGGTTTGCTTTGCTGCCATTGGAAAAACGAGTGATGGTCGTTCATATTACAAAGCCATCCACTTTTCGCCCAATCGGGCAAGTAGAACACACAGTATCTCACGAACAGGATGTTTATCTGGGTAAAACGTTTCGAGCTGCCCTGCCCCTTTCTTTGTAGAATTGAAGTCCAGTCTAATATACGGTTAGATGTTACTTCAGTGATAAAAAAATTGATGCCAAAGTTGCATACACATTCCACTGTTGACTGTAAACCTTTCGAGCCGCCCTGCCCCTTTCTTTGTAGAATTGAAGTCCAGTCTATTATATGGTTAGATGTTACTTCAGCAATACAAAATTGTTGCATACACATTCCACTGTCACATGGTGTCCATGGTGTCCATGGTGCCCATAGCGCCTGTGTTGTCCTTGGTGTCCATGGTGTCCATGGTGCTCATGGTGCCTATGCATGATGAGCTCAGAGCTATATATGTATAACCTCGTTCCCAGGCCACGTGAGAGGAGAGAAAGAATGGTGACCAAATATTGGTTTCGAATACCGACATGAAGATACAATACCACCTGCCAAAATCCATGCTTTAGAATACAATTTACACCCTGTCATATTTCCAAGTACAAGTACAAGAAAAAGCACAAGTGCGGTTAGTGGCTCTCTCCGCCGTCTTGTGTTCAAGCATGAAATTATAGTCCAGTCGCCTCCATCTTGCCTCGGAAACCTCGCTGCTAATAGCCATTGACTTGCTTAGGGAGACTCTGCTGCTAACAGCCGCTGAGCGTTAATGACTGAATTGATGCTTGCCACAAAAGCAGTTCTGCACTGTCCATCATGCTCTCACGGACACCGTGTAATATGAAACAAAATAATGATTACCGTATATCTTCTAAAAATTCGGCAGGTTTTTATTAATTATTCATAACCTTTGCCGAAATAATTGGAAGTAAAATCGCAAAATTTGTACCAAAATGCAAAAGTGCCGAATAATTAGAAGTGCATGCTACCCGCGGTCGGTCGGTCGTTTTTTTCACTCGAGATTCAAGTCTCAAGATCGAGCAGCTATACCGGCAGGGCGAGGTACGTAGTCTTTCCTCTTGGTACAGACTGTGACACTCCATACTTTCCACTAGCACCTGCGTCGGCCTGAATTGTCGGTGTACGAAGCGAACGATCTCGAACTGGTGCCGCTGGCTGTACCGTGCAATCGATACCCCGGGCCCGGTACTCACCCCGTGTCGTTCTAGGTTCATCTGTGACTCTCAGGCCGAGTCAGGGCAACACTTGGAGGTTTGCGAGTGTACTTCAGCGCAGGGCTTTCACCAATTGGTCAACGTGGCACGTAGCTAGCTACATCGAAGCGATCGGTTGATCGTGTGCATTGGCGACAGCTTGGAGCTTTCACCGCTTGGGGCTTTAAACAGCACCGAACTCACCGATCTCTCTCCTTGACTGGCTTGTATAAGCCTCTCGGACAGGACGGCAAGCTGCCGAAAACGTATTGCAATTAGAGATTAAATTCCGTACTATTTGGGAATTCCCTTGCCGAAATTAGAGACAATTTTTCCCATTTGCGTGTAGGGTGCCGAATAATTAGGGATGCCGAATTTTTAGAAGATATACGGTATGTCATAAATTTGAACCACAACACCATACGTACTTACGTTACTTACCTATTTGTATGCACGTGCCTCAACACATTGCACCTGTGTGGGGCTTGATCATGTGCACACAATTATGTATCGTCTTCTTCCCCAACCAACACTCATTTGTATGCAGGCACTTTCTTCTTCGAGTGATTGATGTAATACTGCCAAAGATAGTGCCAGAAATGAAAGACAAACATTTCTACAGGAGACTTGTTACGTTGAGAACTGCTAATGTAGTAGATGCTAAAATTTAATAATATACTTTGTACTAACTTAATTAGTTGGCTGTGTGCATTGCGTGCAGATGAGTTTGTATACCATGGTCTCAATTATTGTTCGATGTGTTATTACTTTGGCATTCCGTATGCGCTCTCTATTATGAAAAGAATATTATGACTAAAATATTATTCTAAAAACAATTACAGCAAAGAATCTGCAAAATCATGTTATTATTGAAGCCCTCATACAATATAGTCACCATTCAGCTTCAGTAAAATATAGTCTCATGCCCAGATGTCCACGCCCACTGGCGGAGAATGGCTGGAGTTACATTTCTTGTCACGTGAGGTGTGTCCAGCGAAGGTGTAATTATTGAAGTGCTGATTGTGCTAAAAATGCAATTTGAAGGTAGACACTCTTTCCTGTACTGTTAAATTTTATCGTGTAGCCTTGCCTTCCAGCAGTCAGCGACATTCACTAACTCCCGAAACATCGGCTACTATATGGTTGACTTCTTCATATTCCGGTATTGCCGTAAACCGTTGTTTTTGGAAGTTGGAGACGGCTGAAGGGTTCTTGTCATGAACCAACAACGAAGCTAGAACTCCTCGATCGACCAGTGATGTTACACACAATAATTACGCATGACTGTGCTGTACGATTTAATTGGCTATCCTAGCTACATTCCAGATCAGAAAGGTGTTAGTGACAAGAAATCTTCAAACCACCAGCTGTTCTCCATGGGGCGCATGCGTGGATGCATATGGCTGGGCAGGAGGGCTATAGCTAGCTAGTAAGATAGAGCCCCTTTTTGGACTTCAACACCCTTGGAACACTGGGCAGGCAATGATCACATTGTAGTTCAATGTGATGAGACCTAATTGCCCGTATATAGGGATCAGAAGCTCTGCTTTACCATGGCAACAATCCCTCTTAACCCTTTAACCACCGAATTCTTCCCACCAAGACAACACATTTTCATGCATTCAGCGCACACCACTTTCGTAGGTACTCCTCTCCCACAGCATTCGCTCCTCAGCGGCCAAACTTGGTGGGGCCCGCACACATGGAGAGACCCCTCTGGCAATACCGTTAATGATATTCATGACCCCCCACAAGGCCAGCAATCAGAGGTCAAAGGTGGATGTCAGCCGGATTTTCGCCCAGCATTTCCCTAAACTTGGGCCAGATCTGACTGATGGCACACCTTACACCACCAATTTGCAGGTTTTCTTGAGGCCCTGGGTGGGGTCTATGAATATCATTAGAATCAAAAATTCTCGGGTCAATGAATCTCATTAAAATCAAAAAACGCCCACGACAGGCCGAAGGGGGGGCTGCCGCCCCCCCTTCGAAACCCCCCCGCTTGTACATTTAGTGGGGGAGGCGCGCCGAAATCTGACCAAATTTGTGAGTTCGTGCCTTAAAGTCGTCCCTAGGCCCTCTGAAGACTTTTTGGTCTCTTTTTGGACTGGCGAGAAGCCCTACAAGTGCATAGGGTCTAAATGACACCTATAGACGTCATTGGGGCTTAAAGGGTTAACAGGTGGCTTTTACATTGCAGACAGGAAATAGCTTACTGTACTTTTTAGTAGTCACTTCCACACACCTTTTGGAATATTATAGGCAGTGGTGAAAATATTTATGCTCAAACTTAATTGACCATAATCTACTTAGCTACTTCACTTCTGTGTAAGTGTGGTTTTACACACTTATAGTGAGCTTTATCCCTGAATTTCACTTAACCCTTTAACTCTTTACCAACCATAAGAAACAGCTTAAGGAAGCAAAATCCTGTATTAAAGTATAACGCCTAGTAATAAATTCCCCATATAAATGGCTTGTGGGAGCTCATGACGGCTTTTGCAGTCATTGGTTGGTAAAGAGTTAACCACCGAATTCTTCCCACCAAGACAACACATTTTCATGCATTCAGCGCACACCACTTTCATAGAATCGTAGGCCCACAGCATTCGCTCCTCAGCAGCCAAACTTGGTGGGGCCCGCACACATGGAGAGATCCTTCTGGCAAAACCGTTAATGATATTCATGACCCCCAACATGAGCCCAGCAATCGGAGGTCAAAGTTGGATATCAGCCGGATTTTCGCCCAGCATTTCCCTAAACTTGGGCCAGATCTGACTGATGGCACACCTTACACCACCACTTTTTGCATGTTTTCTTGAGGCCCTGGGTGGGGTCTATGAATATCATTAAAATCAAAATCCTTGGGTCGATGAATCTCATTAAAATCAAAAAACGCCCACGACGCACGTTTCTACGTTTAGTGGGGGATGCTCGCCGAAATCTGACCAAATTTTTGGGTTCGTCCTCAAAGTTGTCCCTAGGCCCTCTGAAGCCTTTTTGGTCTCTTTTTGGACTCACGAGAAGCCCTACAAGTGCATAGGGTCTAAATGACGATTACAGACGTAATAGGGGCTTAAAGGGTTAATGTAGTTTTCCCACCTTGTTATTCCCATAATTATTACTTCTGGCATGAGGGTCTTGAGTTGTAAAGGTGCCCTTGTATATAACTATAGTATTTCTCTCGCTCAGGAAGTTAGTTGCATGCATCCACCCCGATAGACTACCCATTTGAGGGTCTTGAGTTGTAAAGGTGCCCTTGTATATAACTATAGTATTTCTCTCGCTCAGGAAGTTAGTTGCATGCATCCACCCCGATAGACTACCCATCACCCTACTTCCTGCCGGACCAATAACCACCTCCATGATATTGATCCGTGGATATTGATCCGGCAGGAAGTAGGTATACCCTCGCCCTACTTCCTGCTGCACCAATAATCACTTCGGTCCAGCAGGAAGTAGGGCAATGTACACCTAAAGTATGTACTTCCTGCCGGACCAATATCCACGTCGTAGAGGTTATCGAAGTGGATATTGGTCCGGCAGGAAGTAGGGCAATGGGCCATGTGTTAGGGGGGTATATATACACTATCTAGCCTGCAAATTATGCGAAACTAGCGAAGTACAGCGGTGCATGTAACTCCGCTAGCAGTTTATCAGTAGCAGCAAAGCTAATTATAAGCCGCTTCTGCAGATCGAACGAGAACTGAGCACTGACTAACGTGAGACTGTATAGATGGCTGCTCTGAAGTTCGTTACAGTGTTGTTAACTGCACTGGCAGTGAAATGTGTGGGTGGGCAGATGCCAACCGACCCTACCCAGTGTCCTCAGCCAGTAAATTGCATCCGTGATCCGTGCGATGGTGTGCGGTGTCCGCGTTTCTTGAACACCGAGTGCAGGTCGGATTTCTGTCACGGAGAATGCAGGGCTACATTCTTTTTATCCAACGGGAGAGAGGTGACCAGTCGCTGCCCCGTTGAAATGTGCGACCAGAAGCAATGCGCTGGTAATCGCACGTGTGTCGAGGAGGTTCTCCCAGCGATCTGCCCTGCAGACAGGCCGAATTGCAGGCAGTACATTAAGGCGCGCTGCATCCTCCCTACCACACCACCTCCAGTGATGAATTGCAGCTTTGTTGTTTGCCCTCCAGAGACTGTATGCATCGTGAGAGAAACCCGAGTGGGGCCTCGGCCGAGATGCGTTCCACCCCCACCACCGTCAAGCTGCGATCAGCTGGATTGCGACGAAGGAATGGAATGCTTCGTGCGTGAGCGCGAGGGATTACCTTCTGTTGTGCGCTGCATGCCCATTAGGGTCAGTCCGATGCCGCGAGACTGCAGTGAAGTGGAATGCCCAGATGGCTTTGTGTGCATAGTGACAAGCAATAGGGCGATTTGTGCCGAAGTGCCCACGCCACGCAACTGCAACCGTGCAATGTTGTTTTAGTTATCTAAAACTGAAATAGTTTAGTTTTTGGTTTTAATTAGGTAGAAGTCACATTGTTTAGTTTAGTTTTAGTTTTAATTACTAAATCTCAAAAGGGTTAGTAAAGGCTCTTTTAGTTTTAGTAACCACCCTTTTTGGGTGATTTTCATATTAGTTTAGTTGTAGTTTTAATTAACAGGCTGAGACAGTCCTCATTTTAGTTTTAGTTTTAATTACTAAAGTGAAATATGCCAAACTAAAAGGCATTATAGTTTTAGTTTTAGTTAACTAAAACAACATTGCGCAGTGCAACGATCTCGAGTGTGAGACTGGGCAGGAATGTCGTGAAGTGCCTGCAGCTGGTAATACCAGTTCAAGTACGAGACCATTGTGTGTAACTATTACACTCGTTGGTGCCACATGTGAAGAGCTAGATTGTGAGGAATCCTTTAGCACAGAATGCAGGACGATATCCATGGAGAATCTTACCATTCCCGAGATAATAGCGACATATTCTTGTGTCCCAACTGCAAACTGTAGCCTACTTGAAGCCCAATGCCAGCAGCAGGGTCAGGTGTGTGAGGTTCAAGGGGAAGAGGATACTGCCATTGCTCTTTGTGTGCAGCCCACTACTTGTGAGAGGCTTGTGTGCAACCCAGGTTTTGAGTGTGTTGTATTCATGTTTAATTCAACAACATGTCCTGCAGCTCAGGCTGTTGACCCCAGATCACCAATGCCATTCTTACCAATACCAATAATACCTCCAGCACTTCCACAACCATCCATTACAATTTGTTTTGCATCCATAATACGTTCCTCCTGTGAGGAGCTTGATTGCCGAGACGATCAAAGGTGCAATTTTATTGGTTATCCATGCAGCTCGCAATGTTTCATTAGCCTATTGCATTGACCAATCAACATGTAGTAATACAAATCCTTGCTTCACAGACACAGAAGTCTGTGTGGACATTACGCAAGATGATGCTCAATTTGGCACATCCTGCATCACAACCAACTGCTTAGGAAATGATACCCTATGTGATCCAGGGTTTACATGCCGTGATGTACCCGATGAGTTTGCAGATTTTATGGACATTGACAGTGTGTGTATTGCAGATGCCTCTAACTTTGATTTTGGTGATGACTGTGAAGAGAGAGAATGCGATGAAAAGCAGGTGTGCCAGGAGGTTGAATTTCAAGGAACACTGATTGGTACAACCTGTATCCGTCGTCAGCAGCCAACCCCACCAACACCGGTACCCCTCCCACAGCAGCCAACCTGCGCCAGTACAGATCCTTCTTGTTTGCCAGGAATTGAAATCTGTGTGGACATCAAGGAAAATGATGCTCAACAGGGCACATCTTGTGTCACAGTCAATTGCTTAGGAAATGCCACCCAATGCAATCCAGGTTTTACATGCCATGATGTACCGGATGAATTCGAAGGTATTTCTGATTTTGACAGTGTGTGTACTGAAGATGCCTCCAACTTTGAGTTTGGTGATGACTGTGAAGAGAGAGATTGCGATGAAGAGCAGGTGTGCCAGGAGGTTGAATTTGAAGGAACACTGGTTGGTACAGCCTGTATCCATCGTCAGCAGCCAACCCCACCAACACTGCTCCCACAGCAGCCAACATGCAACGTCACGAATCCTTGCTCGGGTGGGATTGAAATCTGCGTGGATGTTAAAGAAAATGATTCTCAAGTAGTTACATTTTGTGTCACAGTCAATTGCTTAGGAAATGATACCCTATGCGATCTAGGGTTTATGTGTCGTGATATACCCGATGAATTTGCTGCAGATTTTATGGACATTGACAGCGTGTGTACTGAAGATGCCTTTGAATTTGGTGGTGACTGTGATGAGAGAGAATGCGACGAAGAGCAGGTGTGCCAGGAGGTTGAATTTGAAGCAACACTGGTTGGTACAACCTGTATCCGTCGTCAGCAGCCAACCCCACCGACACCCCTCCCACAGCAGCCAACTTGCACCAGTACAGATCCTTCTTGCTTGCCAGGAATTGAAATCTGTGTGGACATCAAGGAAAATGACGCTCAACTGGGTACATCTTGTGTCACAGTCAATTGCTTAGGAAAAGCCACCCAATGCAATCCAGGTTTTACATGCCGTGATGTACCAGATGAATTAGCTGATTTTGACAGTGTGTGTATTGAAGATGCCTCCAACTTTGAATTTGGCGATGACTGTGAAGAGAGAGAGTGCGATGAAGAGCAGGTGTGCCAGGAGGTTGAATTTCAAGGAACATTAGTTGGTACAACCTGTATCCGTCGTCAACAGCCAACTCCACCAACACCGGTACCCCTCCCACAGCAGCCAACCTGCGCCAGTACAGATCCTTCTTGTTTGCCAGGAATTGAAATCTGTGTGGACATCAAGGAAAATGATGCTCAACAGGGCACATCTTGTGTCACAGTCAATTGCTTAGGAAATGCCACCCAATGCAATCCAGGTATTACATGCCATGATGTACCGGATGAATTCAAAAGTATTTCTGATTTTGACAGTGTGTGTACTGAAGATGCCTCCAACTTTGAGTTTGGTGATGACTGTGAAGAGAGAGATTGCGATGAAGATCAGGTGTGCCAGGAGGTTGAATTTGAAGGAACACTGGTTGGTACAGCCTGTATCCATCGTCAGCAGCCAACCCCACCGACACCCCTCCCACAGCAGCCAACTTGCACCAGTACAGATCCTTCTTGCTTGTCAGGAATTGAAATCTGTGTGGACATCAAGGAAAATGATGCTCAACTTGGCACATCTTGTGTCACAGTCAATTGCTTAGGAAATGCCACCCGATGCAATCCAGGTTTTACATGCCGTGATGTACCAGATGAATTAGCTGATTTTGACAGTGTGTGTATCGAAGATGCCTCCAACTTTGAATTTGGCGATGACTGTGAAGAGAGAGAGTGTGATGCAGAGCAGGTGTGCCAGGAGGTTGAATTTGAAGGAACATTGGTTGGTACAACTTGTAACCGTCGTCAGCAGCCAACACCTTTCCCTCAACGTGATGACTGTACGAGTTTGAATTGCAGGGAAGGTGAAGAGTGTGTGAGAATCCAGATTGGAAATGGTCCTCCCACAGCAGGATGCATTTGCTCCAGTACAGCAATACAGTATATTGAGCCAATTCAGCCACCTCGAAGTACACTGTGTGAGGAGGTTGAGTGTAGCAGAGGTTTTGAGTGTAGGGTGATTGTGAGGGAAGAGGGCTTTCCAATAGTGGTACCAGTTTGTGTTCCAGTTGCTGACTGTAGCCAACTTGAAGCCCAATGTGCTCAAGAAGGGCTAGTGTGTGAAATCCAAGGAGAAGGAGGTGAGGCTACTGCTGTTTGTGTGACACCATCTTTGTGCACAGGAATTGTTTGTCGCCCTGGTCTTGAATGTATTGAGTTAACATTTGGAACCACCACCCAGCTGTGCCCTTCAAGTGCTCCCACAACAACTATGACGCCTACTATGACACCATTCACACCTGAAACATTTCCCACAAATACCACTGTTGATCCAACTGTTGGGCCAACTGCAAGAGTCGTAACAATACCAAATTGTTACCCCAGTATCACTCGCTTCACGTGTGAAGAACTTGACTGCCCAGAAAACCAACTGTGCATTTCCCAAGCTTATCCATCTCGAAACCTCTCAATAGCTTTCTGTTTTGAGAGAGTTGCTGGATTGGGGGGTTCTTGCAATAGTACATTAAGTTGCTTTGGTGACACGCAAATCTGTGTGGACATCAAACAGGATGGTAGGCAATTTAGCATATCCTGCAACACAATCAACTGCTTGGGAAACAATACCATGTGTGGCCCAGGAACATCATGTAACACTGTACCTGATGATTTCGAAGTTGCGGACTATGACAGTGTATGTGTCGAAGATTCTGCCAACTTTGAATTTGGTGGTGGCTGTGAAGAGAGAGCTTGTGGTGACTCTAGGTTGATATGCCAGGAGGTTGAATCTGAAGGAACAATCGTTGGAACAATTTGTAATGCCCGTCCCAACACTGACTGTGATTCAGTGGAATGCCTTGTAGGTGAGGAATGCCAAAGGAGTCAAGTAGGTTTGCTTCCATCCGTGATATGTGCCTGCACCAATGTCATCACTCAGACCTTTGAACAGGTTGATCTTCCATCTCCTGATTCTTTGTGCAGTGAGATTGATTGTGACGAAAGTCTTGGTATGGAGTGCCGAGTGGTTGTGAGGGAGCAAGGCTATCCGGTAGTGGTGCCATCTTGTCATCCAACTAATGCTCCTAGTGAAGATTAGAGGGGAGTGAAGCAGTTGTGTTTATATGACAGTTGTGAATTGTTTGCAACAAGTGACTAGCTACTATTATAATTTTATGCTCTTGTGTAACTATTTTTGGAGTGCGTGATTGTTTGGTGACCTAACCACACCCTAATTACCGATTGTGCTACGTAATGTCACATGATATTTACTGATTTAAATTATTGTTTTTCGACAAATATTCTGGCAGGAAGTACATGCTTTAGGTATAGGTACCGGAATACACGCACATGGTAGATAAGTACTTTATGAAGGAAAAGATCCGTTTACTATAGGGGTCTGTTTTTGTACATCAGGCCCCTTTACTATATGGGTCTGTTTTATGTACTAACTATTAAGGGTCTGTTTTATGTATATGAGACCCCTATAGCTACTATAAGGGTCAGGGTTTCATCTACTGGGGGGGGGGGGGGGGGGGGGGGGGGGGGGGGGCAAGGGGGAAGCTTCCCCCCCAAACAGTCTAGCTTCCCTCCCAAAGAAGAGATTGACTATATCATTACATCATAGGTAATACCATATTAGGACTCAGATACTTGCTGTAGGCCACACCTCTTCCGGGGAATTAATTAACCTCAAAACATTTTGCATGGCACTTGCCACTACTTCCCCCCCCAAACATTTCTTTCTTGATGAAACCCTGAGGGTCTTTCTTATGTCAGCAGACCCCTATACTACGTATATGGGTCTGCCTTATGTACAGTGTACACTGCTCATCTAATTTGCAGAAACTTACCCATGCTCCACCCATCTACATAAGAGTGACCCATTATATATGCTAGGTCTTGTACCATATAATGGGTCCTTCTTATGTACTTTGATTACCTACCAATTATGCAGGGGCAGCCCTTGCTACATAAGAGTGGCCCATTATATAATATGCTAGGACTTGTACTATATAATGGGTCCTACTTATGTACTTTGATTACCTACCAATTATGCAGGGGCAGCCCTTGCTACATACCATTACCATGTCACATTTCAAGCGATTATTTTCATTTTTCCAGGAGCCCCCCCCCCCCCCCCCCCCCCCCCCACACACACACACACTTTTGCTCTCAGCACACAGGAGTCCCACCCACTCATGCTCTCAGCACACAGGAGCCCCACCCACTCATGCTAGGCCACAAGAGTATTGAAATTTTCATTGCTGCAGTCTTTTTCAAGCATAATATGGTCATAATCAAATTCATAATCATCGTCTGCATTAGGATCCGACACTATATCTTCAGTTCCATCCTCAAAACGGGTGATCCATTTGCAGCTATTATCTTGCCCTATTATCACCGCGGGTACCTCTTCTTGTCATCAAACAGGACCTTGACCCTCCTTACTCACGGATTACTCACGTATGCGAACGAGGGGGAAGTAGCTGAGCCGGAGCAAAGCGAGTGAAGCTACTTGTACTATATTGTGCATGTGAAGCTGGAGAGGTGGGGCCAAATGTTACGAATAATAGGAAAAAAACAGCCAAAACAATAGCCATGATGGGTGCGAAGTACATAGATTGTGAGAAACACTGTTTCCTAGCGGTCATCTTGAAGCATGAAGTTTCTATTTTTTTTTCTATACATAATAGCATATGCTAAATAGAAATGTACCCTGACTGTTATTATAATAGCTAAGTATAACAATCTAACCAGGGAAAAGTAGTGCATATATAGGTAATGAAAGAACAGCAACGAACTAATTACAGTGATATATTACAACTGCGTCAATAACTATCATAACATTGGCTCAACCTCTTCGTGACCTCAGAGTCCCATCAAGAACAGGACACGCAGACTGTGTGTCTTGTTCTTGATGGGACTCTGAGGTCACGAAGAGGTGGAGCCAATGCTATGATAGTTTTTTTTGTTTTCTATAACATAATAGACAAGGATAGGCTAATAATTATGAAGGTGTAGATTACTTTTAAATGCAGAAGCGGAGGATGCACATAGTTATGAAAACTAGGAAATACAGCGAAACGGAGCGCCTTGACTACAGTCAGGTACACATAGAGCAGTTATTTGCTATTGTTTGACTCCATTTCGATGGTTTATGAGGGTCTATGTGGGGAGATTTTCCACCTGACTGACTGACGGACAAAATTTAAACCCATTGCCCCGCTTCGCGCATGCGCGCGCGGGGTAAATATACCCTCGGCTATAGCTAGCTAGCTAGCTATATAATACTAGGAGAATGCTAAGCATTGTGGGGCGAGCCTGAGCAAGCGCAGTTGTTCCGAAGATTGCATATATATGTGGATGATGTTAACCAATCACTTATCTTGGTAGGTCAGTGATGTTAAAGCATTTGAGAATGTTGTGTTACATGAGTGGTGAAGGCGTGGTGTGAACTCATGAGAAGAGGGTGGTGTGGGTGTAGGGCCGATAGGAGACAGAGGGGGTGGTGTGCATTCACAAGAAGATGGTGGTGTGGGTGTGGGCGGCAGGGAGTCCATAGGAGACAGAGAGGGTGGTGTGCATTCACATGTCACTGAGAAATTCTGAAGATGGTGGTGTGGGTGTGGGCGGCAGGGAGTCCATAGGAGACAGAGGGGGTGGTGTGTATTCACAAGAAGACGGTGGTGTGGGTGTGGGCGGTAGGGAGTCCATAGGAGACAGAGGGGGTGGTGTCCCTTTGCCTTGCCAGCCTCTGCTCACTCTCCTCAGGTGTCTCTCTAGGTCGACGCTGTATGTCTCGTTCCCTTCGCCTTGTCAGCCTCTGCTCGGGCGTTTCTTCAGCTCTAGCTCGATGTTGCGTTCTACGCTGGGCTAGCCTCTGCGCCTCTGTAGTTTGTCCGTTAGGGTGAACACGTTGCTAGACGTGCAAAAGTTTACAGCGCAAGCGTTGGCAATTGCGATTTCCCTCGGTCCCAGGCCATATTGACTTGGGAACGAGGGCTGGCGAGGTTAGGAATGTAAAACACGCAATTATTTCCGTTGAAGCGCTGCGCTGCGGATAGGCTGGTCGTATACACGGACGGTCCAATACAAAAAGCACTCGAATCCTCACTACATATACTGTGGGGCTCGCTCAGGCTCGCCCCAATAATAGCCAGGAGCTTATGCATGAGCGGCGGAGCCGCCGCTCGCTCAGCTTCTAGCGTGACCACACCTACTTCCTACTTCCTATATCCTCCCTTTTGATACATGATATCACATCCGGCAAATGTCCTTGCGACTTAGGTTCTGTGTGAGCAGAAAGGGCAGGTCAGGAGAAGCAGGTGGGTGTACCTGAAGGGTGCAAACAGCACGGCTGTGTCTGGGCTCCACTGTTGAAAGGTCTGGGTTGATACCAGGAGGGCCAATTCAATCGTAAATGGACTTAGAAACAAGCCGTCTTGCCTTTTAGGGTCACCATTTTCAGGGTTCATGCATGGCCTATTTTTCAGCTATGGCAGGTTAGCATTTCGCAGGAGACAGTGCCACAGTCAGCACTTGTCAGCACTTAACCAGTATGTGTGTGGTCCATGATATTACCCACATTCCTCCACTATAGTAAGCCCATTAATTGTTTTCCGATGGGGTACACAGGTGGAAGGTTTGGGAATGAGGATTGTATAGCAGACTGTGCCCCACTCGAGGTCATGTAGTGTAGGCTAGCTCCGCCACCTGACTGGCTGACCTCGAGTAAGTGTAGTCTGCAGTTTTCCAACAAATGCTGACATCATGACGAAGAATCCTCTATAAAATCGGTTGTTTTGCTCAGTCATATTTAAATTTTCATTGTTTACAATCCTTGCAGTCATATGATGCAGCTCAGTGCAGACTCAGAAAAGCAGCCACTCTGTGATGACGTGCTGCCCAGTGTCAATTATTCAGAACTAAATGAGCAGGTGCAGCTTCATGGAAATACAGCTGTGCACGTCCGCCGAAAATCCTCCGTTGCTAAATTGTCCATTGAGAGGTTGGTCAGAACTCGGGAGAGGCTTTGGGCCACCACTATATTTGCAGCTGTGTCAGCCATCCCTGCATTGCTGGTCGGGTACACACTGGGATTCTCATCCCCAGCTCTCATAGAGCTCACTGACAAGACCCTTATGTTGGACCGCCAGTTCAGCGATCTGCTCTCTTCACTGTTTGGTGTGAGTATATAATGCAAAAGAATTCTGCTGCACAGTCATATTGTGTGTTTGACTAGCGGTGCCCAGGAGAGCATGCACGCAGCACCTACCCTATGCACTGTTTTACAAATTGTTTCTTGTGAAATTTGACGAAATGGAGTTGCACTTAAGCATTTGCAACCTCCTGAAAGCTTTTATCTATCATGCACAAGACGCTGTAAACCTTTGAGTGGAAAGAGGACTCTCAAGGTGGCCTGAATCACTGTAACTACCCAAAACGTTGATAGATGACTGATACACACACACACACACAGACAAGCAGATCGATTACTTAACGCTGCTTGCACATTCAGGCACATAGTAATTAATGTTGGAGCATCGATATAGACTACATAGTCTATATTATTATCCATGGTTGGAGTGAGTTGTGCCCCATTTCTCGCATAGACAATATAACTAGAGGTGCTCAGCAGAGCACGTACCCCGTGCACGACTTAACTGCAGATCATTCAATACAGCATGCACGATAAGATAGCTAGGGCAGCATGATAAGATACTGTAAGTTTAATTGGCAGTAATGTTAGAAACAGGGTGTGGTCAAGTTGTATAAATTAGAACAGCTAATTGTCGACATTCACACAACTTTTTTCATCCTCTCGAGTGGATCTCTGGTCTCTGAGTTATGTAGACGCTAGTATTTTCTGAATTCTGACACTTCTATCCTGAAATAGTTCAACAAGGCCTTCACTGCTCATGATCAAACCGCTTGGACGGACAGACAGACAGACTGACTGACTGACAGACAAACTGATCACTCTACCCCTGCTGCACATGCACACGCCACTCATCTTTGGCCAAACATTGTATCTAAAATACTACAGAGACTCTGTAGTCGCATTCCCAGACCTCATTTACACAAACCAGAAATGTTGCACTGAGAGTCTTGGAATGAGACTAAAAGACTCCTTTTTTTTAAATCTGCCACACTCAGGCCTTTGCATCCGTTGGGGCACTATTTGGTGGTCCCATTACGGGATGGATTGCAGACCACTGGGGGAGGAAGATGGCACTCTTGTTTGCAGGGCTGCCCTATCTAGTAGGGTACCTGATGATTGCTCTAGCCAACCTGATAGGAGATGTAACTGCCTTCAAAGCTGTGCTGCTCACTGGGAGGCTGCTGACTGGGGTGGGAGTGGGGTGTTCCTACCAGGCTGTACCTGTGAGTAGTCCATTCTTTTTTTTAAAGCAGGGCCCCCACCCAGAACCCATGGCTAAATGCATGGCGGATCCAGGGGTAGTTCGTTGGGTTCGGTCAAACCCCCCTTCCTACAGTTGAATTAATAAAGAACTTACCTTACTTTCAACCTATAATTTCAAGCGCTTGCTTGCAACGGTGACGAGCATCGAGGGCAACATCGAGCGCTCAGTTACTAACTAGCTGCCATTACACTGCAACACCTGGCTGAACCAAATGGCTTGGGAACGAGGAGACCACAATCTGGTATATTTACGTGTACGTACGTATTACGTTGCGTGAGCGAAATTTGAGCAAGAAACGGAAGCACATGGTGGCCCCGGGTCCTGCAATCCTTTTACATCTGGAACTTGCTGTGCAAAGCATGAAGGTGTCATGAGAGCCCATCCTGATAACCGAAAAATAAAGGCAAAAAAATTCTCCACGCTTCACACGGACTGATCGGCACTACACACCTCTGTGGACTGCCTTCGGCAGCAGCCCTGCATATAAAAGAACCCCCCTTTCTAAAATCCTGGATCCACCCCTGTAATGTCCCCTCCAGGAAGGGGAGGGGAGGGGGGAATAAAGATACCCCTTCTTCTCGATTTTTGGGTTAGGACTGACTGCATCCTAGCCTCGTTCCCCAGCTCGTACCTGGCTAAGTGCATCCCTAGCCTGTAGGAGAAGAAAAATCCCTCTTGCATGCATATAGTAGGGTTACATGTAGCCATACTGACACTCGGGAACTTTTGATACATGTACCTCTTTCCCTCCAAAATGCTTATAGCATGCTCGCCCCACAATGTCCTGTATTCTACTAGGTAGCTGATGATAATATTCTAAACACCATACTGGTTACTACTAAGTTACTCTGTTTATACAATGTTAATCTTTGCACTTGACAGGTTTACCATGGAGAGATTTCATCTGCAAAACTGAGAGGCATATATGGATCATTCACTCAGATTTTTCTAGGAATTGGTATGGTGCTTGTCTTTGGTGTGGGCTCTATTCAAGGCTTCCATTACTACTATGTTGCTCTGGTAGCAGCTGGGATTGTCACAGCCTTTGAACTGATGATGGTATGGCTCAAAGAGACACCAAAATGGTTGCTCTCAAAAGGTTACAAGTCACAGAGCATCGCTTCATTAAAGTTCCTGCGAGGGCCAAAAATTGGAATTGAGAAGGAACTGAAAGATATGGAAATTGTTCTCACAGAGATCACCAATCCGAACGTGGTCCAAGTTTTGAAAGCTTTTAAGAGAAGAAGTGTACTAATTCCGTTCTTAATCATGGTAGTCATCATGTTCTTCCAGATGGTAGGCGGTATCAGTGCGTTATCACCTTATGCTGCCATCATCTTCAAGGAAGCAGGTGTTCCACATCCCAAACTGGCCTCCGTATACACTATTGGTGCTGCTGGTCTACTGGTAATTGTTCCCATAGTTTTCGTTGACATTGCGGGTCGCAAAGTTCTTCTAGTAGTGAGTGGAGTAGGCACTGTTCTGAGTACCATTATGCTTGGTACTCATTTCTTCTTAACCAGGCCATCACTTTGTCACAGTAATACTAATGTAAACTTGTCTGATACGTGGCTGCAAAGCGCCGCCACTACCGATGCACCTTGTAACCCCCACTATGCTCCCCTTGCCATTGTCAGTGTCTTTCTTTTCTGTGCATTCTTTACTGTTGGCTGGGGTCCAATCCCTTGGGTGCTTCTTGGTGAGATGTTGCCTTTGCAGGTTCGAGGAGTGGCCAGTGGGATCATTGCCATGGTCAATTCTGGTACTGCTGCCATAGTGACAGGTTTCTACCCAAAATACTCCAAGACAGTGACACCATGGTTTGCTTGGTGGTCTTTTGGTGTCGTAAACCTCATCTCTGTTTTCTTTGTTTTGGTTTGTGTATTTGAGACCAAAGGGAAAACTCTGGAGGACATACAGAGCAAGTATGAGGGAAAGAAGTGAAATATATAATGGTTGATGTGCAGCTTTATCAGATCTCATTATTTTTGTCATTATAAATATTATTAGACTTCTCATGAACTACACTGACCATGCAGAACAGAAAGTTAAACCCTGGCAGAGATGTGTTTTATTCACAAGAGATGGTTGTGAGTAAATTTCGTACAAAACCAGATACATCTGGATGATCATAAGAAATACATAAGATGCATGAGGGGGATATGAATCAAGAAATGAAGGACTTAAGGTACACCCAGTGCATGAGGTCCATCAATTTAACAGTATCTTGGGATGAGTGCAAGTGGTGGCTTGAGACTGTAGAAAGTTAGAATGATACCAATTCCCAAGAACAGAAGGCAGAAGAGAATTCCTGGAACATAGAGTGGGACAGAGTTTGTGAGAGCAAAACACAGCAGTATTTCAGCTGCAACTTTCAGTGGTAGTCC
Source organism: Axinella damicornis (assembly GCA_963931865.1). NCBI lineage: Eukaryota > Metazoa > Porifera > Demospongiae > Axinellida > Axinellidae > Axinella > Axinella damicornis. The sequence goes on along the minus strand of OZ007506.1, from coordinate 11,108,109 downwards.
ACCTGCATAAAATATCAACACCACTATTGACATAGTCTGTTTGGGGAAGCACACTGACTCCTCCTCTTCCTCCTCATTCACTTTCCTCACAATGTAACCAATGAGGTAGAACACCCAGTACACAGCAGCGAGACCATCGAACAAAAAGAGCGGGATGAAGGTTAGGAACCAGTTCCAACCCGTCTCTTGGAGAACTCTGGACAGTAACAGCGCCACAAATACCCCATGCAGACCCAGGATCCACGAGAGTCTGAAGTATTGCAGCAACACAGTGCCAACCTGCATCCTTATTTACCTTCCGCGATCGATATGGATATCGCGATCCGCGGGTTATTCCAATGACGTCATATGGGCTTACACGTGACTGCTGAGTGTAGCAACTCAGCAGTTACAGGGTTAATAAATGATGTTACTGAATTTGGTGAAGAGAAACAGTGACCGTGTTAGTTTACGTTTTCATTTTCGAAAAACCTTGACTACAGCTGCAAGGATGGAAGGCTCTTTGAGAAAGTCTAAGCTACAAGTGAATGTGGACATAACATCAGATGTGGTCTGTCCTTGGTAAGACGCTGCATCAATTTATGATAATTATGATGCAATTCAACTCTGTGCTGGTTACTCTTTCGTTCTTCCAGGTGTTGGGTTGGAAAGAAGCAGCTGGACACAGCAGTGGAACATCTGAAAGAAGAGTTTGATTTCCACATTCGCTGGAAACCGTTCCTTCTAAACCAACAAATACCCATTCCAGGTGAGATGTGCCAAATCGATTTGCATTTCACGGACAGACCAGCCCCAAATTTTGACTTGGGTGGCAGGTAAAAATGAAAGGAATATGAATTATCTTTCCACAAACACTTGACCACAGTCCAACTTAATTTCTGACTAATCTCACGGGGCCAGACCCACACAGAAGGGAGGGTCTGGTCAAGTTGCAATGATACGTGTTCTGTGCAGTCAGCACGTACACCTGTTCAAGTACTGTTAAGGTTACGGGATACTCGTGTGCGCGCCATGCGAAATGTATACTTAAGCTCGCTAACCAAAAATCTCTGGTACGAACAAAAACGAGCAGTTCAGTTCACCAAAAAGCCGTATTTACCGCTTTTCTCAAGCGAGACAGCAGATAAATAATTTGCCAGGGATTATGCTATCAAAAAAAGCTTCCGTCATGCCCTGCACCTTGTGACAGCGCACCTCCACCGCCAGAATCAAGTTGCTCACGCTGTTTGTACCAGAGATTTTTGGTTAGCAAGCTTAAGTATACATTTCCCAATACATTTCGCACGGCGCGCGTTAACCGCCACTGTTTTTTGTTTACTCACGTAGAACAAGGTATGAACTCATTAGCTTGAATGGAAGCCTATTGCAGCTTTGATTCCCCAGAGTTTTGCTGGGGTGTCAAAAACAGATTGGTAATTGACTAGCCTCGTTCCCAGTCCCACGCCCAGCTTTTCGTCGCTTGCAATACATTAAAGCGGGGAGGGCCTGGGTACATGTACACTTCCTCACGTGAGCATGACATAATCGACAAATGGCAAAATTTCAGGATGAAGACACTACGTTTTGCAACCATCCACACGTTCAACGCTCGGTGAGTATGACAGTCGTCCCCCGCTAGCTAGATACATGTGGTATGTTACCTGGTATCTTCGCTCTTGTTGCTGTTCTGAGGCCCAGTACGCCCACGTTCATTTAGGTCTTGCTACTGTCTTTCTACCCTTGACGTCACTCACGTGAGGAAATGTACCAGGCCCTCCCCGCTTTACTCTACTGCAAGCGACAAAAATCTGGCCGTGGGATTGTGAACGAGGCTGGTAATTGACCAGACCCTCCATTCCGTGTGGGTCTGGCCCCACGAGACTACTTCCTGACCGCCCTTGACCAGTACACATGAGATGTAGCCATGATTAGCTCATGTGAGCACATAATTATACCACACCCTAATTATACCGCACCCACTGATACAAGCCAATTTGTAATCTGTAATAAAATAGACCGGATGGATTTGTGAAACAATTTGGTGTGGCTGAGTATACGGTGTACCGTGTAGTGTACTACTCTGATACAAACTGTGAACCTACACTGTACTCCAGAGGAGGGGATACCACTGACAGATTACCTGCAAATGAAGTTTGGTGAGGCAGCTGCAGAGCGTTTCCTTTCTGGGCAGTCACCCATTGCACAACATGGAAAGGCTGTGGTAGGTTCTTCATATACTATGAACTGTACTGTAATGTACTACACAACTATGGTTTATGGTATCGTGTACGTTAAAATTGTGCCTGGTAGGGAGAAAACTATACTGCATAAGTAAATAAATAATATCTAACTTAATAGTTCCCAGGAAAGGTCTCTGACTACACTGTTGTGATGGCTATCATGCAGTGACGCAAGTGTAATAATTGTGCCAAAACTCACCTGGTGGTGGAGTTATGAGCACTTTTGTCTTCCTGTCAGCTGCCATTGCTCGAGTGCTCTCTTTGAGATTCTGACCACATAGTCGTGGTTGCTGTTGTTTACTGACGCTGAAAATCACTGTGCTGGCGAAGTTGTGAGCAATGTAACCATTTCTTGTCGTCCCTTTGGCCTCCATTGCTGACTCGATACGATCTGAGCATGGTCCTCATGATCACATGATGTGTGTTAATTGGAACGAGCGGCAATACCTAGTGATAGCTTGCTCTACCAGCAATAACAACCAGGGTTGCAACAGCTACCAGGAGTGTGGTTGCCCCTTGAAAGTATGCGAAGTTCATACCAACCAAGGACAAGGTAACTATAAACACTGGAGCCTAGGACCAGTGACCTGAGGATCCGGGGACTCAAGGTTCTTCAGCTGTTACCTGAGACAGAAAGCAATGTGTGCTGATGTAAAACTCACGGCTTGTTGTTGCCTTGAGTATGCAAGTTAGCTTGTCTCCAGGCCTGTGGGCAATGAGGCTAGATTAATATAGAGTGGACTTATAGATCAAAGTGCAGTGCTATATAGTGATACATTTCCTAAGGACAAAGGTCAAGTGCATTTTCACTTCAATGTACATAGTAGCTTTGTTAGGGTTAGGGTTAGGGTTAGGGTTGTAGTGTTGTGGATGCAAACAGAGAGGCCTGGGAGGAGGTAGGATTAGAAGTGGAAAAGTGACGAAAACAAGCTAGAGGATAGCACTGTCTGCTGAAAATGTCTTCCAATTGTGGCTGACTTGCATACTCAAAGCAATGATATAACCGTGAGTTTGGGCTTGTAGTTGCATTTCTGTTTCACATAACAGCTAAAAGATCCTTGGGTCCTCGGTCCCCTGGGTCCAGTGTTTGTAGTTACCCTTAGGAACAGTTGACACTTCCAAACTGCTAAACTAACCATGATCAACCAGAGAATCCATCTCACTTCTTACAAAGCCCTAGATGGCCTTGTGGTGCAAGGCAGATGGTGTGCTATGATATACATTGGTCAGTCTTACACACTCTTCTTGCAGGGTATTACATTCAACCCCAGTCGATTGGTTGTACCAACCAAGAAGGCTCACATCCTTCTAGAACATGCAGCCAAGGAGGGCAAGCAGCACCAGATGCAGGAGGTAAAGCATTAGACATTATGAATCATGAATTTCTCTCATAATATACATAACACAAACCACACGTACACATGCTGTGCATGCCAACACACATGCTACACACATACAGATACTGTTCAGGTCGTATTTTTCAGAAGGGAAGAATGTCAACTCAGAGCCAGTGTTACGAGCAATGTTGGAGGAGGTTGGACTGGACCCTGAGAAAGCATTAGCCTCACTGCAGGACAAGGCGGCTGTGCAGTGCTTTGAAGATGGGATCAGAGAGGCAATGAGGAAAGGTAAGAGGTGCAGAGAGAAAGTATGGCTGCAGGACTGCGTTCATGTGTCTGTGTTTTTGTGTCCAGGTATTTCTGCTGTTCCCCACTTTGAGATCAGCTTGAAGGAGAATCCACAAATCAAGCAGCAGTTTTCAGGTGCACAGCCGGTGGATACATTTGTGAGTGTCTTCAGCAGACTGAAGGTGCTCTCAAAGGTGTAGACTGCCAAACAATTGCTCATGGAGTTGTACAGTTTACTTCATATTTTCATTCAATTTCTGTTTTCTTTTGGCATGAGCTGCTGCTGGATGGACAGCTCTTTTTGTATATACATGATCATATGGAACTATTTGCATGACGTCAATGGCTAAAATTTCTGATTGCCCTCTTCAAGTTGTCGGGTTTCGAGCTTCAGTGCTTTCTGTAGCGCCTGGAGACTAGTGTAGTCCTCGCTAGATAGTCCGCTCTTGACATGTCGCCTTCTGAGAAATTCGCGGAGATGTTGGTCCATTTCAGCTGTCGATACTCCGCGTTCATTCAACAATCGAACCCCCACTACATCCTTCACAGCAGTCGCCATTGTAATGTAATGACGTAACTTATGCTTTAACCCTGTTTGAAGGGGCCAATTTACACAGCGAGTTACTAGTTCGAGTCGTGAAAATGTACGGGAAAGACTTCATTCAAAAGAAGGTGAAATATTTGGTGTTATGATCGCATGGCATACACTGCAGCATAGTTCTTGATTCATCAAGAGTTCGACTGATCTCTTTCAGAAAAAGCAGGCTATCAGAAGGCTTTCTCAGTCTGGGAAGAAGCTCTCTCCAAGCTCAGTTGGTCAGTGCCTGTGTAACATAATATGCTATAACATGGCACATGGACATGGGTAGCTTTAGTCTTGTACATCATACTTTTTTGAATGGGGAATGATGGTGTGGGCATGCGTTTGAGTTGTCCCAATGGAATGGGATTGTGCACAGTGTGATTGGGTAATTAGTGATCAGTGGTGATACTGTCACACCGTGGACAGTCCCCCCTGAAAAGCGGTCCCCCCGGACTGTCTGCGGCAGAATAATCGGTCCCCCCGGACCAAATATCGCAGCCATACCTGGTCCCCCCTTGCTGTAGATGATCCCACCCCATGCTGTAGATGATCCCACCCCATAGATGCAGGATCTGTGACGAGTGCTCGGCGGGGTACGTACAGGTAAGGTTGTCCAGCTTGGCTGTTCAAGTTGAGCCCGTCCAAGTGATCCACATTGGGCGGTCGTTTTGGTCTGACAACGAGATTAAGTGATGAATACCAACCTCCAACAAAGATCAGTATATTTCTGTACTTATAGAGGCTACACTGACTACGAAGGAATGGTTTTGCAGCATTAAATTTGTTTTGTGTGTTATCTTCGTTGCATACTCTGAGCTAAACCGTGTGGGAACGAGTACGCATGATGCGCTCCTGCTATCATGCATGCGTGACTTATAAATACTTTCAGGAGCGTTATTGGCTCCTGATACTATAACTTGGACTACATGGCCTCCTGATGGATGGTGCAGACTCTCCATTCGCGTCTGTTTATGCTTCCTCGCTTCATAGTTGACTTGGGCTAGTGAACAACTAGTGGGACCAATTACGGCAAGGGGGGACTGCTTACAGCGCCATGGATGGTCCCAGGGGGGACCAATTATTCTGCCGTGGACGTCCGGGGGGACCGCTTTTGGGGGGGGACCAATTACAGTATGACAATACAACAACCACTATCAACCTGGTCATTAAGTGATATGTCATATCCAACCATTTGTGACACTGAAACCTGGTGAGGAGCTTTTCCATGACATCAGTTACGATTGATTAATACAGGCTTTTTGCGCCATCATTCTGGCATGGAGACGATTGTAGACGTGCACCCAGAAGATGTGACTTGCGAGCTCGAGACTAGGGGAGCCTAGGGCTAACCGCCTCCACACACTCACACACAAATGTATGTTCAAATACATGCACATTACGAATCCCACTTCATCACCACCAGGCAAACGAACGCAAAAGGATGCCAAACGGGGAGGAAGTACGGCAGTGAGAGGTGGAACGAGAGGAAGAGGGCAGAGGGGGCGTCTTGGTGGCAATCCATTTCTCAAGACTGTTGGATCCGGAACGATGCCACCACCCAGAAGACAACCTCAGTCAGCTCAGAACCCCTTTCTCGCTCAGATTGCTAAACAGGAAATACCGGTTCTAAGTTCCGGCTTGGCCAATCAGACAGGGCCTCCTCCAACCTATGCTGCTGTTGTGAGTGGCAGCAGACAAGGACAGCAACAAGCAATGTTTCCAGTACCTGGTTTTATAACCCATGGTCCTGATTTCATTCCAGTGTCAATCTCAGATCTACCAGGTGATTTTCACGCCAAACCTTTCATGGGTCACCAACCTTTGATTGATTTTGTTGAGCCTCCACCTCCACCAGCCCTGCGCACACCCTTCACTAGTGATCCTGGTTCCCAAGACCTCTTCCCGTTGAGTACTGATCCAACTGTATCCACTGGCTCTGACAATCCTTTTCTCACAAACCTGTTAAGTACCCACGACTCCTCTGCCCATCTTTTGCCTTCATTCCGAAACAGTGACACTGGGCTTATTGAATTTGGACCACAGGATGGCAATACAAATTCTGGGCCTGTGCTTCAAGCACCACTGCACACCGGTGGACTCTTTGTGACTGGAATGGAGGCTCATTCTGGCAATAACCCATCAGACATCTTTCAAGATTCAAATATCATTTCTGAGCAATATGCATCTTCTGCTAACAAAGCACTGCATGTCAAAGGGATACCGGAAGAACTGAACAATCCGGTCACTCTGAAGAAGCATTTCTCCCAGTTTGGAGAAGTGGCACGGCTGAGAAGTAACCCCCAGAAGCTCTATGCCACTGTGGAGTTTGCCAATAGGGTGAGAAATGGTTTATGGTGTGTACCAAATGCAATTGTGGGTTTATAATGTTGTTTGTGTGTGTGCATAATGTACTCATCCATATGAGATTGCAGGAAGTCATGCCCCAGGTTTGGGTGTAGCCTCAATTTTTGTTCACTTGTGGGAGAGCTTGGGAACAGGCTAGTTTGGGTGCCTGATCAGTATTGTGCCTTAGGAATGCATATTCAATATCACCGTATCTCCCCATAACAGTAGTGAACTTCAGGTATCGTTGCAACTACAGCAGTGGCAAGACATCAACACGAAGCAACCTAGTTTGCTAGTGCCAACTACGCGTACATTACAGTTACGCTCTGAAAAGATTTTTTTAGCTAGCATATTTATATTTACAGAGTCTGTGACATGCCCTCTTCCTAGCCTCATTCCCTGGCTTGGGAATGGGGCTACCCTCTTCCTGTCCACAGTGTGCCCCGCAGTACTGAAGGCACACTCAGAATCAGTGATAGCAATATTTTTTGTCTCGGCACCGAAGTGCCAAGACACAGTGCTGGATGCGTAGGTACGTACGTGGTACGTACGTTCTACCAACTCAATAAAGTATTGGTCCGAGGGTGTGACGTCACAGTAAACGTTTCTGGAAACATAATGCCTGCACTGGCCTAATATGTCTGCCCTAACCTCTGACCATGCCCCTAATGAGATTCATAATGGCTGAGAATTGTACGTACTGACGTCGCTTTTCGCAATAATGCGCCCGTGCAAGTGCAGCAACCTTAGTCTCGTGCCCAGCCCTTCACGCGCGCCTCCACGGAGAAGGTCTGGTGTTTTGACTGCGATTTCTTGTCACTAACACCTTTCCCATGTGGAATTTGAGATGGCCAATGAAATCAAAGAGTGCGCGCGTAATTTACTACTAATTATTGTGGGTTACGTCACCGATCAATCGAGGAGTCAAAAACAGCTCAGTTTAAACAGCTCGTAACGAGGACTTACTTCGCTGTTGGTTGATGATACCCCTTCGTAGCTTCTATGAACCTTTCAGCCATCTCCAACTTCGAAGAACAACGGTTTACGGCAGTACCAGAATAACGAAGAAGTCCACCGCCCTTCCCAGCCTCTGTTAGCAGCCGATGTTTCGGGGGTTAGGGGATGTCGCTGACCACTTGAAGGTAGGGCTACATGACAAATAGTACAGAAAGGAGCGTTTATCTTTAAATTTCTCTGATAATTGCATTCTTAGCGCAATCAGCGCTTCAATTATACCTACGCTGGACACGCCTCTGTGACAAGAAATGTGACTCAAACCACCAGACGTTCTCCACCGTTGGTCACTACCAGGTACCCAGATGCAGATTTTATTTTGGATTGCAATGTTATTGTCAGGTTTAAACAATCATTTAACCCTGCAGATCACGTGATTTCACTGGACAGACAGAAAACATACAGACGGACGAAACCAATTGCTTAACACTGCTTCGTGCATGCGCGAACAGGGTAATAACTGCATTCAGTCACAGCAAACTACTCCCATCAATTGATCTGTGACAGAAAAAATGAAAGATGTTTAGGAGTAGTTCATGGCCTAGCTTAACCAATCTCTGTGTGCCTTAATTTGCAGGAAGCATCCGTTCTTGCCAAGAAACAAGGGAGGACCATCTCTGCGCACCACGACCCCGTACAGATCTTCTGGCATTCTGAGAGACCTAGCCGGGGAGTCGCAGCAATGGTGGGCTCCCTCCCCTCTGTCCCAGATGGAGCCCTGTTGCAGGACGCCAGAATGCAAGAACCCCCAGTAAAGGTGATGCATCGGAGCAACCTGGTCTGGGATCCGAGGATTTCTGCTGCTCATACGAATGTCGAACAGAGGGTGAGAAATTTGACAAGTCAGCAGGAGAGGGGAGGTTCGAGTTTGGATTATGAATCCACTAGTTCAGATTTCGAAAATGCTCAGAAATTTGTCCCATCCGAGAGCCAACAGGAACAGCCAAGAATTCCACTGAAGTCGGTTGCTCATGAAGCAAAGAAGCAAAGGATGGGAAAGGCGGCTTTTCCTCCTAGGGTGGAAGGGAAGAACACTTGGGAATTCCATGGAAGGAAGACAGACGGGGGTGATCCTTCTCAGTTCAGTACACCTGTGCAGCGGAGAGCAACAAGCGAGACTGTACAGAAGGTGAGCTCTCACTTGCATAATTAGAGCCTGGGAAGTGCCTACCGGTATTACATGTAACAAATAGAACAGTGTACAAATGGAGAGGTTGACTGAAAGTGGCTGTACGCTGCAAGTATCACTGCCCTAGTCAGAATTGGCTATGGATGTTGTCTTGTCCCGTTTCTTCTCAGGCCAAGATGTCAGCAGCTGGGGAAGGAGAGTGGATACCGGAGGGAGAGTGGGAGGGGGAAGAGGAGGAGAGTGATGAGGAGGAGGACGAAGGAGTTTTTGAGGGGAAGAATGCCATCGCTTCCTTGGGGAACCAATCTGATGCAGATGCAATGGACACAATTGCTCGAACTGCCCACCATCCCTACTACCTCAGATCACTCCACCAATCTGGGTCGTATCCTGGACCAAAGGCACCGCTATCAGCTGCGGTAGTACCAAGACCCCTCCCAACATCTTGTCTCCCTGCACAGTCATATGATATTCCCACCCCCACCCTCCCCTCTCCACCCCCTCCCAAGGGGGACACAGCAGGTGACTACTACGATGCTCTACATGCCAGGGACTTGGATATCAGGAAAGGTCGGTTCAGAAAGACTATACAATTCCACCACATGTACTTTTTAACATACATGTACCTAGTTGAGCAGGCTAATGGGTGTATGGGAGCATTGATGAAGTACAGTACATCAATCACTGTTCCATAGTTGAATGTCTGCTGTTTTTCAGGCATGGTGCGGCAGACTTCCCTGATGAAGGCCAGGGCAATCGTGGGGACTTGTCCTGACATGTGTCCCGAGAAGGAGAGGTATGGACGAGAGAGTCAAAGGAGGCTGAGCTGGTTTGAGCTCCAAAAAGACTTTGACCCCTCTGTGAGTGATGCTATATGCACCCACTAGATGTGGAAAGATAGGATCCTTGTGTCGCTCTAGTATTGATGTTGTTAGCAACATAGTTATAGTGTACATGTATCTTGATGACATTTTAATGAAAACTTCTAAACACCATCTTCTTGAAACATCGTTAAACTTCTAAACACCATCCTAAAGGGTAGTTATACATTTGTAACTATAGCCTCGTTCTGGGAACAAGGCTATTATAACTACAGATTGTGCTTAGCCAGTGCAGGGTGGGCATTGGTTCCACTTGATGTACTATTGTCTTCTTTTTTTCCAGAGCCCTCATGTTGATCATGCCAGGGCCATCAAGGAGTACAGCGGTTCAGCCGCAGACAAGGTGAGCAGAGTTCCCTCATGTCCCAGCACCTTCCGTGACCCACTGTTTGTAACCCACATCTAGTTGTGTTCCCTCAATGCAGCCGTGTTGGCACTGTAAGCGATCTGTATTGGGGACTCTGGGTCAAGAGCTTTGTCATCATCCCTCCCTTTCTTCACCTTCTCCCCCCCCCCCCCCCCCCCCCCCCCCATACACACACACATATACATACTAGGAGGAGCCTCTTCCCCATGATCTCCGTCCACTGGTTGTGTTGTGTATGACAATGGACCACATTGTGACTAGTGTGATGGATGAGGGTGTGGAGGGGAGGTGGGCCGAATGGTATGACTTTGTGTGGAACAGGACAAGGGCGATCAGGAAGGTATGTGGCATGGGGGATGGGAGGGGGTGGGATGGGGAGGGTATGGGGTACCGGTGGTTGTATAACTGAGTGTAGATGCATGTATTCATTCGTGTTTGTGAGTGCACCCTTGTGTTTGCTGCATAGGACATCACACTACAACATCTGTGTGAACCAGAGTGTGTGGAGCTGACAGAGAAATGTGCCAGGTTTGTAACAGGGATAGGTCCCAATTATGGGTGGGTAACATCCCGGACCATGGATAATAGAACACAGGGAACTTGATTGGAAACGCGCATTAATGTGATTGAATGTGGAAGTGACATCAAGCATACTTTATTCAAAAGTAAAATTTGCCGCTTTGGTCGCATTTTCTTGCCCTGGAACAGTTATTCAGCTGTGTGTTGTGTCCCAGGTTCCATATCTTGTGTGCGCACCTCTTGTGTGAAGAGGACATGAGCTCCTTTGACCCTAAACTGAATGATGAAAACCTCACGAAGTGTATGCAGAGCCTAAAGGAATTCTACCGTGATCTTCGCACAGAGCAAGTGAGTGTGCTCCTTGAGGGCCATGTTGCTAGTACTGTGGTAGGCAGAAGATTGGCAGCGACAGCATGCGGCCCCATTGTGTTCAGTTCAGTACTAACTGTGACCTGGGGGGGGGGGGGGGGGGGGGGGGGGGGTAGTACCCATACACTGTAGTCACAGCTAGTCAGAACTGTGACCACTCTTTTGCACAGTTTGACCATACATGTAGATATGGCTTGACTGTTGACTGTGCTGTTTTCAACTGTTGACTTTAATTTGCGGAAGAATGCGTTGGGACTCCACCCTTCCTTATAATTAGTGTATGGGTTGACAGTGCACGGTCACAGCTGTGACTGTGGAGTGTGGTGCTTATTGGAGTGACCTCCCCTGTCTGAGTTAAGGGCAAGGTAGCCTCATTCCTGAGAGCAAAGTACCCGGTGAACATGCAGGGCTATTCTACCGAAGTTTCCCCTGTGATTGCTGGTGTAACCGCTTTGGAGAAGGTGTTGGAGGAACCGTAGATTATCTACGGTGGAACTTACTTGCTGGTAAGCACGGAGCTATTCATAACACGCAGGACTCGACCATATCTCCACAGCATGTGTGAGAAGTGCCTGAGCACGGCAAGCATAATATAGTAGTTGCACGGGGAATCCCCAGGGGTTTTCCTGCATCTTGGTGCGCATGCGCAGTTTAGGAAGCTATTCAGCAAATCACAATTCGCAAACAACTAAAAATGGCTACCCAAGCTCCTCCTGTGGTTGCCGATGTAACCGCTTTGGAGAAGGTGCGGGAGGAACTTACTTGCATGGTGTGCGCGGATCTTTTCACGACACCCAAGACTCTACCATGTCTCCACACCTTCTGCGAGAAGTGCCTGAACGCGGCAGAGGAAGCACGTAAGAAAATGACCAAGATCGAGAACGCCAGTAGTTGTACTGAAGACGCGATCATGTGCCCAGCGTGTCGCGCCGTTACCTCAATCGACAAGGGTGTAAAGGGAATCGTGACCAACTTCACATACGTCAGTTTAGTGGAGCATATCAAAATCCGGGACAAGGTCGTTTCAGATGACGAACTACGGTGTGGAAAATGCAAGGAGGACATAGCGGAAGCGATTGCTGTTGCCTTCTGCTATGACTGTGGCACAGCCCTGTGTGATTTCTGCCACCAAATGCACAAACGGACAAAGGACCTTGCAAAGCACTGCTTCTGCACGTTGGAGGAGATCAAACAGTCGAAGCAAGTTGACATGCCACCTGTGAAACACACACATCTCTGCAGCAAACATCCTGGTGAAGAGTTGAAGCTGTACTGTATTACGTGTTCCGAGGTGATCTGTCGAGACTGTACCATCACTGCAAGAGACCATCGAGACCATTCGTATGATTTCATCACCCGAGTTATCGAGTCCGAGAAGGCTGACATACAGCATCATCTCGATCCCCTGAAGGAAGTTCTACGCCGAGTCACCGATGTCTCATCAGAGGTGGAAGAAAGGACCGACAAAATGAAAGTTATCCAGGAAGAAAGGAAAGAAAAAATCGACAAGGCTATTAAGAAATCGGAGGATATTCTGAAGAGTCGGCAAATTTACCTCAAGGGCGAAGCATCCAGAGTTTTTGAGGCAAAATCCAAGAACCTTCAAATTCAACAAGAGGAGCTCGATTTTGCAAAGAAGTCCATTGCCAGTGCCATTGATTTTGCCACCACTACTCTCCAGAAGGGTAGCGATGTGGAAGTGCTGATGTATAAGAAGGAATTGATCGCCCGGTCAGACACCCTCTGTCAGTTACAGGTGAGCCTACCTCTGGAGGTCACTGAAGAAGACAATATTCATTTTGTCTGTGATAGTGAGGACCTTAAAACTCTTGGGAAGCTCTGTGAAGCGCCATGTGCAAAAACAAGTACGACAGATGGCCCAGGGTTCGAAAGCCCAATGCAAGGGGAAGAAACCACTGTCACTGTTCTCGCCCACAACTCTAAGGGTCAACCACTTATGAATGGAGGAGGCAATTGTTCTGCAAAGTTAGTATGTATTCCGTCATTAACGAAGGTGCCACAGTCCATTGACGCAAAGGTCATGGACAACGATGATGGAACATACACAGTGTCCTATATACCACGCCATCCTGGGCCGAATGAACTCAAAATGAAATTTGACGACGCAGAAATTAAAGGAAGTCCATACACGTTTGACGTCATGCGGAACTATGCTCATCCCACTCCCGAGCCCTATGTGTTCACCATTCCGAACGCAAGCCCCTGGGGCCTGACCATGGTTGGTGACACCGAATTGGCCATTTCAGGCTCCGACTGTTTGGTACGCATCTACAGCATCGAGGGGAAGGAACTTCACATCATCAAGTCCAATTTCACTCGCCCATACGGAATAACAACCGATGATCAAGGATGTCTGTGGATTACAGACAGAGAGGCACACAATGTTCAGAAGTTCAAGCGATCAGAAAGTTCATGGGAGAAGGTGTTCCAGTTCGGTACACGAGGGGTGAACGCTGGACATTTCTCACATCCCCGAGGGATTGCAGTCCATCCCACAACTGGCTGTGTGTACATTTCAGATATGAAAAACAACAGGATCCAGGTTTTCAAGCCAGATTCCCCCGTTCCAAAATACCACGCACAGTTTGGTTCACCAGGAAAGAGTCCAGGACTTTTCAACCTCCCAGCTGGGATCTGTTTTGACAGGATGGGCCGTCTGATCGTCTGTGATGACCATAACTGCCGCTTGCAAGTGTTTGACGCAGAAGGGAAATTCCTCTACACACTTGGCACAACCAGTGCTCAGAAAGGGCTCCTGTGTTCACCAATAGGAATCTGTTCAGATAAATATGGCAGGTACATTGTGACGGAATTTGGGAGTCACTGCGTCTCTTTCCTCAGTCCCGAAGGTGATATATTGAACTGCATTCGTACAATTGGAAAAGGTCATGGACAGTTTGTCCACCCCCGTGGGGTGACGGTTGACTCGGTTGGCTATGTCTATATTGCTGACAACGAAAATATGAGAATTGTACGATTTTAAGCTGTTTTTGTAGGTTTTGAATATTGTTGCACATATGCCACTTTAGAATGATTATGATCTCATCTCTAGTTTGTCACCCAAGTGATAGCTCTTTCTGTATGCTGTGCATATGTCTGTGTGTAATCGATTTCAGAAATTGAGTTTGAATGTGTTAGCCCCATTCCCAGGCCTCTGCCCAGATTTTATCTCGCAATCGTGGGATGATGAGTCATCATTTTGGCCCATTCCCGGCAGACCATGTTGCATGCTGTGTGGAAAGACTCAGTGAGAGCGTATCTTAGACTGTAATGGGGATCGGACTTGCAAAGTTCCCATTGCCATCATTGCCCAACTGGTATTGTCACTCACTGGCACATCTAAAAAGTAGTTACCGAGTGCAGGAACGTATCTTGTCCTCTTGTAGCCTGCACACAAACCTCTCCCTGTTCGATTCTAACGTTAACACTGCCAGTATCTCAGACTAATGGAATGCTGAACATACCTCCCCCCAGGGTCTACACTGCCCCGGTGAGGCAGAGTTCTGTTGCTATGACATCCTGCTGCACCTCAACGATGGTAGTGTGCTCAAGTAAGGATACTTCTGACATCCAGTGCTTGATTATCACTTCTAGTCTTGCCTGTGTGATCATCACCACACTTTCATGCTGATGCACAGTACTTCCCATTCTCCCTCCCATCTCCTCTCCCTCTCTCCTACGTCTCTCCTTCCTCCTTCCCCACTTTCTTTCCCTCCTCTTTCTTCCCTCTCTTTCTCTCTCCTCCTCTCTCTCCCTCCTCCTCTCTCTCCCTCCTCCTCCTGTCTCTCCCCCTCCTCCTCTCTGTCACTCCTCCTCTCTCTACCTCCCCCTCGTCCTCTCTCTCCTTCCACCCCCCCCCCCTCCCTCCACCTCCCAGCCTAGTACAGCAGTATTCAGACCGCGTCTGGCGCTCTCCCGAGGTTAGGTTTGCTGTGGATACCGCTCTGGCCATGGACTCCAACAACTTCATCAAGTTCTTTAAACTGGCCCAGTGAGTGGAATACCTTGTTTAGGTTGCTACTCTAGGCAGGCCTCCTCTCCAGTGCTTACTGCTTGCGGATCAATTGACACATGCTCTTGTGGAACCACGTCAGGCTGGTTCCAGTAATCTTGTGATCTCCTGTAATCACCTGTCTGTCAATAGACTTGTGTATAACCCTGGAGAACCAGCCAAATGGCTGAAGGGACATTTTCCTGTCTAGAAGAGAATTGCAATTTGGAGTGGACTGTCTTGTACATGTAGTGAAGCATCGCTGCCGTGCTTGAGTGTGGATAGCCTTGAACCCATGCAGGCCCCCCTCCGATGTGCCTGGGGGTGAGACTATAGAGTGTGGAGTGTAAGCTATCACTGCCCTCGGCTGATACATCCTTGGTCCATTATTCAGTCATGGTCAGTCAAGAACTTGTCTTCCTGAGTCACGAGTGCATCTTCTCCCTTCTCCCTCGTCTTCCCCTCCCCCTTACTTTCCCTCCCCACACACAACAAATGCCACATAGGTCCACCACTTTTCTGAATGCCTGCATCATGCATCGTTACTTCAACCAGGTAATTAACGAACAGTCAATATCATTGACAGATATTCACCAATAGTTAGTCAGTTGGTTGCAGTTAGTTATGTACCTGCAGTACGTGGCCATAGCATGATGCTTGTGTAAGATTGTATGTTGTGCCTTACAATAATTATGACTTGGCCACACCCCTTTCTGTTCATCGTACTGGTCATTAAGATTGGATCTTCTTGAATTGCAGATTTACCCATGGTAGCAAGAGGGTTGTGTGCCTTTGATATAAACAGTGGTACTTTGAAGTCTCCATCAAAATGGAAAATTTGTTATACCTAGTAGGACCCTTTGTGAGGTGGCCAAAGGCCAGCCTGGAAAGATGAGTGTATCTAGAAATTTGAGCTTTCAACATTATTGGCCGCACCCATTTTCATGCTAGCTCAAATGTGTGTAACCTGGCTCCAGCCCAGGGTCAGTGAGCTTGAGGAGCAGATTTGTGGACAAACCCCAACCTAGAGGTTGGCAGGGAAAAAGCATACCTATAGACCAGAGCTCTCGGCTTGGTATTAGTCAGGGTACATGTATTTTTGGAAGCCAGGATAGCCAACATAAGTTTTGGTCTGTAGACTGACTGGACTGGATGTGGTCCCATGATAAATCCGTACTTGACTTTTTTGTTACATGTAATGTGTGTGTATTGATGCTATACAAACTAATGACTTGGGCAAGGGTTTTAAATCTAATTCAAGTGCTGCCACAAGTCCATGGATTAGATACGGCTCCTGGATGGTAAGTCGTCTTGGCCTTGCATATTCCTGACTCTCCAGCTCACGAGCTGACAATCACATGAAGCACAGGCATTTGTAACGTTAATGCTTTCCACCCACACTGACCCCATCATAAGCATTACAGACTTCTGTGTCCCCTTCAAGGTTTGTGTGGAGGGTCTGCGTGTGCTGAATCGAGCCTACAGTGTCCAGAAACGCCCACTACCATTTCCTCTCACCGACCTCAAAAGGATGCTCAAGTTTGAGAGTGAACAGGAGGTAGGCAGTAGGGGTGGGCGATATCAGAATAATGTGGTCACGATATATCATGTGTTAGTTATCACGATATTATCACGATAATGCGTTTTGGCTAGTTTATTTGACTTCTCATGCCACACTAGAATATTTCTACAAGCCAAGCATTTACTATATTGTCATAAATTGCATGTATACACTATTTAGCCTTATTTCTGCAAAAACAACACTACTAATAATGTGAACATGATATGACGATAATTTTAAAACCACCACGATACGATTATCATGGGCTCTCAATATCACGATATACGATAATAACGATATATTGCCCACCCCTAGTAGGCAGGGTGACTCACATGATCATTGAGTAGGATCACATGATCCACATTACTCTTCCCTTTTCACCCCCCTTCCTTCCTCCCTCCTTCATTTCCTCCCTCCTTCCATTCCCCCTTCCTTCCTCCCTTTCTCTCTGCCTTCCCCCATCCCTCTCTCCTCTCTTTCTCTCTCTTCCTTCCTCATTCGTAGGCAGCTGAGTTTTGCAAGTTGCACAACCTTTCGGTCACTAAAAGGTCCGTTCAGTTCACAAGAGGGGGTATGGCCACCCCTGAGCAAGCCCTGCCCATCCAGAGGAGCCCCAACCTTGTGGAGTCCAAGAACACGAAGTGCCTTGGAGAGGTAAGGGGTTACGGATCGATGTAAATCTATGAGATTTTTGCTGATTCCTCCTACCCATCGTCCACTTATCAGGTTGTACAAGGGGGTCCCCTTCCTCCTCCTCCTGCCCACACCCCGTACTGTAGCTTCACAGCCAAACTCCAGCAGGCCGGGGAGCTGGCCCTAAAGTCAACCCCAGAGCTATCACCACAACCATCATACTCAGAGGAAGTAAGTAATTCTGACTTCCTGGTACATGTAGCTGTTCACAGACAACACCACACATCCCTGAGTAGAATGTCTGCTGTGGAAGCTAGTAAAAGTAACCTTTTTGTAAACCTCAACATAATTATAGTTCTACTCAAATGAATATTAGTATTTTAACAACACTCTCGAAGAGCAGCGTTGGTTGGCGCTGTCATACTATGCTAAATAGTACACTAACAGTGTTGCAATCAGTGTGAAGGTACAGTTGAGGTGTGCATCAATGACCAGTGAGGGACAATACAGCTAGGACACTGCCGATGCTCCTTCATTTGTGTAGAAACTTGTTGGGGGTTACTTTTACTTTTGGGGGGGGGGGGGGGATTTCAATGTTCTTAACACGTGAATTTCTGTTGGTAAATCTCTTGTTCTCCTCCTCTCCAGGATGTGGTGGCTGTGTTGGCTGTGGCTGAGGACTTGGTTTTGAGTGAGGAGACTCGGAGCTTGGCAGTCGAATGTCTGCAGGAGGCACAAGTAGATGATTGGGCAAATGTGTCCACTTTTATGTTACACTCTCTTCCTCTTCCCTCTTCTTTCCTCCTCTCCCTATTCTCTCCCCCTCCCCCCTCCTCCCACTCCTCTTCCTTGTCCTCCTCCTCTTTTCCTCCTCCCATCCTTTCCCTCCTACCCCTCGATCCTTCCCCTCCTCCCCCTTCTTTTCCTCCTTCCATTGTTTTCCATTTCTCCCCCTCTACTCCTATCTCTTTATCCAACATTCTCTCTGCTTCCATTCTCTTGCAGGCAGAGCATGCCAAACTGATTACTCAGGTGGCAGCCTTGCTGTGTGAGAGGGTGGAGGGGGAGGTGGTGTGGAGGGAGTGCAAGGAGATGGCACAAGGGACACTGCTGGAGGCAGTAAAACAGAGGGACTACGAGAGGTGGGGAGACAGTGGGATGTGTGAATAAGGATGACAGTGGAGAAGGGAGGGTGATCGAAGGTGTGATTTAAGAGTGGGGAGGGGGAAGAGAGTAAGATTAATATTAGTCCACGCGCGTACACACATGCACACACACACACGTACACACACACACACACACACACACACACACACACACACACACACACACACACACACACACACACACACACACACACACACACACACACACACACACACACACACACACACACACACACACACACACACACACACACACACACACACACACACACACACACACACACACACACACACACACAGGGAGCTGGCCAGTCTGAGAGAGGAAACGGCACAGACCCTTGCTTCCAGCCTGCTCAATGAGATGACTACAGTGGAGATGCACATGGTTGCCCAGGAGTCCTTCAGGTGGGCACACCTTACCCAAGAGACATGAGAATCGGTTTAAGATGCAATGTTTAGTGTATTTAACAACAAACACACAAGGTACAAAGTACAAACTATAGGAGGAAGTGATCTAACAGATGATGCAAGAATAAGGGGTACTGATACAGGATGAGGGTGATCAGTTCAGTTCTTAACTGCTCCACTCCACAGCTTAAGGGGTACTATGTATCGATCCTCCTAACCAGGCTTTCTGTCTTCTCAGATTGGTTTAAATTTGCATGTGGTACGATGCCACTGTGATATATAGAGTACGTATCAAGCACCCACCACGTATCAAGAGCCCACCCCCCTCTTCACACGTAAGTTACTGCACAGGATTCAAAAGCAGTGTAGCAAGGCCCCACCAATCACAATAGTTTTTAGCAGGATTTCTAACTTAGCTTAACCTTTGGTTAAGGTTGTGCATTCAAAAAGGCCAATTGACAGTGAAGTATGAACTATGGTGTGCTTTTTCTGTCTTTCTTCTCAAGGACTTCGCAAAGATGCACGATCAAAATGTATTTATAATTTTATTCATATATACATGTAGCTGGTCATTGATATTCACAGCTTCAGCTTTACCACAGCACTTGTTGTTTATACAGTGCTGAATGGTTGGCAATCCGGTTGCATGTGTAGGCCTTCAGATAGTAAAGCCTCCAAGTTTGAAGCCTCAAGCTTGTTTAGTTTGGCAGTTGGAGGGCACCAAAAATTGCACTTTTCTCCGTATGGTTGGGAGGTTAGGTTACCCCCCCCCCCCCCCCCCCCCAACTATATGTAACGTATAGGAAATTTAAAGTGCAATTTTGGTGCCCTCTAACTGCTGAACTAAACATCACCTAGCTATAGGCTTCATGCAAACTTGGACTAACTTCCCTACTATCTGAATGCACAAAAAAAAAATCAGATTGCCAACCCCTCAGAAATAATTTAGATGGGCTCTGTTTAGATTTATGCAAGTGTGTTATTAGTCTGACTACATATCTAGTGCCCACCCCCCTGTTCAGTGGCGTTCTAACGTCGCCAAACCGTGGGCGCTTAACGCATACTCTACGGTATCGTGGAATGCTCATGCATGTTATTGTCAGTGAATTTGGGAACCAAGACCGAGGCAATTAACTTAGCATCCAAGGAGGACACACATACGTAGCTACCAAAGCTTCCAGTGATCTCAGGTGGTGCTGTACTGTGTGCAAATCTCCCATGCTTGCCTTGAGTTTTGTCCAAACCGTTGAGGAAAGGAAAGCGTTGGTACGAGAACATACATCCAGTCATAGCTGTGCTTCGCAATGGCCCTAGGCCAACAAGCTTGGGTTTTCTTTTGAACTTGTGCTCAATTTGAGCAGTAGAATGTCTGCTATTGCTGCTCTATAACAACAGCCTTGTGACATTGCCCCCCCCCCCCCCCCCCCCCCCCCATTCCTCAATAGAGACAACCAAAACTAGAGGTGTCCATAGAACACATACCCCGCGCTGAATGTCTACAGGCCGGGATGCATGCAGTGCAGCTACAATCGACGTGACATCTCTGCCGATGTGCATCGAACAGGGCAGCTATCGCGTATACTGTGTTTGTGTATGGCCATATCCAAGGTGTGGGAGTGACCGCTTACCGCATATTATATTGTGAAGCTGGAGAGGTGGGGCCAAATGTTACGAATAATAGGAAATAGCTGGAAAAACAGCCGAAACAATAGCCACAATGCCTGTGAAGTACATAGATCGTGAGAAAACACTGTTTCCTAGCGGTCATCTCGAAGCATGAAGTTTCCAAATGCACTGCGTGTCCTAGGTGTTCTTGATGGGACTCTGAGGTCGTGAAGAGGTGGAGCCAATGTTGTGAATAGTTATGAAAGTAGCGAAATACAGCAAAACGGAGTGCCTTGACTTCAGTCAGGTACACATAGAGCAGTTTTTTGCTATTTGCTATTGTTTGACTCCATTCGATGGTTTACGAGGGTCTATGTGGCGAGATTTCAATTTTCTTCGCCTGACAGATGACTGACTGACAGACGACTGACTGACTGACGGACAAAACCGATTGCTTAACCCCGCTTGCGCATGCGCGCTAGGCGATCACTGACAGATCTGATTAATTTTGTGGTGTGTGATGGGTGTGGTATACGTTGTAGTTCAGGGCCAACTGAGACCTAAATTGTTGGTGTGCGATTTGATGAACTGCAATTGTTCAGTGCAATGCCCAACAGCCATCTCTAACGGCTCCCTCTACTTTTTGCACAGGCAGTCCATCTTTGAGGCACAGGTACATGACTCCGCCCTCTCGCACACCTGCCACTCCATACTTGAGGAGGGTGTGTGTGGTGCTGTGAGGGAGGTGGCTATGGAGACCCTCAAACTTGTCAAACAGGAGAAAAGGGAGAAGCTGGAGGCCCTGAAAGAGCAATTTCTCAGAAAACAACTTGGAAAGAGTTGGGGAAGGTACAAATGCATAGTTTCTCAACCGAACAAGTCCCCCTTCCTTTCCTAGCCTATTTCCTTTGATGTGGTCATTTAATCACCCTCCCCTCCACCCTGTCAGCTTTGTGGATACTGTCACAGTATATAGACTTCTACCAGCGTATTGTCACATGATAATTGCGTGACCCCCAGGTGGTGTCACATGGTGAAAGTGCGCCAACATGTGCGTCAGTGTGCCTTGGACATCCCTCCGCTTCCACCCTTGGTGTCATTGCCATGGCAACTGGAGATGCTCCGCCCCTTGGAGAAGCGTCGTAGGCTTGAGTGGCCGATGGATCCAGTTACCTTCCAAGACCTTGGAGGGACTACCTCAGAGATGCTGGACAACAGTCGTGCAGAGATTGAGGAGAAGAGGTAAAGGGAAGGGTCAGGAAAGGGGTTTTCAGATTGTAAAATGAAGTTGGTATTGTGCCTACCGGTATAACACTACCATGGACTATAAACAATAAGACACTTTCATTTCCTCTCCAAGTACTGAATACAGCCCTCCTATTGGTTGATTCTTAGCCAAATCTGATTTATTATCTTCCAGGAGAGCATTCTTGGCCCCGCTTAACCTCCCTCTGCTCCTTCAAGATGCACTCCTATCATCTCGTCCTCCAACTATCAGCCCCTCACCATCCTCACAGCACCCCTCCACACCCCACACTCCTAATCCCCACGACATATGCTGGCAGCTGCTCCTACTGTGCCCTTCTCACCAGCAAACAGACTCCAGAGATGCTAAGATTTTAGAGTGGCTGAAAGGGAAACTGAAGTTTCACTATAGCGATTCTGGAGAAGCAATTTCCAAAAGAGGTATTGAGAAGATTTCAGTATCAACAACTCAGATTCAGGCCCGAGCAGCCAGGGGGCTTCAGATCACCATCAAGATGGCATGTGGGAATGTGGAGGAAGAGGAGGAGGAGGGTGTGGCCATGGGTGGGGTCGCACAGAATGGGGGATTGTCTCTGCGACAAGAACTTCTCGGTACTTCTGCTGTTGCTCTGTACGTACCCACACCGAGGGCTGACCAGTCCCCTGAGGTTTGTGACAAAAGATTCCAATTCTAGGTATATGCATATACACGTGTTATAAGCTGCATCAAAAGACCCCTCCATCCCTCCCTCTCTCCTTCCCTTCCTCCTCCCTCTTCCCTCCCTCTCTCCTTCCCTTCCTCCTCCCTCTTCCCTCCTTCCCTCCTCCCTCCTTTTCCATTCTTCAGGTGTTCACCACCCAGGTTCTCTCCCAGATATCAGAGGTGGTTGTGCCTCTCCCCAACTCCTCTAGCCTCCCTCTCCTAGTGCTGTGCTCCAGTGTAATGGAGCAGGAGTACTTCGCTCACTGGATAAAGCTCAGGATTGGTGTGTTCTCTAGTAATCATTCTCATTCAGTAATCTCCAGCAACCTTCAGTAATGTCCAGTAATCCTCTAGTAATGTTCTACGTGCTACAATGTATTAGCACAGAAATGCAAATGGATTTATTACAGCAATGCAATATCATTACCAACAGTTCAACTGAGATATTTACCAAGCTGATTCCGTTGTACTGTTGCATTCCTGGTTGGGAACACACTAATAGTGGACAAAGATACCCTCGTGGTTGCTGTCATGCATGGACACATGTACATGTATAATAATTGTGCTGAAACTCAGTCACCTTGATGGTGGAGTTACCCATTGGCCCACCATTGCTCAATCAAGTGTCATTGGCAGTGCTTGAGACGAGCTGTAAGTAATACTGGTGGATGCAATCGTAGTCCGCTGAACTATCCATGGAGTGAGAGTAAAGCAAAGCATGAGGCATCAGTATGTTTGATTGCCGTATCAGTTGCTCTACCAGGATGGTTGCTGTAGATTTACTGGGTTGGAATAAATCAGGCAGTAAAGACACACCAGCTGGAAGGGTCAATTTCTGCCCTTTGCTATACGTGGCAGTGATAGTCTTTACTCTCTTCTTCACTGTAGCCCTCAACCAGTGTGTTCAACATTCCGTCATTTCTGACACCCACTGCCAAATTCTTAACTTTCCCAGCAATTCGACACTCATTGGTGACCCAGAACAGCAGGTAATGGTTTACTGAACATTAAATTGCATAATCAGAGATGGTGGAAGCATGCAAAGGGGGGGGGGGGGGGGGGGGGCTGCCGAATGCAGAGGTGTGAAGTGCCGATCAATCCACGCAGAGCATATGGAGAGAAAAAATATTCACCTTCACTTTTCAGCTACATGTACGTAGCTGGATTGGCTCTCGTAGCACCTACATGTATTATGTGCTTTGCACTGCACTGCCTGTTGGTCTCGTAACTAGCGCCTGGCAACCCTTGAATCCAGCAGAGACGCTTGCCGCTTACCAGCCAACGTTAACACATGTACATCACCACTAAAATTTAGCCATGTGCACGTGTTTAGTAATGGCTGGCTCTAAATAGAAACATGTAGAAATTTGGTACCCGAGACTGGCTTCTTAAACCTACACATTAATTTAAAAGTTACAGAAGCAATCAGTTCACTGCTCTGTAAGTGTTGAATTCTGCATTTTATTGGACGACTGATACCATATTTCAGTGTATGACATCACAGAGCTGCCCCCCCCCCCCCCCCCCCCCACCCCACTGTGAAAAGTGGGGGGTGGTTAGCCGCTTCTGATAATGACACACTTTAGTGTGCATTATCTAGAATAATGCACACTTTTCAAAGACCAAAGGCTGTTTCAGGTCAGTGAGTAAATACTTAGATACCAGTTTTTGTATATGACGGGGTTAGTCACTCGGGCATTATAGTTAACGGTCTCAGGTGGATAATTAATGTACTCCTTCAGCTCGTGCATTATCTTGCCCTCGACCGTTAACTACCGTATTTCCGTGATCAAACGCTGCGGCTACTATTTATTTCATCACGCGATTTACTGCGGCTACTATTTGAGGGCAGCCACTAATCAAAGGCGGCGTTTATTAAACTCAGCATAAACAAAGAAGCGAGGAAACAGATTGGAGCGCCATGTATACATATGCACAAAGAAGAAAAGTTTTGTTTCAGCCCTGGGCCGTGTGGCACCATCATAATCATCCCCACAAAACGGTAGGAAACGCCAAAGCCATTACTGTCACGAAAGATAATGCCCTTGTGCACTAAAACCCCGTAATGCACTGCAAACTGCCCAGACCCTTTATCCATGCAATGTGTATATCACTTCATTCAAGTTAGCCCTTCCAGTATAAAGTGATCCGCCTGTGGTTAAGACCAGGGTGTGCATGTAGAAGGATAGCTCTGGGTACCCCAACATTAATCGCCATTCTGTAGCAAAGAGCAAGGCCCTGGGGAACCTAGCCTCGTCCCCAGGCCTCCGCCCAGATTTTATCTCGCAGCCGTGAAGAAAAATCGGCTGCGAGATAAAATCTGGGCGGAGGCCTGGGGACGAGGCTAAGGGAACCCCCTCTTGATATGGGCTGTGTTTGGGTCTTGGACCAAGACTACCTCTTCTACCTCTGCCCTACATTTAGGTCTGCACTGGGCTACAGTGGCTAGCAGAACACTCTGCTCCCCAACCCCACCTCCTCTCCCTCCCTCTGCGGGAGTTCCTCGAACAAGGTATCCACCTAACACTTAAATACAGCCCACTGTTTCACCGTCACTGTGAAGCTTATTATATTGAGATTCTATTTGTGAGACACCTGAGAAATTATTTTTGTATGGTGCAAATTTAGAGCAGCTAAAAGAACTATTGAACATCTCTTGTACATTGTACAGGAGTTCCCTTGCACAAGGTACCCCTGAGCACATTTCTTTTTACGTTGTGTTAAGCCCATGTGCACACATGAGCGCAGGTGCTTTGTACCTTCATAGTTGCTGTGAAGTAGTCGAGAAACTGCGCGAAATGCAGGAAAATGTTTTTTCCATCATCTTTTTAGTTGTCAGCAGGCTTTCATTTAGGAAAAATTGTCAAGGGGGGGGGGGGGGGGGGGCAAAAGTTGAATGTTGAGAACTTTGGGGGGGGGGGGGGGGGGGGGGGGGGGGGGGGGGATGTATGTAGGGTTGGTGTGCTCTGGGGGGTCTGGGGGCATGCCTGCCTGCCCCCCCCCCCCCCCCAGGATTTTTGGGGCGTTTAGACCCTCTGAGGTCATTTCTGTTGCATTTTCAGACCACATTACTTGTGCACTGCTGATAAGGCACTTGAGCTGTTTTTCATTATGGTTGAAAAAGAGGTCCCAAAACTTTTTCCATGCTCCGCGTGGAATGAATCACCATGCACTTCACAGCCTTTGTCACAGCCTTTGTTTCCAGCCCCCCTATCGAAAAACATCTTCCTACACCACTGCTACAGAGGCGGTAGCAATGGGAATGGACAGATGGTGTTAATTCCTGCCAGCTGCCCTCGTAGGTTAGCATGTCACTACATGCACTTACATCACATATGCTATACTCTTGATGGCCGTGGCGGCTGCTTCGGGCTGGGGGCCTCGCCCTAGGCTAGAGCCAGTTTAAGTAGCTAGTTAGCTAGTACCTTACCACAAAATAAAACATCGCGAACTGAGCTGCAGGTTTGCTGGCCAAAGAATGTATCGATCCGTCTCTGTACACAAGGGGTGTGTCGCAATGGCATGCGAGCGCCCGTATGAATTATTTCAACCGTGGAAATGTTATGGGGGTGCCAGCCCCCGTTGCCCCCGTGGTTCCTACACCACTGTGTAGAGAGAAGCTTCTCGAAGCTTCTCTCAGATGAAAACCTGTCTAGGAAGCCGCTTATGTGACACGTACTAGCCTTTCACACCTCATCAAAATTGCTATTGGGTCCCCAGACAAACCGACAGATAGTGACCTTGAAGACATTTGGCACAGAAAGAGTGGAATAGCAGTTTTGGTTGAACCACTTAAGTCTTGTTTTTTGAGTTGTATTATTCAGCAACCTAATTCCCAGGGGGGGGGGGGGGGGGGGGGTGCCCCCCTAAATGAAACCCTGGTCAGGAAGGACTCTCATGGCAACTTGGTATTTTCCACTGCCCTGCTAGCTAGATCTACTGCTTTCCGCTTCCCTGCCGTCTTTTTTAGTAGAAACCATTGCGCGAAGTGCAGAAAATTTGTTTACAATTGCTCTAAATCTCATGCCAATTTGGTGCTTTCCACTGCCCTGCTACTGCTTTATGATTGTGGTGATTGTGCAATCAGCGTAGTAATTAAACTAGTGGTGTGCCCATAGGTGTACCCCTGTATCAGTCAGTGAAAGGGGCGGCTACACCCCCCTGTACCCCCGATCTGCCCCTGGTATATGGACATAAACGAGCAGTTTGAGAATCCTTGTAGCCTATTCTTGCAAGTGCTTTACTGGGCACTTCTTGTTGGACAGGAGTTCCCTTGAACAAGGGTACCCCTGAACATTCACAACATGGCCTCACACCCACACCTTCTCACCCAAGTGTTTGTCGCTCACAAGGGAAGGCCTGGTAGCAGTCGTCACATGCAGTGGCATACCTGGATATTGGGTGGATGTATATAGGGACGAGTGGTTTAAGAGTTCTGTTTAGCTTTAGGGTGGCTTTCTGGACCTTAGAAACTTCTGCCTGATATTGACCGATCAGTCGCTCTGCAGTCCATGGTTGCAATAGGTAGCAAGCTCAATTGCAGCCACTCCTCCGTACCCAATGTCGACGTCCAGGTACACACCATGCGTGACAAATTTTCTCGCCTTTTGTACTGCAAGCGGCAAAAGCTGGGTGTGGAGGCCTGGGAATGAGGCTACCTTCCCCCACATTAGTACTATATATGAGTGACAAACGCTGGGGAGTGAGAAGGGCTGTGTACAAGGCTACACCACCACCTAGTCTCATTCCCGGGCCATTTGTAGGAAGAGAAACTGCCTGGGAACAAGGCCAGTATTGGTGTCATCATGGATAATAGAGCCCGTGTTCATGGTGACTAGAGACTGCCATTCTCAAGCTCCTTGGGCCTGGCTTTTCATCATCCACTGTACTTATATACCGCATTATAATTGCCACTGTCCTGCAGAGCTGGTTGGAGAGTCGATGTTTGCAAAAATAAGGCAGGTACAATGTATTTTGGGGTCTAGGGCTC
This sequence comes from Axinella damicornis, assembly GCA_963931865.1. NCBI lineage: Eukaryota > Metazoa > Porifera > Demospongiae > Axinellida > Axinellidae > Axinella > Axinella damicornis. Next base: position 11,080,731 of record OZ007506.1, on the reverse strand, counting down.
AATGAACTACGAATTTCCCTAGTCGACTAATTGGCTTGACTGATAGGAATGACAGAGTGTCATCACAAGCTGTGCACAGCACAGATTATTTCACTGACATCACCCACACAATATCATTGTTTAGTCCCTGTTTCTAATGAAGTGACTTGATTTTGTATCTCTTTGCCCAGTTCTTTTGGACCACTTTGTTCCTCTCCTTGTGGCTGAGTCTGAGAAGAGACGGAAGTCTGGTCTGCCCTCACAGGTGGGCATGTTCAGTAGTAGCCCTGGCTCACACCATGTGGCCTGAGAATGAGTAGCTGTTTGTTGCCTTTGATGCCATTGGTGGGTGCATGTGAGTAGGTAGACATACATAGAGGAGCTCAATCATGGATCTAGGAACTGTACCTCAACAATATACACATGTCCACAAGCTGGTATACACACACACACACACACACACACACACACACTTGAACACATGCAACACACACATGCACACACTCACCCACATACCCACTGCACACATACAGCCCCCCTCTCCAATTATCACCCTATGCAATGCGGTACTAGACCATGCAATTCACAGGGTCACTCACCCGAAGCTCAGAGAACTCTCCTGGCCAGTGGCCGACTTTGCACCTGCACAATTCATACAGGGAGGTAAGGTAGTCCTATACGTACATTAAAGTACAGTGATGCATTGATAATAACTTCCCAGCTCTCCATATTATCTTTACTGCATGTGTTATGACATCATTAGCCACTGCTGTGATGTCATTTGGATGCCCTATAAGACAATGGCTCATTTACTCCTCCCAGCTCTCCCTCCTATCTACTGGAACTCTCCGGAATACCATGGCTTACTGCAGGAGTGCATCACTGGTCTGAAGTTGCCAGCCCATGGCTGTCTGTCTCTTACTGAGGGTTGTGATTGGTTCTCTCAGTGTGCACACTGCCTCCAGTATGTGGACCAGATTCACTGTGGGGATGACCGGGCGTCGCTCGTACCGCTGCTGTCAAGGTGACTTTGATTTGGATTTCACTGTAAGACCAATTAATGTCTACCTAGGGAGCAGGAAGGAATGCTGGGTCCCATGACCTTCATCCAATCGGTTTTACCAATATGGTACTTTCTGTATTGTGAGCTCTATCCTTGCTAAGTTGGTTTATAATATCTCCCTCTTTCCCTTCTTCCCCTTCTAATTCCTTCCCTTCTGCCCTCCCTCCTCCCCCCCTCCCCATCCCCTCACTACACACCTGTACGCTCTGCACTTACCCTACATGGTACAGGATAAAATCTATACTACGTGAACGCTCTAAATCAAGATCTGTTGCTGGTCACATATCTCAGAACACAACCAACCAATTGTATTGCAGCATTCCATGGGATCAGGTGATCCTGGCCTGTGTGGAGCACATGCTCAACCACATAAGCTCTGACATCTGGGTGGCCTGTTTCCATGGCAATGAGAAGGAATTCACAGTTCCCAGCGAGTGGCGGCATGCACAGGCAGAAGCCTCTTTGGCGTTAGCAGTTAGAGAAGCAAGGAATGACACTAGAAGGTGAGTGTGATGTGTGCATGAATTCCTATAGCTGCATACTGCTAGCCTCATTCCCAGTCCGGGTCCATCACCCAACTTTTCGTCGCGTGTGGGAGAGCCTGGGAACGAGGCTAGCATGCTGCCCAGTGTGTATGTTTCGATTCTGAAATCAATTCACCACCTAGTGTTCACGACACTCTGCTAGCCTCGTTCCGAGGCCCCTCCCAGCTTTCCATCGCTTGCAATACAGTTTGATAAGTGGGAGAGAGCTGCTTTCATTTCCTTACGTGCAAGAGTGACATAAGGGTAGAAAGACTGGTAGAAAGACGTGAAATTAACGTGGGAGCACTGGGGCTCAGAATGAGCAAATAAAGGTACCAGGTAATGTACATGTACCACACATATGTAGCCAGGTTGGGCCAATCCCAGTTTGCTGTTCTTGAGCTCCCCACAAGACAGCTAATAATGTACCTGTACCACCACACACAACACACATACAGAGAGAGGCATCACAGACGTCATAAGAGTGACCCTTCCCTCCTCACTCCACACCTCCCCACTCCCACCACTGTGGACGTGTCTCCACTGGCAAGTGTGCCCCTCCTCCGAGTCAGACAGAAGCTGGAAACATCTCTGAACAGAGAGAAGGCACTCTCACAGAGGTCAGCTATGATTGGTCAACGGATGTGGATTGGTTGGCAGCTCAGTAAATATCAGTGGTCAAAACAGCTCCATCTGTAGACTAGCTGTCTCACTGATATCCTTCCTCCCCCTATTTTCCCTCGATCCCTCCTTCCCCCTCCCATCCACTTCCTCACTCCCTCCCACCCTCCAACCCATCCATCCTCCCTCCCACCCTCCAACCCATCCATCCTCCCTCCCACCCTCCCTCCTTCCATTCCCTCACCCTCACCAGTTTTGAGAGCCAGCTAGAGCAATGGATGAGCCCTGCAGCCAGCAGCCCTTCCCATTCTCTTCCTGTCACCCCTCATCCCTCCACACCCTTGTGGGATGGTTCACTCGAGTCTGGTCTGGAGCTGTTAAGAACTAAAATCAAGCTAGCCAAGTAAGCGACCCGACCCTTGGACTACTGTGGTTGTAGTAGCCTCGTTCCCAGGCTCCTCCCCAGCTTTTTGTCACATACTGGACAAAAAGCTGGGGAGGAGCCTGGGAACGAGGCTAGGTTGTAGTACATCATGATTGAATAATTACAGCATGACTGTGTTATTCGCAATCCCATTTGATTACTCAATTTGACCTTATAACTTTCATAAGCACCACTACTTCCCATACACAACCAAAATAGCACATCCTGATACCGGTATACAATCCTGATATACAATGTCATGTATAACAGACAGATCCAATGCCATAGACGTTTTGTAGGGCTGGTATATGATTACTATTTATGCCACCAATTAATGATGCAATCAGTTTACACTTTGTGACTTTGTTCATTTCCTGCTAGGTGGCAAGACTCCACAAACAGCGTCTACTTTCTCTCCAAGTGACACTTCTGCCAATTATTATGATTTCGGTTACACACTTTGTTTCAGTATTATAATAAGGAAATCCTAATCATTGAAAAATAATACTGTGCCAAACTAATTCAAGTACACCAGAGTCTTAGGCTGGTTTTTCAGGGAATCTATAATTAAACCACTCTACTAATCACTGGGTAGTTCCAGCTGGGATTGCTATGATGATTCACTCGATTTCTTTCATAAACTGAGCAAGTTTTTCTTCCAATGTTTTCAGAAGTTCCTGTTTTTCATCAGCAGGCAAGAATGCTGCCTTGGCTCCATTTCTTACCTGGTTGCATGTGTGGTGGTGGTGGTGGTGGTGGTGGTGGTGGTGGTGGGTGTGTGGGTGGGTGTGTGTGTGGGGGGGGGGGGGGGGGGGGTAAAAACATATTGACTGTGTGGTAATAAGTGCATGTGAGAGCTACAAGCATCTATATATATATAGGCATGAGCTTTTGTCCTCTTCTAGTTCCCACACCGGCCCCACAATCATGCAGTGTGCTTTGCAAAGACAATCGAGTGTACATACATGTGCTTAATATGTTCTTGTGACTTTGCACTCACATTGCATGCATGCAGGCAGAACTTTTACACCATGCAGGTTTTAATTACACCATGCAGGCAGATCGAGCTTGTAAGATCTATAGAACTCCCGTCTAAGGATGAGAGAAAGAGTGGACAGAGACAGTATCACTGTACACTATTTATGCCCCCAAAATCCCCTTAACTTGGTTGTTTCCAGACTTGCATGAGGTGTGTCAACTCAAGTTCTTCATTCGCAAGACAGTATTACATGTATACATCATACCGACTGCATGAGCTGCTGTGTGGAGAGTCCCAATTGAGTCTCAGCCATGTCGAACTCTCCTGTGAGGTCACATTGGATGACTCCAGGGTCGTCTGTGCTCAGGGAGAAACTGACACCATCGGCCGCAAACCTGAGATTCAGCGTAAATCAAGACTAAAACAATCATGATCTATTGTTACAGTAGTTGGTGGGCAATCTCATATTCAAGCCATATGTATAAGTGCATCAAACCATTATTTCAACATTACATCATAGTTCACCTCTTCACTGCATGCTTGTCAATGGTGGTGGAGTTGGTACAGATACTGGAGGAAGGACACACTTCAAAGTGCACTCCTTTCTGCTTGGCAAGCTCATAGTGACGTTCGTCATCAATCACATGATACCCGTGACCAATCCGCTCTGCTCCCAGCTCTTCTATAGCCTGGTGGAAGACACTTTGTTTTATTATCACTAACAAGGGCATAGAGAAGGCAAGAGCCTATTCAAACCAGGATCCACAGGACTAGTTGCTTAATGTCCCCTCCAAAGGACCACGGTATCACCCCTTCTTTCAATCTGGGGTAGGGCTGAGTGCACCGGCCCTGAAGTAGATGGAAAATCCCTATTGCCTAGTGGGGCTAGAACTTGGTCCACAGTCCAGTGCGTTCGCCACTTGGCCACCAAGCAGTATATTATGTCTCAATGCAGGAGCGCATGAGCCGCCGAAGGCACACACAAGGCACACACACCTGTTGCACATTTACAGCTGGTCCAGATTCAGCTGCATGCACAGTCACATGAAGTCCCATTTCCCTTGCTGCCCTGAACCCCTCCACATGCCGCTTGTCCAGCACTAGCAGCTCATCCCCGGCCATGTCCACACCGACCACGCCCCTCGAGCGATACTTCTCTGCCAATTGCACAATTTCCATGCAGCTTTCTGCATGTATGGAAACACACAACATGATAAAAGATGTGATACAGCACAAGAGTTTAGAAGTACGGCTTGCTGCTACGTAGTAGTCACTTTCGTCCATACTGCAAGCGATGAAAAGGTGGGTGGGGCCTGGGAATGAGGCTACTAGAGTACAATGCCAGCAACAATGAGTTGTGGTGAGCACCAAGATGCTGGTCAAGAACTGGTGGACTGTCTCCCCTATAGGCTGTGGAATATGGAGCAGTAGCGAAGATCTTTCGCGCTTACAATGAATTTCTGGCAACAGGAACTCCAATGTAGGTTGCATCTCACATTTGGATTTATGGTGTCTGAGCTATGGCATCTTAAAATTCTAACAATTATATTTTACGACGCCACACATACGTACATCTCATACTCCAAATCTGAGCTGCAGACTGCATTGCAATCAGTGGCTAGGGTTGTTGCCGCCATCAAGAGCGCATGATGACATTGTTTTTTCACACGCAATGATGTCATCATGCGCTCTTGCCGCCATAGAAACAGACACCTGGAATTCTATTTAGTTGTACAAGCATGACCATAATACAATTAACTCCATAATTATGTTCTCCTCTATGCATACAACCTCGGTACCCTCTCACTGACCTGGTGCTTCTCTCATGAAACAGAGGATGACTCGGACCTTGATTCCAAAATCCCTCTGTCCCCGTTCCAGTCCAGAGAGGACAGCCTGTACATAGTCATCTGGAGCTGGGGTATTTGGTACCCCCGTAATGGGATTGAGTCTGTACTCGGCATAGACAACGTTATGTTTCACACTGTCTTCACAGAACTCATAAGCAATCCTCTCCAGGGCTTCCTTGGTGCTGTGATAAAATATACACACATAAAGTATAACAGTCAACTGGGGCAGCCTCACGCTACAGATAGTATGAAAATCGTACCCCATAATGGCTGATGTGATACCAGTATGATTCCAATCCCAAGTTGACTGATACCAACCCCTAACCAAACTCCGTTGCCACAAATCAGAGTCTGGACATCAAACTCTGTTACCACACATCAGATTCTATCAAAGGAATGTCCATTAACACACACTATGTGAGTTAGTAGAAAGGCTGCCAAAAGGAGCTGCCTAGGTGAACTAGTTCACCAGCTACCCACCACAGTATGTTAGTGAGGGCACCAAACACTTTCAGAAACTCAGTGAGGGAGGTAACAGCTTTAGGCAGGGACACAACACTCTTGAACTCCTCCAGGGAATGGTGTGGGTAGGGGAGGTTGTTCTGGTGGGAGAGCTCCTGGAGGGTAGTCAGACGACACGCTCCATCTGAATGCACATGGAGTTCAACCTGTGTGTGTGTGTGTGTGTGTGTGTGTGTGTGTGTGTGCATGATTGTGTATGCAAGTGTTCACGTGTGTGTATATGTGTATGCATACGCATTGGGGTTGGTTGGGTCGGGAACCGAGACTATAGACCTGAGGTTGTGCTACATTCTGACGAGGGGCATATACACTTAAATGCTCTATGTTCTGCATATGCTCTTGCTGAGGTTCGCCCCACAATTTCATCAAATCTTCTAGTTTACATGCCATGGGTTAGGATTAGGATAATGTTGTGCAACTTGCTTTATGTATGGAATGAGGCAGGCATTGTCAGACAAATTATGGCATACCATGAGGTTCCTTTTGAGACTAACGATGAACGCACTTACCTTGGGAAGTTTGGCGTATTTACTTTTTCTTCCGTCGGCCATTCTTCTCACGATACTGGGCACAAGAGGACAGCTGCTGAGAGGGGAAAATGCGCTCACGATCTTTCCCGATTTGCCTAAAAATCCAGACAGCATATTAATGTAGACACGCCCACTGCACTGTGTATATTTGCTTAGTCTCGTTCCCAGACTCCATTGTCCGGTGTCACAGCGGATTGCGTCCGCCCCGGGCGAATTTTTTTTGGACCCACTTTCGACTTCTCTGGTAGTCTCGTTCCCAGACCCCGAACGCGTGCGCGTTCGGGGTCTGGGAACGAGACTACTTCTCTGGCAGATCCATCAACTACGCATGCGCAGATTAGTACGACACACCCCCATAAGCACAACGGTGCAGTGGGCGAAGTTGTCCTGGAGAAAGAACGCTGAAGAATTCAGGAACGCTGAACAACTGCTTGGTAAAGCTGTAAACAGAAGCGATGAAGCTGTCATGAGGTACAGAGATGGACATAATATTATTAGCTACATGGATTGAGTAAGGTAGGGCGGGGTAATTCGGGCCACGGGGTAATTCGGGCCACTTCAACGTTGCAACAGGAAAGAAGCATCCATTGGATTCTTGCTTCTAGTGAGTTGTAGGCAGGTTGAGTCCCTGGATATACATGGCCAGAAGTTTGCCTAAAGTCTGTCCGTTTTTAGTTACCGTTGACCTGAAGTTGAAGTGGCCCGAATTACCCCGTGGCCCGAATTACCTCGCCCTACCTTATGACTTCCGCCATTTGTTCCAAAATAAGATTTCGGTCACCGCACAATTCCGGTCAGCATAGCCCAAAAGCTAAGTTTACATAGAGCAATGCGGATATAATTGCAGTTCTAGTACGAGGAGCAGTTAGTGTTACTGCAGCATAAGTGGGACTCCCAAAGAATCTATCGTGTACAATTGGCGGTGGCTTTTGTATAGACTGACCGGAATTACCCCGTTTTACCTTACTACTGTACTGACATTTTCAGGTTTCTATCGACTTCCTACCTGGTATTTGAGTCCGGTAGATAAGTCTGCATTCGCTGATGTACTTGCTAAGTATAGTTTCGGTCACCACACTCATGCACAGCGGAGGAGTCTGGTTGACTGCCCATATATAACTTGTTCTGAGGTGGCCGATAAGTAGCTGCAAAGCACAGCACTTCCATATACCACACGTTTTTTTCCCAAGGCGTTAAGTACACGAATCAGCCCTGATCTCTGAAAAGTGTGCGTTATCTAGATTAGGCACACTAAAGTGTGCTTTAATGCTCCGTCATGTGATCGATTCTTAGGCGTCTGATTCGTTGAGGGTCTCGTGGGTAGTACTAAGTAGGTGCAAACCACAGCACTGCTTTATACAGCATGTTTATTAGTTTGCGGGTTTTGCAGTGCATTACGTGCTTTAGTGCACTCGGGCGACCTAGTTAATGGTCTCGGGCGGATAATGCACTCGCCTTCGGCTTGTGCATTATCTCGCCCTTGACCATTAACTAGATTGCCCTCTTGCATTAAAACCCCACTGCAAACTGGTATTCAAATATTACTTAGTGTTACTCACGTGACCCTCAACGAATCAGACGCCTCAGAATCGATCACATGACGGAGCATTAACCCTTTAAGTCCCATTGACGTCTATAGGCGTCATTTAGACCCTATGCACTTGTAGGGCTTCTCGCCAGTCCAAAAAGAGACCAAAAAGTCTTCAGAGGGCCTAGGGACGACTTTAAGGCACGAACTCAAAAATTTGGCCAGATTTCGGCGCGCCTCCCCCACTAAACGTACAAGCGGGGGGGTTTCGAAGGGGGGGCGGCAGCCCCCCCTTCGGCCTGTTGTGGGGTTTTTTTGATTTTAATGAGATTCATTGACCCGAGAATTTTTGATTCTAATGATATTCATAGACCCCACCCAGGGCCTCAAGAAAACCTGCAAATTGGTGGTGTAAGGTGTGCCATCAGTCAGATCTGGCCCAAGTTTAGGGAAATGCTGGGCGAAAATCCGGCTGACATCCACCTTTGACCTCCGATTGCTGGCCTTGTGGGGGGTCATGAATATCATTAACGGTATTGCCAGAGGGGTCTCTCCATGTGTGCGGGCCCCACCAAGTTTGGCCGCTGAGGAGCGAATGCTGTGGGAGAGGAGTACCTACGAAAGTGGTGTGCGCTGAATGCATGAAAATGTGTTGTCTTGGTGGGAAGAATTCGGCGGTTAAAGGGTTAAGTAGCTTAATGCACACTTTAGTGTGCACTATCTAGATAGTGCACACTTTTCAAAGATCAAAGGCTGTCTCGGGTCGGTGAGTTGCACTAAGTAGTTTAGATACCAGTTTGCAGTGCATTACGGGCTTTAGTGCACTCGGGCAATCTAGTTAACGGTCTCGGGTGGATAATGCACTCGCCTTCGGCTCGTGCATTATCTCGCCCTCGACCGTTAACTAGATTGCCCTCGTGCACTAAAACCCGTAATGCACTGCAAAGTGGTATCTAAATATTACTTAGTGTCATAACAAGTGGTATGTCATCGACCAGACTCCTCTGTCGTGAGCGAGAGTCTGGTACTGAGACTAAGCTAAGTAAGTCGCTGGTAGTCTGTACTATATTCAGGATGCATTATTTGAAAGTGCAGAGCAGCCTTCTCCCATGGAGAACTTGAATGGTAGAATAAACAAAATTAAAGTGTACATGATCTTGTCACACTGCCACCCCCTCTAGTCGGTGCCAAAGAATCTCACCTACTTTAGTTGGGAGGGGGGGGGGGGGGGGGGGGGGGGGGGGTTGACAGGGATATCAATCTATGTACCACAACCTACGTGGGACACCCCCTTTGAGAACATTGCTTAATTCTAGGCTAGAGTTACCGATTCATTTTCTCATGAATTTCGTACTTTACACAGATGGCTTGTTGACTGGCAACCTACTACCTGGAGTACAACGTAAATCAGCAAGCAACATTCAAGTTGGCCAGTGGGTGGCTGAAGAATGAAGATGCATACAGGTAGCCTCGTACCCAGTCCCACGCCCAGCTTTCCGTCGCTTGCAGTACGGTAAAGCGGGGAGGGCCTGGTCATACTCAATACGCATACTTACCGTACTGCAAGCGACGGAAAGCTGGGCGTGGGACTGGGAACGAGGCTAGCATACAGGACTGTTTACAGACACTAAATATGATTTTGAGCCCATCATGTGTACATGAGCATGGTGTAGCTATACGGATCCAGTACAATACAAACTGAATAGACAAATGAATGACTGACTACCAAGTGCCAAGACAAATTCGCCCGCCCCGGGCGAATTTTTTTTTTTTTGTTTGTACTCTCGACTTGTATAGTCTCTGGCAGATCCACCAACTACGCATGCGCAGATTAGTACGACACACCCCCATAAGCACAATGGCATGGTGGACTGTTCTGATCTGAGAAGGAAGCTGCTGGTGAAGTTGTAAACAGAAGCGATGAGGCTGTCATGAGCATGATGAGGTACAGAAATAGATATTACATGGATTGAGTATGATTTCCCGCCATTTCTGTTCCAAAGTACTACTGTACTGACACTTTTCAGGGTTCAAATCATTCTATCGACTTCCTACCTTGTAGTTGAGTCCAGTAGACAAGTCTGCATTCGCTGATATTCTCACATAGTGCTCAGTATACAAGAATGTAGTTGCCTATAGCTAAGTATAGTCTTGGTCACCACACTCACACACAGCGGAGGAGTCTGGTCGACTGCCCGTGTACAACTTGTTCTGAGCTGGCCGATAAGTAGCTGCAAACCACAGCGCTTGCATATACGGTTATTTTCCAAGGTTAAGTACACTACCCGCGAGCAAACGTGCCATATAAAGAAGTTCTGTGGTTTGCACCTACTTAGTGTCAGAACAAGTCGTATGTCGTCGACCAGACTCCTCTGCCGTGAGTGAGACTCTGGTACCAAGACTAAGTCGCTGGTAGTCTGTACTATATTCGGGATGCATAATTTGAAAGTGCAGAGCAGCCTTCTCCCATGGAGAACTTTAATGGTAGAATAAACGAAATTACAGTCATCTTGTCACACTGCCACCCCCTCTGCCAAAGTATCCCACCTTTAATAGTGGGGGGATGATGGAGAATCCACATGCACAGTTGTGCATGCCTCAGGGATATTCGTATACATTGCAAATGTCCCACAACCTACGTGGGACACCCCCTTTCAGAACGTTATCGAGTAAGCCATTGATTATCGGACGACATGTATAATTGGATGCGTTAGTGCCGAGCGCGTATATTACTGGAAATGGGCGGGACCTTCAGTCGATACTATAGACCCGTCGCACTTTGAGTTGAAAGTTTGGTGATTCTCTGTTGCTTGGTTCTGGAACTACAGCCAGCCAAAGCTCATTTTTGTATGATTGGACAAATTGATGTATTATCGTACGACGCTCCCCGCTTCTTCTCTGAACGGGAAGCCTCATGATCCCTCTGCTGCAGGCTCACTTTTTAGCAGGAGTGTCTTTGACTGTTGGCAGTATTGCACTTGCACATCCCACTCCCCCACAACAGCCATTCGTTCACCGGTGTACGTCTTCAGTTCCAGCCGGGACGTGTGCAGGGCGGCATCAGGGAACAACTCTTTCTGTTGCTGCTCTGAAATGATGGACACGGCAGCGCCTGTGTCGATTTCCATGCGAAGTTGTTTATTTTCATTGATAAAATCTGCTTGGTAGGATCGTGACCTGCGATCTGTGACATTGAATAGCTTCAGTTCTTCTGTACATGTGTCGCTTGCTTCTGACTCGCTGCCGCCAGTCGCCACCCATCTGGTGCTCTGCGGCTTTGCCCGCCAGTGCATCGGCTTGCGCTCCAATTGTCCTTTCCCGGCAGATTTCTGCGGTGGACGCGCCCTGCAGGCTGACGCAATGTGCCCTTTCTTTTTGCAATAATGGCACTCCGCGTCGCGGAAACGGCAATCCTTGGCAGCGTGGTTAGTCCTCTCACATCTGTAGCATGGGGCATTCAGTGCAGGTTGCCGCACATTCAACTTTTGAACCGAGCCCTCTAAATTCTTTAGGGACTTTGCATTGCGGTCAGCCGCTTCCATCCCTAGGGCTAGCTCCGTCGCTCTCTTCAGTGTGAGGTCGGGTTCTGCCAACAGGCGCTTCTGGATGCTTTCGTGTTGCAACCCGCACACAAGTCGGTCGCGAAGGGCTTGACCCAAATAGGGCCCGAATTCGCAGTGTGTTGATAGCCGTCGTAATTCGGCGACGTACTCTGCAATCGATTCGCTCGCCGCCTGATTCCGGCGATGGAAATGAAAGCGTTCGGAGATCACAAGTGGTTTAGGTTCGTAGTGCTGCTTGAGGGTTTCAACCAAGACATCGTATGTCTTATCCTGCGGTAGATCCGGCGAGAGCAGGCTGCGTAAACCGTGTGTAGGTCTTTCCGCCTATCACGGTGAGGAACACTGAGACTTTCTTGCCGTTGGGGACAGTATTTGCAGTGAAAAATAGGTTAGCGCGCTCGATATACGCTCATATGCTCTCGGAATGAGGGTGAAATTCAGATAACTGCCCGAATGTGTGAGCTACAGCCATAGTCAAAATCCACAATCCTCGTCACCAGTTGTAATGATCTCACAATTGAAGGTACTATAGTTAATTCTTATTCACTTTCCAAAGATGAACAGTCATGGTTCATGCACATGTACAGGTTAGATTTGAAACCACTTGTTTGCTTCTGTTACGATGCAGCGTCATGAAGAATACTGGAGCAAGGAGTTGGTTCAGCAGGGAATGACGTTAACTTATCAGGTACATGTATGTACATCTGTGTGATACACACGTACTTCAGAGACCTGCAGTAATACATGTATTGAAACAGTATCACGAGTCGGCTAGCTAGTGTACATTTAGGTGTCGGTCTTTCACCTTTTCTAGGTTACACTTCTGTACTCAGCCATCCTGAGTACATGCCTATTTACAGAGTGTATTATGTGTATCGGTGCTGCTTACACCGATACAGACGCTGCTTACACCGATACAAACAAGTGTGTGCTGAAGTGTTCCACACCTACATGTACATACGGAGTATGTGAGGGGGAGGATGAGGATGAGCTCTCAGAGGACCCATTTCATAACCACGCCGCTGGAAACATCTTTCTGTGGCTGGTGTTGCAGATACACGGTACTTCGCTAACTCACTCATGAAAGTGGGATTGTTTGCATCCCTCTGTGCACTGTTACTCCCTCACACACCTCCCCTTCTTCCACATGCACACTCCTCCCCCTCCCCTCCCACACCTCCCTCCCTTCCCCTCCCTCCTCACGCACTTCCTCCCCTCCCTCCACACTCACACTCCTCCTCCTCTCCCACCTTCCTAACTCTCACTCCCTCCCTCTCCCTCCACACACATACTCCCTCCCTCCCTGCACTCCTCCCTCCCTCCCTGCACTCCTCCCTCTCTCCACTCCTCCCTCCTTGCACTCCATATCCCTCCCCCTGCATATGAACTCATGGAGGTGTGTGTTAGTGTGTGTGTGTGTGTGTGTGTGTTGGTGTGTACATGTGCAAGGAGTAAAAGTGTCCCTTTTCTTCTCATAGGTAAAGTGAATGCACAATCGTGTGGAAGTACACTGGTGATGCTAGGACACCACCGACAAATAGTAATTGTAGAGAGGATGCTGTTATCATGTTTCCAGTTTTGTTAGTTATCCTGTACTTGTATGTTGCTGAAAATTTGTCATGAAATTTTATGTGTATGTTGTGCAGAGAGGATTTGAAAAAAAAAAGATTCTTGAAAAGGGAGAGGAGGAATGAGGGACAGATGGATTGAAAGCCTTGCATGAGGAAACTCAGGAAAGATTGCAGGAGGAGGATTGGTGTGGTGAAGGGAGAAGGACGGGGTAGATACACACTCTAACCCTAAGCTCTGAATTAACTTATTGCTTCATGTGCCCCATCCAAGCAAAATAAGAGCATCAACCTCCCTTTGACTTCCTGGCGCGCACAACCGCGGGAAGTCATTTTGGCGGGAAGTTAATTCCCGCTGAAACATCAAAGGCGACCCCGCCCCGCCAACCACGGGTTGCACCACCTGGCCAGCCGGACTTAATATATTTTTAATCCCCAACAACAGGCTGAAACGTTCAGGTTGCGCGCGCTAGCGGACCTGAGTCCTGAGTACGTCTCAACACACACATTCAGGCTATACGTGTGCACACAACTATACATGCATGTGTAGCTGAAACATTGGGTATACGTAGATAGCCTGGCCTCAAGCTGTGCATAAAATTAATCTGCACTGTTCTGCAGACATGGGAAAAAGCTTCAGGATGAGATATCATGCAGCTGCAAGGGCCATAGTTGCATGGCACGATGGACATGCTCTATAATATCATATGTTTGAAGTGGGTGGTCACTTTGTATTGCACAACCTATTATAAGAGCAGAAATGTGTACATGTATTGGGACATGCATACTTATTAATAATTATGCGCCTATAAGTAAATCGAAGTGCCAAAATGGATGTAATTGTACACAATGACAGATATACGCAATAGTACAAATAAAAATTGGCTATTTCCACGCAACAGTAAATGGGAGGTTGAGGACAATAATGTCCACACTGGCACAGAGAACCTGCAGAGGAACAGAATCAGTCAGGAGGAGTCAGGAGGTGACCTAGCCTCGGAAATTGGTCTTTCAGTGTGCAGGTCTAACATAGCCTCGTTCCCAGGCCATCGCCCAGCTTTTCATCGCTTGCAGTACGGTGAAGCGGGGAGAGGGCCTGGTACATTTCCTCACGTGAGCATGACGTAATCGAAAAATAAATATTTTCAGAACAAAGATGCTACGTTATTCAACCATCTACATGTTCAACGCTCGGTGAGTACGACAGTCGCCCCCGGCTAGCTAGATACATGTGGTATTTCACCTTGTACCTTCGCTCTTCTTGCTGTTCTGAGACCCACGTACGCCCACGCCTCCTTCTGGTCTTTCTACCCCTTTCTACCCTTGACGTCACTCACGTGAGGAAATGTACCAGGCCCTCCTCGCTTTACCGTACTGCAAGCGATGGAAAGCTGGGCGTGGGACTGGGAACGAGGCTAGGTCTAACAAAGGTGCACCATGTAGCTGGTGTACAGAACAGTACACATGTAGCAAAGTACAATCAAAACTGGAGGTACGTAGGAAAGGTCTTGGAATGAGGCCAGGAAGAACAAAGGATTTAACACTCCATTCTGTGTCATTTACCTTTGTTTACTTTCTGCCTCATTTGCATTAATTTTTGTCTCGGCACCAAAGTGCCGAGACACAGTGCTGGATGCGTAGGTACGTACGTACGTACGTGGTACGTACGTACGTCGCTATTCGCAATGCGCCCGCGCAAGTGCTGCATGCTCTACACTCTTAATAGGGTGTCAAACGTATTTATAGCCTGCAAGTAGATCTTCAAAAGTGATTATGGGTTTGCATGGCTGCTCATGAATCCTCTTATCAAGACTGCCTACGTAGCTACAGTACTTAATTCAGGACAATGAATACTCACTCATCCAGTGTGCTGCACTCAGCCATCCCAAGTGCATACTAACTCACTCAGCTCTAGCTAGCTAGCTAGCTATATAGATAAGTGGTGAAAGAATTGGCCAAGGTGTTGACTAAACATCAAGCCCAGACACGACCATACTGCTTTCACCCTTTGGGTGAACATTCCTGACCCACCCCTTGCTCACACAGAACCTCCAAGGATATTGACGCTCACTTAAGGTTACGGGATACTCGTGCGCGCGCTGTCCGAAATGTATAAGGAAATGCATACTTTAGCTCGCTAACCAAAAATCTCGAGTACGAAGAGAGTGAGCAACTTGATTCTGGCGGTGGAGGTGCGCTGTCACAAGATGCAGGGCATGACGGAAGCTTTTACGGATACGCTGTATAGCCGTGCAAAAACGAGCAGTTCAGTTCACCAAAAAGCCGTATTTACCGCTTTTCTCGAGCGAGACAGCAGATAAGTTTGCCAAGGATTATGCTATCAAAAAAAGCTTCCGTCATGCCCTGCACCTTGTGACAGCGCACCTCCACCGCCAGAATCAAGTTGCTCACGCTCTTCGTACTCGAGATTTTTGGTTAGCGAGCTTAAGTATGCATTTCCCTATACATTTCGGACGGCGCGCGCACGAGTATCCCGTAACCTTAAGCTGAAAGTCTCATAGCTAACAGGTTTTGCAGTCATAATAAAGGGTTAAGCAGCTGCCATGTCCTCTGCATGATTCTAGCTGATACCAAGTCGTGCCGAGACACATCAAGTCTTTTAAAGACTCACTTGTTATACCTTAGTTGAAAGTTGTTTCTATAGTCATTACATAACTAGCTCAATGTCATCTACATAATAGATTGTCATAATGATTCTCTTATGTTGACTCAGGGTTCTATGTAGGCATTTGTTGGATGTCAGCTTCGGAGAGAGACAATAATCCACCGCTGGGACCAGCTGGGATTCGAAGCCAAGACCTTCTGAATACCAGTCAGATGATCTTACCACTGAATCACTGGGCCCACGGCAGATTGAGGAGCGGAAGCAAGTCTGCATATAGCAGCACAGGCTAGAGGACTCGGCCGATTCCAGTTGTCTTTCTCCACATATTGCCGCGAGTGGAGGTCCCCTGCGGATGGGGTTACAGGCCTGGGTGGATTGGCTGTTCAAGCTGAGCGGACATTCTCACTGTCCACCACCCACATCCTCCGGCACAATCCCTGCTGGTCCCAGAATTTTTCTGTGGATTATTGTCTCTATCTGAAGCTTACATTCTCATATGCTACATCCCTAGCTTTGTCGTATCAGCAACCAATGAGGTGTCAGTTTGGTGAAGTCACTCCCATAGACCGTATAGTCACAGCTGCATGCAGCTGCTGACATAGAAAAACAAGACCCTTCATTTATTCATGATACCACAGAAAACCTACATACAAACCTTCCTTCATTTATTCATGATACCATCACATTGCAAATCCTCCACTACCAGCGACCAAAGCTGATTATTAGCCAGTATGGATTGACTGTGACTGAGCATCATGTTTCAAACCAGTTAACAGGTGGGTATATGGTTATATAGGTGGATGGGGGATGGAGGGAGGGGAAGCAGGGAAGGAGGGGAGGTTGGAGGAGGAGTGAGGGAGGAGGGAAGGAAGTAGGAGACAACCCCTTCTTCATACTTCTCATGAACACACAAATACCCTTCACACAGCTGCACACTTTCACACAGCTGCACACTTTCACACAGCTGCACACTCACACAACCACACAATTCCCAGTCATACACTCTCACAATCTCACCACTGTGTAGAGAGCAGCATGGCATTCTCTTTCCTTGGGATGTCCAGCTGATCGTTCACCAAGCCGATCTTGGCTGTCCTCACTACCTAGAGAACACCCTGAGAGGAGGGGGGAGGAGGGGAGGAAAGGAGGAGGGAAGGAGGGAGCAAGGGAAGAGAAAGGAGGGAGGAGGGGAGGAGGAAAAAAAGATGACGTTCTTCATGTAGAGATGTGCTTGCTTCATCCCTTACACACCACACACACTGCACCCCTAGCCTCGTTCCCAGGCCCACACACGAAACGTGGAAGTGGGCCTGGTGACACTTGGCAAAATTCCCATATGTGCACAGTCAGCATAACTGCGTAAGCGATTACATTCCTTACTTGGCTTCATATTCAAAATCACACGGAAGGTAGCTGTTGGTGATGGCTAGGTAGAAAGTCCTTGCCAGAGGTGAGTCTTGAAGGCTAGAACAGCCGTTATATCAAACGGCTACACTTTTAATGGAGTAAAGAATGTAATTATTACGCAGTAATTTGCAATGGACGAATGTGATTTTGCCTACCTGAAATCAAGACTGTTGAGCTCAGCACATACGGGAATTTTGCCAAGTGTCATCAGGCCCACTTCCGCGTTTCGCGTGTGGGCCTGGGAACGAGGCTACTGCAACCCCCACAAACACACACTACACACACTCACAAAAGTTGTACTGCTGTGTTGCACTGGGCCAATATTACCCCGTGTGCATGCGTGCAGCAGACAAACACACGCAGACACACAGGATGACTACTATACCCCAGCCCAACAAGAGTGCATGATGACATCATCGCAATGACAATGATATCATCTTGCACTCTTGCCCTCACCCATGCATAGGCGAGGGTTAAGAAGATGTGTTGCGAGGGAGGGAGGGAGGGAGGGAGGGAGGGAGGGAGGGAGGGAGGGAGGGAGGGAGGGAGGAAAGGAGTAACTACATATACCAATGTGTGTTCATACTTGACAAGTGATCACACATGCACTCAGCCTACCCCTTCAAACTCTCTTCACCAACAATCAGCCACTTTTTCGCTGGGTCCCACTGCAGGATGCAAGATTGCAAGAGGGGAGATACGTAAAACGCCAGTTTCAGCATTGTTTGACAGGAGGGTTCAGGTACAGTGGCCACACCCCTTAAAGTGGCATGCGCCAAAGCTGGATATCGTCAAGAGTTCATGCATGAACTCTTGAATGTGCCTCCCTGGAACTAGTGAAGCCGATTCTTGCCTGCTCTGCTAGTTCATGGATGTTTGCATTGATGATCTGGGGGTATATGAGGGTGATGATGTTAGAGGGGGGGAGGGAGGGAGGGGAGGGAGGGAGGAATGGAGGGAGGGAGAGAGGGTGGGAGGAGGAGTAACTACATGTACCAATCTCTCATCTAATTCTACACATGCACACATGCATCACAGTGACAGCACACATCTCAACAATTTTAATTGGGCTCGGCGGCAAATGGCAACCGAGGACAAGATCAACAGTACAAACCAAACACACAAACTTAACAACACAATAGAACTGCAGTAGCTACAATGCAGAAAATTCGGGGTGAGCCAATCAGAAAAGCAACACAGGTGTAACTGCCACACCTATGGTTTTAGAGCATGCGGCCAACTCATGCCCACGGGAAAAAACCTCACCCTAAAAACCTCAGCGAGGAAAAATATGGGTGAGGAAAAGCCCGAACAAAAAAATAAATAACACCCCACACATAGATAGCTAGAAGTTCAGCAGCCATGGTGTACCCATGCATGCAATGAATCCAGCTCCAGCAATATCTCCCTAGCACCAGATACCTCGGACAAAGAGGAATATGTGCATAAAGAATCAGCTCATTCTGATTGAGATATCACATACCTTCACACTTCCTCTCCATCAGGAGGGGAAAAAACTTGCCAAGCACAGGTAAAGTCGCCGAGAGTGACCAACTGTTTACCGCTAACCATTTAAATACTCATCTGCCTTGACCAATCACAGACAAGGACATGCAATGTAAACAACATTACTGCGCATGTGCAAGGCAACCCAGCAACATGCACAAAACAAGCATGTGATCATACAACCGATGAGAGAACATTTTCCGTCTAATTCACCATGCTCAAACGACATAAAATATATCTCTCATCTAATTCTACACATGCACACATGCATCACAGTGACAGCACACATCTCAACAATTTTAATTGGGCTGGGCGGCAATTGAGGCAACAAAGAAAGTAGGCAGAGTACAACACCTATTAAAGGCCCAGATTACGTGAAACCTTTAATCTTTCGTCCAATGCATCCTGGACATAGCCATCTTTGGCATTTTCACTCCGCCACCTCCCATGTCTCTTAAACATACGGTCAGGAACCCCAGCATTAGCAGCAGCTGAAGCGCCACCAGAACGGAGACTATGGAGCCCAAACCTACGTTTGTCAAGACCCACAGCAGATAACATCTCCAAAACAACTTCTCTCATCCTGCTGTAACTGAGACCACCACTCTTCCTAAGCTTACCACCACCACGGGTGTTGGTAATGCCCCTAAAGAGTGGCAAATCTGGCAAATCCTGACCAGCAATTTGACCAAGGTTTAGGTAGCGCTCCATCATGGCTACAGGACACAGCTTAGAAGCTGTGCGGGCAATCACAACCCATGCACCGTCTCGGTATTGATCAGTTTTGCTTGATTCTATGAATAGCTCCATATGTTCCTCCAAAATCTGAACATCAGACTCCTTCAGATTACTCAATTCATCAAACCTGAGGAACCCTGCATACCCCACCAAAAATACTGTAAGGGTACGCACATCCAAAAGAGATGCATCGTCCTTGCCAAACTTATTGACAATCTTGGTGAGAATTTCTGGGGTGATAGGCTCCTTTTTGATAGTCGGACACGCCAGCTGTCTTTTAGCACCCGCTAACACTTGCACTACCAGCGGATGAGTGGTGGTGTCTTCCACCATAGCTAACTGATTTACCCAGGACAGCGCACTAATGGCTTCCAACAGTGGTGAACTTGTTTTACAACGCTGTGCTAAGAAGCTCAGATACAGTGCGAGGTGCAATGGCTTAGGCGGGAGGGAGACAGAAAGAGCCCGTTTGGACGAAATCCACTTTCTCCACCTACAAAAAGCCCCCGAGTACTTCTTAACGGTACTAGGGGCTTTCCCCTGCAATGCTAAGGACGGGAGTGCCCCAGCAAGTTCACACAATTCTGGGTCATCGATAGCAGCTACTTCCTTCCAGATTCCTTGCTTAAACACATCTGAAACAAATGGAACATTGAGGAAACTTATAATCCCCCTCCAAAGGCAGCTGGATGCAGCTGGATATTGATTTGTCCACGGAGGACAATCAGAATGAACAACCATCACTGACCTCAGAGGACAGCTATATATGATATGAACAACCATATGGCCTCAGCACTGCCCACTGTGGGTGGCTGGATATAATACCAGGAATATGATTCCAATAATTTCGTCCTCGGAGGACACTCAGAACGAACAACCATCAGGTCCATTCACTAGCCCTCAGAGGACTATCACTAACTTGCCCACAGAGGGCAATTAGAAAGAACAACCACCAGGTCAGAGCCCTCAGAGGGCAACTGGATGTGATACCATCAGGTTCATTCACTAGCCCTCAGAGGACTATCACTAACTTGCCCACAGAGGGCAATTAGAAAGAACAACCACCAGGTCAGAGCCCTCAGAGGGCAACTGGATGTGATACCACCAGTGACCTACTAGCCCTCAGAGGACAAACTTGTACTGCTCTTCTGATAGCAAATACAGTGATCTCTTGCATGCTACAACATGCATACACTTGCACAGCAATGACAACTCAGTTGGGAATACAGAGGTCACACTTGCCAGTGAAGTCAAACAAACAATAACCAGTACTAAACTGTCTTTCTGGCACAGAGAAATCAAATAACACAGCCAACAGGCAGGATTCGTCAGTCATAGCATCTCCAATATTGTTGCCACTCAGGCCAGGCAAGATAATCCCTTCGTAGAATGGGAAGATATGATAGGCTTGAACAAATGGTGCAAGATGACGGCCATCAGGGCACAGCAAAGGCCAAAATGGAGCTGACTTCCAAAGAGGGATTACTTGCGTCCCCCATGCTGAACATACACGTGCATGTTGAATGGCACGACATACGAGATGAAGGGGAGGCACAAGCCAGCAAGTCTCACCTTGCCAGCAAACTGTGAAAGTATCCACAGCTTCGGTTCCGGGACACCAAAAATGGCTGTGGAAGCGAATGAGCTGCGTGTTATGCTCAGAAGCAAAGCAGTCTATGGAGTGAGGACCCCATGCAGCATCCAAAATGACAAATAGGACAGGGTCTAGCTTCCAGTCATCATGCTCCCTAATACGACTAGCATAATCTGCCAGCTCGTTTGCATCCCTGGGAATCCACTCCATTTCAAGCTTAATCCCAGCTGAAAAACACAGCTCAAAGATGCTCATAGCACCATCTTGTAGGTGAGGTTTTCTGCTACCTCTTTGGACAATCCGAACAACATTCTGGTTGTCGGAGAACCATTTGACAGCATGACCTTTCAGTCTGTCAGCAAATGAACGCAGAGTCATGGCCACAGCTTTGAGCTCACGCCATGTAGAACTGAGTTGAAGCTCAGTGGGAGACCAGAGACCATGTGCAAATTCTGGACCAAATTCTACCACATACCCACCATAGCCACTGCTACTGGCATCAGAGTAAGCAACCCTAGTCGTACCAGGTGAAAACCAAATGGGTTGGCCATTGAATGCTTCAATGTTTGCTTGCCAAAACACAAGCTCCTCTTGAGCTTCCAAAGAAAGGAACACTTGATCTGACCAAGACACCCTCTCTTTAATGACGGCATAGAGGGATCTAGTACGAAGATGAGCTATAGGGCCAAGGGCCAGCCTCATCGAAATGAGACGCCCCACTATGCTAGACAGAATGCGCACAGCAACCCTGCCGGCAGGGGAGATACACTGAATGGCTGAGTGGAGCCGGTCAATCTTATCCCCTGGAATACGAAAGCAACCAGAGACCAAATCAATGATATATCCCAGCCAATCTGCAATCTGGTGAGGCTCAAGATGACACTTGGGAACACTCAATACCAACCCTGCACTCTCCATATCGGAGAGCATGACATCCCTATGCTGACAACATTGGGAATGGGAAATGGAGGCACATATACCATCATCAATGTAAAGGATTACCCTTAATCCCATAGATCTCCAACGCTTGACAAGAGGCCTAAGCAGCTTAGTGAATACGTAGCAGGCAGTGGCTAAACCAAAAGGAAGAACACGGAAAACGTAAAATCTTCGCTGGACACCCTCACCCCATGAAAACCCCAAATACGTTTGGGAATCTACATGGATATCCACATGATGATACCCTGATTTGAGGTCAAAGGTGAAAACATAGTCGCCTTTCTGAAACATTGACGGGACTAGGTTAAGGCCTTCATACTTGAATTTGCTCTGGCACAGATACTGATTTACGTAGCGAAGGTCCAGTACCAGCCTACGTTTGCCCTTTGCATTAACGACCACCTGAAGCGGACTGCATACTGTGGGGCATACTGTCGTCTGAACAACACAACCAGACTGCCCAAGATCCGTGATAGCATCAGACACAAAGTCAGCATGCTGGAAAGCTGAACGATGATTTTTTGAAATCAATGGAGGAGGGAATACACTAAATGGCAGTCGATACCCCTGAAGAATGATACCCCTAACAAACTCTGAGGCCTCAAGCTCCTCTATCCAAAATTGGGAATGCTGACAAAGCCTTCCTTGCACTGTAACTCCATGCTCCTTGGAATCACTAGCACAAACAGCAGATCGAGGCATAGTCTGAGGCTCAGAAAACTCAGACTCCCAAGGAGGTTCACAATCCACTAAATCTTGCATGCAGAGTTCAACATGTAAGGGAACCAATGAGTTGGGATCCGAATAGACGAATGGGATGGAATCTAAATGGTAAATGAACAGGTGTGTGTATAAACACAATAGACCCACCATGTGGTGGTAAACCAGTAAACATGCATGCACAATAATTATATTGTTGAAGTGTGCACGTTCAGTCTGTCTAACTGCATGGCTACATGCTGTAACTATAGTACAACAATACTCTGAATACTGTCCATTGTTTATCTAGTGAAGGCATTTGCATTGCTCTGCAGCAATGGACACTTCTTCCGGAAATGCCCAAGTTTGCCACACTCAAAACAAGGGCCTAGAGGTTGCCCGAGGGATGCAGTCCTTGAGACTGCTCCAACCACCGGGTGGGGCAACACAGACACATACTGCGCTCCGTAAGGAGCGGCGCCAATTTGAGCAGCCGCAGCAGCGGGTACTGTAACAGCTTTACTGAAAGGCTGTGAAAACCTCTTTGGCAACTGGGTACCAGTTTTCCTTTGCTTGCCACTCTTGGCAGCAGTCGTTTTAAGCTTCCTCCCCGCCCTAACCTCAGCCTTCTGAATACGTTTTTCGTCATCTGAGTTGTCCGCCAACTCATCTTCCATATACTCCTCAACCGTGGCCCAACCATGTTCGGACCTATCAGCAATGCGGATAAGTTTCTGTCTCTCACACAACAACTTCTTACCTTCCTCCAGGAGGTTCTTTGCTTTCTCCACTGCTGGTGGTGTCTCCGATAACGCTACCGTCGCTTCCTCGACTTTCGAAGATACTCCCTCGTTGAAAATGAATTGTTTTTCGTGGGCCTTCTTCTTAAATGTCGGCATCTTCTCCAGCTTCAGCTTCTTTAACAGGCGCTCGTCGGCAACCTGCCTCTCCGAAGTCAGCTCCCGCTTAAGCGATGTCAGTTCGTCCCGCAGGCCATCCTTGACTGCTCCCAGGAGTTGAGCCAATTGCTCCGCTGTGACGCCCGCGGCAGGTCGCCCACTGCGCTCACCAACCTCCGAACTGCCAGAAGCCATCAAACCGCACAGCTCGGTAGGGAAGAGGGGCTACGATACTGACTGAAGTCCGCACACAGGTAGAGGAAAAGAAAAAACTTGCCAAGCACAGGTAAAGTCGCCGAGCCCAACAAGAGTGCATGATGACATCATCGCAATGACAATGATATCATCTTGCACTCTTGCCCTCACCCATGCATAGGCGAGGGTTAAGAAGATGTGTTGCGAGGGAGGGAGGGAGGGAGGGAGGGAGGGAGGGAGCGAGGGTTAAGAAGATGTGTTGCGAGGGAGGGAGGGAGGGAGGGAGGGAGGGAGGGAGGGAGGGAGGGAGGGAGGGAGGGAGGGAGGGAGGGAGGGAGGAAAGGAGTAACTACATATACCAATGTGTGTTCATACTTGACAAGTGATCACACATGCACTCAGCCTACCCCTTCAAACTCTCTTCACCAACAATCAGCCTCTTTTTCGCTGGGTCCCACTGCAGGATGCAAGATTGCAAGAGGGGAGATACGTAAAACGCCAGTTTCAGCATTGTTTGACAGGAGGGTTCAGGTACAGTGGCCACACCCCTTAAAGTGGCATGCGCCAAAGCTGGATATCGTCAAGAGTTCATGCATGAACTCTTGAATGTGCCTCCCTGGAACTAGTGAAGCCGATTCTTGCCTGCTCTGCTAGTTCATGGATGTTTGCATTGATGATCTGGGGGTATATGAGGGTGATGATGTTAGAGGGGGGGAGGGAGGGAGGGGAGGGAGGGAGGAATGGAGGGAGGGAGAGAGGGTGGGAGGAGGAGTAACTACATGTACCAATGTATGTTTGCATTGATGGTCTGTGGGTATATGAGGGTGAAGATGTTAGAGGGAGGGAGGGAGGGCAGGAGGGAGGGGAGGGGAGGGAGGAGCGAGGGAGAGAGAGAGGGTGGGAGGAGAGGAGTAACCACATGTACCAATGTGTCAGATGTCTCACAGCACTCTTTGCTGCCTACAACCTTATTAATATACCCTAACCCATCACCCTACCTCTGCTGGACCAATAACTACTTAAATAAGTACAGCTGGCAGTGTTAACAACCTTGCAAAGTTAAACTTCCCTACCTGGACTACAAATGTACATTGAACTAACTTCACTCAAGAGGCTGCCACTTTCTACACAGGAAAAGAGGATTTTCACTCGACAGACCTGTCTTGGAAGAGATAGCCTCGTTCCCAGGCCTACATAATAATACACGGATGCATCCTTCAACACAATGCAAACCGAAGAACAGAAAAAACGGGGGAGGCCTGGGAATGAGGCTAAGAGATAGACAACAATTTTTGCAAAGGACACATGAAACAGCTGTTTTAGCTAATCCGAGCAATCATGTACCCTATAGTCAGCTCGAGTCAACAGGATCACCGTACACAGATTCACGCACAGTAACACTTCTTCAGTCTGAATCTTGTTCTATTAGCAATTGGTCCGTCAGATCATAGATAATATAGTCCCTAGGGACTATATTATCTATGGTCAGATGCAGGGTCACTGCCAGATTCAGATGAGTGAAGTGGATGACCAGGAAGAAACCAGCGTCGAATGAAGTCAGGGACAACCTCTCGTTTCTTTCTTCCGCCCACAACTGTGGTGTCCAGCTGCTTTCATCACTTGAACACAGATAGCTACTGCACTAACACCATAACTAGGAGAATGCAGGGCATTGTGGGGCTCGCCTGACAAACTGACGTACTGTACTGCATGCCAACAATCATTCTCTGAGTGATCATAGGCTGGGAGGCCCGGGCAGCGCGGCGCAGCTAATAGGGGAAGCTGGGGGTGGGGCCTGCGATGTAGCCGGCGCCGTTCGTCATTGACGGTCTGCAGCTGCAGTTTCAAGTTCGTGGTAGCCTCGTTCCCAGTCCCACGCCCAGCTTTTCGTTGCTTGCCCTACTCCAAGCGACGTACGTACGGCAAGCAACGAAAAGTTGGGCGTGGGACTGGGAACGAGGCTACACTGTACCTGAGAGGAGTACCCCAAGTTGCCGAGAAAATCTCTCCCCCAGCTGACCTCTGCAAGTCTGTAGTAGCTACGTAGTTTGTAGCACCGGCGTAAAGCGTAGCAGGCTCTACTCGGTACTGTCGTGCGGGCGACTTGTACGCGTGTTGCCAATCCAGCATGCGGGCGGGCGGCGCAACATTATGATAGGGCTCCCAACGGAAAAATTGAAGGTGAAGCAATATCAAATCTGTTGTGCTAGAACTGAATATCTACCTGAGTTGCATCAAAGCCACACAAGCAGTTTGTGAGCAGAGCTACTTTTTTGACCACAGTAGTCTTTGACTTGAAAGGGTTAATGTCAAAATGATGGTCAAGATTAGTTCAAGTGACTTTTGAAGCTCCACCCTGAAACCAATGGTACTGATGGATTTTACTTGATGTACCATGTGCAAAAATGCCTGGACCAACCCAACTATGGACTGTGAAGTGACTATTTTAGCAATCATTTAATATTACAATACATTTTCCTCATAGAAGATTAGATGATTGGTTTGAAGTGACTTTTCACAATGAAATTTAGCAAACATTCTTGAAAATCAATAGGTACCATTAGTAGAGTGTGTTAATAGCCGGACCACTTGTGTTGATACCTTTTGAAGGTATGTTTGTATATAACCTCCCATATAAAATCACAAAACAACATATTTTGATCCGTTTGAAGTGACTTATAACGAAGAATTTTAGCAAGCATCGTTGAAAATCAATAGGTACCATTAGCAGAGTGTGTCAGTAGCCGGACCATCTCTGTTCATACCTGTTGAAGGTATGTTCCTATATAACCTCCCATATAAAATCAACAAAACCCCATATTTTGGCATTTAACTCTCTATAAGCATTGTATATTTCTGGCAAAGTGGAAGTCATAGAAGCATTAGTAACTGCAGTTCGCAAACATGGTCACTTAGTTCTTGGGTTCTAGCACACTTGATTCAAGGTTACTTCATCTTAGATTTTTCATTGGGTCCCCTAATTATGATTTTCCACTTGGATATACGGTCATACGCTAAATCGGACAGACACCAACTGGACGGACGGACATCCTGAAGAGTACGACTATGTGGGGCTCGCTCCAGGCTCACCCCAATTAATTTAACCCATTGCACCCTGGTCACAGCCAAATGAGCCCAGAGAATACCCATACGCCCATAAGAATTTGTATCATAGACTCGGTAGAGTCTATATGTAGGGATACGACGTACACGCAATACATGCCAATACAAAAAAATCTCTCCAAATCTCAGAAACGGTACACTTATAAGCCTTTATAACCACATACCGTTCATCTTCGAGTGTTTTCATGACCAACAAGACTCCTCGCATCGCGAAAAACCGTCGCGAAAGTACCTCACCAGGTACTCGCAAAACGGGCAAATTGTTTTTCTTTCTTTCTTCTTCTTCTTCTTCTTCTTTCTTCAGACAACTTAGCTCAACGTTGCCTCAATCTGTCACGATGGTTTTCGCACGAAACAGCAGCATTTTCACCCGAGCAGTGCAACGTCCCATCGCTTTTCCGCTACCTCCAAGTCTTCACCAGACGGCTGCAGCTGCCCACTCAATAACTGTGGCTTCGTTTGTCACGCCATTTTCACTTTTGTACGCATGCGCACGATCACTTAGCAACGATACGTAATTATTACTCAAGATCGCTGAATTAGAAATAGTGGGGGAAGCGATGTGTTGTCAAACGAGGCACTCTTTATATAAGACTGAGGTTAGCCCCTGTACGTATGATTTAGCTAATCTTATATTGCTACCTATACTGTATTCTGTGAGCAGGGTGAATGCCTATCTCAACTCTCAACACCCGTATGAATGTCCCTACTATAAACTGCCTTTGCCATGCATGGTCTTCAGACAGGGAGAACTCAGTGGCTTTGTCATCCATCTAGGGAACAGTTGACTTGAGATGCCCGGGCCTGATTCTTCAGCCAATGCTGGAAGTGTAATACCTGAGTAATATTTATACCCTACTGCCCAGGTGCCTGTGAGGGCGCTGGCCCAGGTGCCTGTGAGGTCACTGACTTCTGCAGCAAACTTCAGCTCAAACATGCGCCTGCTGCCAAAAAAAATTACATAAACAAGTAATAAAAAACATTAAAAATGTAGCAGGATGTAGGGATACCAGAACGGCAAAAAGTAAGGAAACAAGAGGGATGATCGAACATAACAGTGAAGTATACAATCACCCCTACATATCTTTTTTCATTGTACATATATAATTATATGCAAGAAGATCTCTGTAGGGGTGATTGTATACTTCACTGTTATGTTCGATCATCCCTCTTGTTTCCTTACTTTTTGCCGTTCTGGTATCCCTACATCCTGCTACATTTTTAATGTTTTTTATTACTTGTATATAGGAGGTTTAATAATTATAACATGCTCTTCTGCTTCGATCTTTAAGCTCTTAGCAGTAGTAGGTAATGAGTTAACTTCATATATACCGGGCATCAGAACAGGCTGCTAAATCCACACATAGGTTGCATATATGAACACGCATGTGGCACACTTGCATGCAGGAGTGAGCATTAATTGGAGTTACTGCAAATTGAGAAGCAGTCTCGCCATAGGGACTATTAATTATCATACACCTACGTTTGAATAATGTACAGCAGTCAATGGGAAAGCCTGGTACGCAAGCGCAGTTGATAAAAACCTGTATTTTGTACAGTAGGTCACGTGAATAATCTGTATTAGTACCGTGGGTCACGCGAGAGATCCGTATTATGTACAGCTGTAAGTCACGTGCGCTACAGCAACTCTGTGATAGTTTCGTGTCAGAGACTACCTGGTATTGACTACCTTTTGGGCTCCTGAAGAGGTCTAGACTTACATCTTGATACTTCCGGAAGTCGAGGTTGAACTCGTTCGTATACTCGGGTATCCCGTTTGAAATGGACCGTACAACTGCCAGTCATCAGCGTGGACCGACCGTACAGCTGCCAGTTAAGTTATCGGCGTGGCTCCGCCTTGGGCTTGGTACGCAGGCCTTCTCGCCCAAGCGTTTGAAGCTTGCCGTACTAACGCGAAGGGTGAACCAGAACTGAAAAATATTGTCGCCAAGCAAGCTATGGTAACGCACATTCGCTACGTTCATTGGTAGAGGAACGTGCAATGAAATTCCAGGTTTGTATGATAAAATCATTATCACCATAGTACAAGCTATACCGGAAACATATCACTCGTTTGTTGCCTTCGGCATTGTTACTCGTGCTTCGCACTCGTAACAATACTACGGCAACAAACTCATGATATTTTCCGGCATAGCTTGGTACTATGGTGATTATCTATGGTCTCGCAGGCCAGGCTGGCTTTAGCCTCGTTCCCAGGCCGTTTTCCCAAAACGGCCTGGGAACGAGGCTATAGGCTGGCTTGTGAGACTAAAGAGCATGGATAATAGTTGGGAATTGCATGCTGTTACGTTTGGCGCTTCCCCAGCCACTGGGACTTCTTCACCTTTTCAGGGCAGGGCCCGGGCGGCGGTGCAGTCATATAATGATCTGTGGTACGGAGAATCCATGGATCCAGAGGCTTTAGCCGTCCAGTGCTCCAGACAGTTTCAGGTCATCAAATCGATATCAGAGCAGCAGACTCCGAAAAGAAGCATGCATGCAGACAAGTCAGATCAGCATAGTCGCTTCCTGTCACATGCATGATTGTTATTACTTCCGTACTCGAAGTAGCACCCTTTAATTTTCCATAGGCCTGCAGGACATAATTTGTGGGGTGAGCCTGATCATGAGCAAGTGCATTTGTAGCCTATATAGACCTGCACATCCTGTCGTTAGAATGTAACTCTACCTCGATTGGGCTACTACACTGAAGCAGCATGGCAGGCATGATACATGACTCGTGTGACTTATTACAGTTACAAGTCATACTGCGCACTGTTCCAGCACACCATGTGACATGCAGATATATATGGCACGAACGGAAGAAAGCACTCTCGCTCTATTTACCATGCGTTCACTGTGGCCATGCCAGCCACCAACTCCACATAAAATTTAATTATTCTGCTTGTCATTCACTCATTAGGGAGCCTCCACTGAATTACATAATAATGAGTAGCTCCCAATGTCAGTGCATGCTGATAATTCAATGCCAATGCTCCCAATTTTAATGCTCATACGTTAATTGCCTCTGCTCCCAATGCCAATGCTGATGATTCAACACAAATGTCAATGCGAATGCTGCAAATTGCCATGCTGAGAATAACCTAGGCTTGTTCACAGACACCCCTTGATTTTTCCAAGGGGGGGTCTGGGAATGACTGCACTAACTCTCCTTCAAGTCCTATTCTCGTGCCCAGACATCCATGCCCATGGTTGGGCACAAGACTATCTTCAACACTGGTAGGGAGTGATGACTGTGTTACAATCAGATTGTATCTTGTTCAAGCCTGATAGTTGATACTTTGCTCACGGGCGAAAGTCTTGTAATTAAGAGAACACTCAGTAATGTCTGTTTTGAAACTACTCATTTGGTTGGTGAGCGAGCTGATAATATTATGGGGGGCATGAATTGTTGCTTGGGATGCACTTTCAACTTCTGAATAGTTCAGCTAACTCTGCTGCATCCATCAGCTCATATTAGAGCTAACCTTGTTCTCAGGCTGTATGAAATGTAGCATGAAAAATACTAACATGACAAAAGAGTGCCACAATTTACAATAAATAATAGCTTTTTACAGTACTTTAAATTTTGTTGTCACGGAACAGGGAGATGGATGATCCTTAAGGGAAATATTATTATTCTATCTACAAGAACAACTTGCAACTCTAAATGTCATGTTGTTGTAAGCCCAATGGACAAGTTCACTGATTGATCAATCGGGTGCGTTCATCAACAACTTCTTGGGGGTAGGTGGGTGCAGGGTACTGCCCCCCTGTGTACGGAGGGATTCCTTCCCCGTCACTTTCTGGAAGTGTTGGGTATACCTGCTGGTGCATGGTTGGGGGTTGGGGTGGTTGCGGCTGGATGGATGCACGTTTCTGGGATGGGGGTGTGACTTTGGTGGGAGGTGAGGGTGCAGGGTGAGAGGGACGGACATGCATATAGTCGTCACAATACGGTGACTTGACCAACACGGAGTAGGATGGAGGACCTGGAGAAGGGAAGATACAGGTTCGTATCAGGCAAGAACTATTAATAGAGAAGGTATCATACCAGGAGTAAAGGTAAAGGGTAAATTTCGGGTTGCTGGGCTTGAAACTGCTCTCCGAGGTAATTGCAGCCATCCTAAGCAGATACATGACTCTAAACACACCCACCAATCAATGAACTTCTAATCAAGTCTCTCAGAGTTAGCAACCAGGCATAGCTAAAGAACGGGCCTTGAACGCTGAAAATGGAGGCCCTACAAGGTAACACAGCTTGTTTCTAAGGCCATTTATACAAATGGCCATTCACAAAGGCTTTCTACAGCTGAGCCCAGACACAGCCATGCTGTTTTGCACCCTTCGGATGCACCCACCCACCTCTCCCTGTCAACCCTTTCTTTTTCATGCAGAACATATCTTAATAGGTGACATCACGAAGCTGACATTCTC
This sequence comes from Axinella damicornis, assembly GCA_963931865.1. Classification (NCBI taxonomy): domain Eukaryota; kingdom Metazoa; phylum Porifera; class Demospongiae; order Axinellida; family Axinellidae; genus Axinella; species Axinella damicornis. The sequence goes on along the minus strand of OZ007506.1, from coordinate 11,049,417 downwards.
ACGGCACATATAAACGCTATGACCACTATAGACTGTTTCCGATGCAGTTGAAAACTACTTAAACTGAGAAATAAGTGTAGGGTGCATGGATGTGAGAATTGTCATTGCCATAGCAACAAAAGAGACACCTGTCTCTGTTGATTTCATAGGGAGGGTTCTATTGAAGTTCATATGGGAAGTTCATATGGAAGTTCACTGTTGATTTTCATAGGCTTCCAAACACCAGCCACCAACTGACTTACCAAGGTAGCTCAGCAGAACTGGCAGGTAGATTAATCCGTGTACAGCTCCCCACAGCAGCATGCACATATACATCCTGAAGTAATAAATCTCAAATATTCGGGACTTTGCAAAGACCAGCAACAGCACACCCAGGAACTTGGTCATCGTAATACCACTGAACACCTGTGGCAAATTGAAGGTCAGGTGATAGTCATAATTATGATACCACTGAGTGCCTGTGAAGATGACAACAGGAATATTAGCCTCATTCCCAGGCGCTCGGTAATTGGGAAGAAGAGCGCCTGGTATCCACTGTTTACGCATGCGCGACCAGTTCCGTTACATTCTCCGTATAATTCATCGAGATACGTAAGCTGAAATAACACGGACAAATATTCAGTAAAATATACGACTCCAGCATCATGCGAGGCCATGGTTTCGAAGTCTGTGGACGGCGATACGCCGCTTCTGCCTTTCTGAAGTGGACACGAAGCACAGAAGACACCATAGATAAATTTGACCTGGCTGACACATTCTTGCCGTTATGTACGTGCTGTATTGCTGTCAGTTGTTTGTCCTCAGCATCATTCCTGGCTTTCCGACCATACCGAGGGCGTACGGCACGGCTTGGTTGAGCAGGGCAGTGTCTTGTAGAAGCAAAATGACTCCCATGTTTCAGTAATGTACGGTCATGCAACACGGACTAGTGTAACAGTCGTTTCCAACTTCCTCACAAAAACCTGTGGAGCCGTGCATGTGCAAACAGTGGATACCAGGCGCTCTTCTCCCCAATTACCGAGCGCCTGGGAACGAGGCTACAGGAATATCCGGAATGCAAATATTGAGATAAACGCAATTATACAATGCTTCTAGCACCTACATATAGGTTAGACACTGAGACCAAGGGGTCTACGCGATTTAGAAACCTGAGGGCCCTGGGCTGTAGCGTCCCGAGCGCAGCGAGGGCACTACTATGGGCCCGAGGGTTTCTAAATCGTGTAGATCCCATTGGTCTCAGTGTCTAACCGATTTAGAGTATAGCAACGGTAACTACGCTAGCGCTTCAGTTGTCAACAAAATAACCTACAAGTTGGGGGTCCTTTTCAACCAAATAACAGACTGGAAAAACGAGTAGCTTTACACAAGCTGTACATAATTAATCCATACTATCAGATTACACATGACTTTAATGAGACCTGATTAGCAAAGGTCAACCTTCAGCCCTCACAGTTACCTGTACATAGGCTGTGTAAACACTGTACTCACAATTTCACATGTGAAATTGCGATTACTACAGATGGCAGTAGCTTCTTTCCACCAACTACCTCTGAACTACCATATATACCAGGAAATTTTGGCGGCCATTAAATTTGGCGAAATGGCCTGAAATAGCTCGGTTTAAAATTTGGTGATTTTAAAATTTGGCGATTGCAACGGAAAAGTATGATGTCACTATTCGCGCCGCAGGTGCGACGTGACTGACTTGACGAGATCGGCAAGCAGGACGAAGACATACGAAACGGAGAGCAGTGTCGTGGCTATCACGTTATCAGCGGCATCTGGAGGCCCACAGAACAGCTATCCGGGAGGTCAGCAATGCCCATGATGCGTATTACGCTGTGGCAGTGATGCACGATCGACCCAGGACAGGTACATAGTCGGCCATGACCGCATGTTCAGCAGTCTGTAGTCTGCCTACGCTTTAATTTGGTGCACCATCTGTGAAGGAGTAGGCGCTGCTCCGCAGAACTCTCTCAGCAGGTAGTACATGTGTCTTGCCATCTCATTGAGAACTTGCTTCCAGCATGCGCTCACAGTCGATCTAGCTGACCAGCCAATATTAATATTGGCGATTTTTTAATTTGGCGATTGGCTTCCGACTTACCAAATCGCCAAATTAAAACGGTCGACAAAATTTCCCGGTATATGGTAAATTAAGTACTGGTCCGAGGGTGTGACGTCACAGAAACGTTTCCGGAAACTTTTCTGGAAACATAACGCCTGCACTGGCGTAATATGCCCTAACCTCTGACCACGCCCCTAATGAGGGCGGGGTATTGTATGTTCCCAGGCCCACACGCGAAACGTGGAAGTGGGCCTGGTGACACTTGGCAAAAATTCCTGTATGTGCTGAGCTCAGCAGTCTTGATTTCGGGTAGGCGAATCACGTTCGTCCTTGCCTTCAAGACTAACTGTGAGGGAACTTGAACTTACCAGGTCCTGTATTCTGTTCATTGTATTACTGGTCATCTTATCTACATGTATGCGTTGGTACTTGGTGCTGTATCACCCATGATTCTAAATACGTGTACTTGTGAAATATTGGAATGGAACCATGTGCTTGAGTTCTTATCAACTGTGAGTAGTGGCTAGGGCGAGGAGAAACTGCCCCGATCGGAGTAGTGCGTCCCGTACATGGTGCCGAAACCCGGGACAAAGGACTTCCATGAACTTTGATAGGCGTCATTACTCCGAAAGTGTGTTTGGTGAGCGGATGAGCTAGAGTTGCGAGTGACTCCAATTAGCGCCCATCATGGCGGATCCTAGCCACAAGAAGCGAGTGAGAGGTGGCCACAGAGCGTCAGCGACGAAGATGATTCGGAAGGCGGAGGATTATCTCGCGGAAGAGCCAGTGAACTACTCGCAGTTGGCCAGGATAAGGCTGAGTCTACAAGAGAAGGTGAGTGTATTGAAGCACCTTGACTCTGAGATAGTAGACCTGGTTAAGGGGGAGGAAGTTGCTGATGAAATAGACAGCACTGACACGTATATGGAAGATGTCTACGATATGATGGCGAAGCTCGAACGGCTGTTCGATAAGACAAGCCCCCCCCCTCGCGCGACTGCTTCAGCCACTCGTGACGATGCGTCTGCTCGTGAGACGAAGGTGAAGCTTCCTAAGCTGACTATTCAGCCTTTCAAGGGGGAGCTAACGGCCTGGACCACCTTTTGGGATGCGTACGAAGTAGCCATCCACTCAAATCGTTCGCTTTCGGACATTGAGAGGTTTAACTATCTCCGCTCTCTACTGCAGGGACCAGCGCTGGATGCCATTACTGGTCTTACACTTACGGCTGCGAACTACCGAGAAGCCGTGGAGGTATTGAGCAAGCGTTTCGGGAATAAGCAGCGGATTATAGACAAGCATATGGAGGCACTCCTGAGTCTTGATGCTGTTCCATCAGACACCAACCTCAAGGCGTTGAGGCACTTGTACGATGCTATTGAATCCCAGGTTCGTGGGCTGAAATCGATGGGTGTCACTCCTGAGACGTATGGCAGCCTCCTATCCTCAGTAGTCGTGGCCAAGATACCCCCAGAGATTCGACTCATAATCAGCCGGAAGATTGGCGACGGAGACCGCAAGCTGGATGACCTGATGGCGATTTTGCTGGATGAGGTTCAGGCACGGGAAAGGGCTGCAGCCAGTGACGTATCGCCCGTGAAGAGTCGAGAGAGGTCTGGAAGGCACCACTCCACCGCAGCTGCCTTGTTGGCGTCGACGGGAGGCAGTCCGCTCGCTTGCTACTATTGCCAACAACCGCATCTGGCCAGTGCCTGTAAGAGTGTCACGTCTGTCGAGGAGAGGAAGCGCATACTGAGGGAGGCTGGCAGGTGTTTTGTGTGCCTGAGACGAGGCCACGTCGTCCGGCAATGCACATCCAGAGGTAGGTGCTCGCACTGTCGAGGGCGCCATCATGGGAGCATCTGCGGTAATCAGAAACCTGCAGAAGGGGAGGCGAAGCCACCAGACAGCAGAGAGGGTGCACCAGTGAAGACAAACTCCTCGGGAACAAACCCTGCAGCTGCCCCATTCAAGCCGGATACGTCTACGACGCTGTGGACCAACAGCAGCCAAGCTGTCCTGCTACAGACAGCCAAGGCCGCTGGTTTCAACCCTGCTAACCCCAAACGATCTGGCCATGTTCGAGTCGTTTTCGACACGGGTAGCCAGCGCTCCTACGTCACAGAGCACGTGGCAAGGAACCTCTCGTTGGTAGAGGAAGGCGAACAGCCTCTGACGATTCTCACGTTCGGATCGAACCGCGAACAGACTCGTGTCTGTAAGTTCGTAACGATGGGTTTGGCCTCGAGAGATGGGATGACAAAACAGTTGAGACTGTTTGTGGTTCCCACGATATGTGAGCCGATTGCTTGCCAGCCCATATCGTTCTGCCAGAGTGATTTCAGTCACCTGGCCGGAATTGACCTCGCTGATGCCTCCGATGGCAACGAGAGCATGAAGGTTGACATACTGATCGGGTCGGATCAGTACTGGGAACTGGTCACCGGGGAGACACGACGGGGCGACACGGGTCCAGTAGCGATACGCACGATGTTTGGATGGGTCCTCTCAGGACCTACTTCTCGACATGTCGCCGATGCCGCTGCAGCATGCCTCGTGACCCACACTCTACGTGTTGATGGCTTGTCACAGGAATCTCAGGTGCTGGATGACAGGCTAAGGTCGTTTTGGGACCTGGAATCATTTGGAATCATTGATGCGACGAATGCTGTTCACGATGATTTTACGACCACTGTCCAACAGGTCGAGGGGCGGTATGAAGTGCAATTGCCGTGGAGGGAAGGACACCCTGTTTTGCATGACAATTATCAGCTCTCCCTGAAGCGACTCCATGGCCTGATGAAGCGACTGAAGCAGGATCCGGCCATCCTCCACGAGTACGATGCGACCATCAAGAGTCAGATGCAGCAGGGCATCGTGGAGATCGTGAAGTGCACGGATGAACCGCCGGAGCGTGTCCACTACCTGCCCCACCACGCAGTGGTGCGACGGAACAAGGAGACGACTAAGGTTCGTGTCGTCTACGATGCCTCGGCCCGTGCCGACGGCCCCTCCCTCAACGAGTGCCTACATGTCGGGCCCAAACTCAACCAGAAGATACTTGATGTCTTGTTGAGGTTTCGGGTGCACCGCGTTGCGATCGTAGCCGATATCGAGAAGGCATTCCTTATGGTCTCCGCAGCGAGATTGAGCCGAGTCATAGACTGCGAGAGGTTTGAGTCACTTGATCGCCTGATCGCAACGACAGCCTTGGTGTTACGCTTTTGTCGCATTTTGCTGAGTCGAGTTCGAGCTCACGAGACTGTAGCCACGCACGACCTCGATGGCGAAGCTGAGCGCTTGTGGATTTCGGAGTGCCAACGAACGGTCGTGGCTGACAAGAATTTCGCTCACTGGCAGAAGCAGTTTGACTTGTTCCAGGACGAGAGTGGAGTCTGGAGGTGCCGAGGAAGAATCCAGAACGCAGCCGTCCCCTACTCGACCAAGCACCCAGTACTACTTCCCAGGAATCACCACCTTACCGCGTTGTTGGTGCTAGGAGCTCACCGCAGAGTTCTTCATAATGGGGTGAAGGAGACCTTGACAGAGCTCCGGTCAAGGTTTTGGATCGTCAAGGGCAGAAGCCTTGTTAAGAAGGTCGTTCACCAATGCAATGTGTGCCGTAGGCACGAAGGGGGACCCTTTGGGGCACCACGTCCGCCCCCACTTCCTGGCTTCCGAGTTGAAGAGGCACCGCCATTCACCTTTACAGGTGTTGATTTTGCCGGGCCCCTCTATGTGAAGGGTGAAGCAGGCATGAAGAAGGCTTGGATATGCCTCTACACGTGCTGCGTGGTACGAGCCGTTCACTTGGACCTTGTGTCAGACCAGACGACTCCCGCCTTTCTGCGGTGTTTCAAGCGTTTCGTAGCACGCAGAGGACTTCCCCTCCAGATGGTCAGTGACAACGGCAAGACCTTCAAGGCTGCTGCAAAGGCCCTCCGAGATGTCAAGTGGGTCTTCAATGTTCCCAAGGCGCCGTGGTGGGGTGGAGTTTTTGAACGGATGGTGAGATGTGTCAAGAGGTGCCTTCGGAAGATGGTTGGCCAGGCCAAACTCTCAGAGGATGAGCTACTGACATCGCTGGTGGAGGTGGAAGCGGTATTAAATTCTCGCCCACTGACCGTAGTCTCGGCTGAGGACTTGGAAGAGCCACTGACACCGTCACACCTAATCGTGGGTCGGCGGCTATTGTCCAGCGCTACCACTGCTCCATGTCCCGAACCTGACGAGTTTCAGCCTGGGACCGTTGATGACCTCACCCGACGCTCGAGATATCTCAACGCTGCTCTTGACCACTTTTGGCGCAGATGGAGCAAGGAGTACTTGATTGGACTACGCGAGATGCATAGTCACTACAAGAACTCCTCTCGTACTCCGAGAGTCGCAGTGGGAGATGTGGTGATCATCCACAGCGATGACCAGCCCAGAGGTATGTGGAGGCTGGGCAAGGTGGAGGAGTTGCTCACCGGTCCGGATGGTGAGCACAGAGCGGCGGTACTGCGGGTCGCTGGACAGGGACGAAGTGCAAAACGTTTGCGTCGACCGGTGCAGAGGCTCTACCCCCTAGAGTGTTCCGTCCCAAAGACTCAATCTCCAAACCCGTCTGAGTCTAGTGCCAGTGCTGGTGAAGACGCAAGTGACGAACGATTGCCTGTAGCAGAACTACCTCGTGAACGTGATCCCCCAGTCAGACGCTCCGAACGAGTGGCCAGTCAAGTCGCTAGGGATCGCCTCCTGGCCCACGCTCTTGAGTCTGGAGCAGAGAGCGACGAGTGTTGACCACTGACTTGGTCAACAGGGGGAGTGTGAGGGAACTTGAACTTACCAGGTCCTGTATTCTGTTCATTGTATTACTGGTCATCTTATCTACATGTATGCGTTGGTACTTGGTGCTGTATCACCCATGATTCTAAATACGTGTACTTGTGAAATATTGGAATGGAACCATGTGCTTGAGTTCTTATCAACTGTGAGTAGTGGCTAGGGCGAGGAGAAACTGCCCCGATCGGAGTAGTGCGTCCCGTACACTAACCTCTGGTTGCTCCTTGGCAAGGACTTTCTACATTTGTACTTAGTCTTCACCAACAGCTACCTTCCGCGTGATTTCGAATGCATCCAAGTAAGGAATGTAATCGCTTACGCAGTTATGCTGACTGTGCACATACGGGAAGTTTGCCAAGTGTCACCAGGCCCACTTCCGCGTTTCGCGTGTGGGCCTGGGAACGAGGCTAAGTGGAACCCATATGGCAATTGCACACTCTTATTGTTATGAACTCTTGGTAACTTTAACGTTACAACATAGATGTACCGTTGATCCATACAGTAGCGATCTAACGCTCAGTGCAAAGGTGCTGTTTACCTGTTTTGCTTTGTAGGCACTGCAGCTTTAGATGAAGGATCCCTCTCACTGTCGGCGTTTGACCAGTGTTTGAGCTATCGCACAACCAGACATACAGAGCATTGAATCTTGCCGGTACCGCGTGCGTAAATGACCCAAGGTCAGTGCACTTTCGTGGGTGTAACTGCTCGTACTAGCAACGATTAGCGCTAAGACATCTGCACAGTGTTGGGGAAGCCCCAAGGCATCCATTAGCATCACTAACTCATTTTTGACCAAAGCGGAATAATCGTCAATTTGGACTGTCAACATATACTATATAATTATATTATAACTAATCCAGTCCTATATACAACCAGTATTATACCATCTGCTTACCGAGGCTCCCATATTGGACAGTGCTGACAGTGCTCTCTCGTAGCGAGTGGGGAGGGCACAAGAACAGAACCAGCGGACAATGTGAGAGCAGAACTCCACAGCAATACCCACTGTCTGGTGTGTGTGTGTGTGTACATGTGTGTATGTGCATGTGTGTGTGTGTGTGTGTGCGTGTATGCGTGGTGTATGCATGCGTGTATGCGTGCATTGGGGGCAGTGCACTAAACACTTACATGCAGCTAAGGCCATCTATCAAGTACTATATTGTTTCACAGCCCTTTGATTGCTTATGAATAAAACTCTATGCAATAGACAACATCAGCAAGTCTATAATTACCAAGGCGATATGTGACCGGATTTGGGAAAACCCGACACTTCCCGGATTTATTGATTTTGTGTTAGAGCCAATTATAGTCACACAGCAACATTTCGGCAAAAACGCGGTTATTACAGCAACGGGTCAGCAGACCCATGGACTACAAGATATCGGAGTATAAAGCCTGGATCTACTTCCATTCCGGCGTTATAAGCCCGAACTCAAGCTATATCGTCGTGCATAAATTAGTATACGGAAGGCGTTGCTACGCACACAGAACGAACTACTTACCACAAACGGTGTCATTTCACGCTGTCCTCCGGTTTATTCTCTCCATTTTCACTCAGTCTGACCTAGCTATCTACCGGATGAGTCGCGAAAAACACGGCTAGCTAGCTAAAGCACGAACTAAACGCGTCCAGCTACTTAACAATGGACGACACGTAACACGGATAGTATACGGAAAATAATCACATACCATAGCAACGTCAATAATTGCATTTACAAGGAAAGCAGTTTTGCGTATTCCGTGCGCGTTTCGAGCTGTATCTCGGCAACTGGATGACCGATCGCTTTGACATTTGCTCTACGGCAAGATGAAAGGTAGCGGTTACCATTTCCGGTGTTAACTCAATTTTTTCAAAATCCGGGAAGTGTCGGGTTTTCGCAAATCCGGTCACATATATGAAATTAAGCCTCCGATATTTCAAGGTTATGTCCCACTGATAAGAAGCCAGTACCAATACTAAAGTGTTATGCGGTATCCGATATCATTGAAGAAACTTTGGGGGCTTGCTGTCTTTCATTTTCAGCCACCAATAACTTCATATTTTCCATCTACACAAGTTTGCAGTGTTGAAGGACTTCAGTGCATTCCCAATCTCTTGGAATCCTTTCGTCACAAATCTTCCTCAGCCAGATCCCTCCCATCACATGAGGGGGAGGCTGGTGATACATATGTGTGTTGATTGGCACATCATTGCTTATACCTCACTCACCATGACAAGATTCACGAGAGAGACTGCATTGGCATTGATGCCGAGTACCCCCATTGAGCCCAACATGTGCACAAGGATGCTGCCCACTGTGGCCAGGACAATAATAGCAGCCCAGATGTTCAGACCCAAGAGAAGGATGGACACTAGAAACACAGCACCTGTGGGATGAGGGGGGAGATGACGTGAAGGGATGGGGGGGGGGAGGGGAGGGGGGAGGGGAGGCGGGGAGGGAGGGAGGCAGGGAGGGAGGGAGGCAGGGAGGGAGGGGAGGGAGGGACAGAGAGAGTGAGCTACAGGTACTCACTCACCAAGGGAAAGTCCAAGATTGAGGGCCATGTCATGGATAGCGGTGAGGTACTGCTCATAGTAGACATAGAAGACACTGTAGGGAAAAACGGTTTGCTTGAGGACGTGGGACAGGTTGGTCCCGAGTTCCCTAGCATGGCGCAGTGCTTCAATGTAGTCATTGGAGTCCTTGAGGATAGTGTGGTAGGTCATCACATAGGAGCCTTGGGGGGGGGGGGGGGGGGGGGGGAAGAAGGAAGGAAGAGAAGCAATGCCAGATGCATGGAACACACAAAAACACCAGTATATCCCCAGGGTCTTCTTAGTCACTGCTTCCTGTACAACTGTAAATCTAACTCACTATTGACAGTCTTGTTATCCTTGTTGAGTAGCACTGCAGGGCTAAAAGCAGCACGGCCCCCAGCTGCACATGTCTGGGTGGGATTGTCATTGAGGAACCAAGCAAGATACTTCTCAAACTCCATGGGGTTGGGTCGCTCCTCCCCATTGAGGCATCGTGTACACGAGGTGTCGTTGCCTGTAGGGATGCAGGATAGTCGTAATTTGTCACGATCATCATGGTAATTTACATGAGTCATAAACAATTGAAGTCTTCAGCAGAACTTCAGACAGAAACTGTATTATAATGAGGGGCAACCACACTCCTGGTAGCCGTTGCAACCCCGGTTTCAACTCGCCGTAGTGCATGCTAAGCATAACAGTTCATTCCAATTAACACACAAGCCACGTGGCAACCACGCTCAGTCGATCGCTAGCAATGGAGGCCAAAGGGAAGACAAGAAATTATTACAGTGCTCACAACTCCGCCAGCACGGTGAGTTTCGGAACGCAAGCGTCAGTGAACGACAGCAATCACAGCCAGGATCTTTGTGGGCCCTTCGTAAGAGCTGTACTGGCAACGAAAGTTGAAGAGAGCGCTTGAGCAATGGCAGCCGAGGGCACGACAAAAGCGCTTGTATCTCCACCACCAAGGTGAGTTTCACCACAATTATTGTGTGGTTGTATCACTGCATGAAAGCGATCATGACGGTGTAGTCAGAATCTCTGTAGACCTTTCCTGTGTGCTGTGAGGTTTGATTATGCGGCACAATTTTTCCCCTACCAGGAATACGGTTGCTTGTAAATTTACACCCATGATACAATTATGATGGGTTCCGATAATACTACAAATCGATATATCCCACTTGCCTTGAATAGGGAAACTGGATCTCTCAGTCCCACTTCTCAACACACACACCCAATCCTCTATCATAGTGTCCCGCTAATACACCTCCTTCGAAAATAGCCCCCCCCCCCCCCCCCCCCGCCCCAATCTCTTTTCAGCCAAAGTTCCTGCACAGGGTAGTTTGACTTGTTATAACGCCCCCCCCTGGTGAGCGTCTTCTGGAACATCTAACTACACATGCTTAGTATTAAATTATGTTGCAAGTGCGTTGATCGTTGAGTAGTCGGTGAATCTTTTGTAAGTTTTGCGGCTTTTAGAAAAGCCGGTTCGAGGTTACTAGTTTAAGCTGCTAGTTTAGCAAACAGGTTCATCTGTCTCTCAAGGTGTTTTTGTTTCCCTCTGAAGATGTACAAACACGGAACCACGAGTCCTTTCCCTTCAACATCAGACGATACAAGTCATCTCGCTGCCACTCTTCTGCAGGAAGTACCAGCAGACCAACAGTATTGCTGTTCTTGAGGATAGCTATGGTGAAGTCGTCGTGAATGTTGTTGACCTCGCATTGAACTGGCAGCTTTTCTCCGATGTAGGGAGACCACGCAGCTTTGTAAACGTGTTGTCCACAAACAGTACTCTCGATCTTGAAAGACGTCGCCATAGTTAGTTGATAAAGTGAAAGGCATTCATTCTTATTAGCTATAGCTAGCTAGCTGTTTGCACCCGTACATCAATTTCATCCTGATTGGTCCGTTCGCTAGTGTGAAGTGGTTTACGATCAGGTCCGAGTGAATCTGAAAGTGATCCTATAAGATAAGTGAAACCCAGTGCTGATGCTACAGCTGACCAAGATGTCCTATCAACGTCGCAACCCATATACGGTGGAATTCAAGACCTTTGTGGTGGATTGGCTACATAGGAATGACTGCAACATCCACAAGGCAGCGTGAGAATTCAACATTGACAGGAAGCGAGTTTGAGAATGGGACCACAAGTATAATGAGCTGCAGCGAATGAACGTTGGAGCTAAGGCGAAGAGGCGGAAGCTGTGCTCGGGTAGAACTCCTCTATCACCTGAGCTGGACCAGCGATTGTTAGAGTTCCTTAAAGAGGAAAGATCAGCGGGGAGACCACTGTCAAATGCTTGTTTGCAAGCCAAGGCTGCCGAAATTGGTTCTGGTCTACGTCTCTGTGGGTTCAAATCAAGTCCTGGATGGCTATGGCGGTGGAAGAGGAGAAATGGTGTGGGAATGTGGTGCGGTACGAACAGTGCTCAGAAAGTTCCAGCTGACTATGCTGACCAGCTTCATCACTTCCGGAATTCTGTGATTGCTGTGCGCAAAGCCAAGAACATTGATGCCCCTTGAATCATTAATATGGACCAGACCATGTGCCGCTTTGACATGCCTCCAAAACGTACCAACACCAAGAAAGGAGCTAAGACAGTTCTGATCAAGACCACACGAGCGGAGAAGAAAGGGTTTACTGTGGCACTGGCAGCAACGGTAGATGGAACCAAAACTTCCAGCAGTAATCATTTTCAAAGAGCGTGGTGGAATTCTGGGAGAGCGAGTTCGACGATCTCTTCACTTGCCTTCAAATGTACGAGTGAGGAGTTCTACCAATGGTTGGATGACTGCAACTGAATACCAACACTGGCTTGTGCGTGTTTTTGGGAAAGAGAAAGAGAGACAACTCCTTGTGATCGACAGCTACAAGCCTCACCAATCAGATGAAAGTATCACAATGGCCAAAGAGCACTGTAATACTGATGTCATCTGGGGGGTGCACTTCTATCGTACAGCCAATGGACAAGTGCATCAACAAGCCTTTCAAAGAAAGCATGAGGCAGAGCTGTCAGGGCTGGATGTGTGAGGACCGAGCGAAGACAAAGATGGGTAATCTGAAGCAACCCACTCGTCAGGATGCCATAAACTGGGTATCAAAAGCTTGGGACTCCATCAAGCAGGAGACAATCGTTAAGTCATTCCTCATCTGTGGAATCTCTAATGCTCTAGATGGCTCCGAAGATGACCACGTCAGTGATGATCTACCTGTTGTTGAGCTGGATTCAGAGGCCGTCGGCGAGGACAGTGCAGAAGATGAAGCAGAAGAGAGTGATAGCTATGCAGATGAGCTAGGCGACCCTTTTAGTGATGACTCAGACACTGAGTTAGACTAATTGCTGTTTTGTGTAGAATGCTTGTAACTGTTGTTCCTATGTAAACATAACTATTGGAAGTGTCCTAATTGTGTATGTGGTACTTGCCAAAAAGTATTGGGGGGGGGGGCTTATTGTCAAGACTAATTGCATATTCGAAAATACCCCCCCCCCCCCCCCCCCCCCCCCCCCCCACTTTAGGCTAGATGTACATGTATATAGTGTACAAAGTGGGGGGGGGGGGGGGGGGGGGGGGGGGGGGCGTATTAACGGGACACTACGGTACTCACATATCTCCACCACCCTCCACACATGCACTCACACAACTCTCCACATTGACATGATCCTCTCCCTCACCAATTTTGCACTTGAGGTGAGTTTCGTTGTCGTATCCACAGCAGTCACTTGTTGGAGCGATCCACTCAAAGTAGGTATCCAGCCATAACATGCCTGGCTCAGCAATTCGTGTGCTGTGTGTACATGATGTCAATGTAATGATCTCAGTATCATTGTAATTGTAATGCCATACTCTGATGTCATAACAAATGGCATCTACAGACCCGTCCACAAGCAAGTTAAACGGCACACGTGTCAGTCGCGAGTCACTCTTGAGTCGCTCACGAGTCAAGTTGCGAATACGTGTGTAGTAGTGTGATTTGCCAGCACGAGATCACACTCACTACTCACTGTTACTCGTGTGTACATACTCGCGCGTATATTACACATGCATATTACACGGGGCGAGTACTGCTCCACCCATTGTAGCTTGACCACCTAGACACCTTTTAAAGGCGCACTGCCATGGCATATATAGCCTCATACCCAGGCCCACACGCGGGAATGCGGAAGAGGGCCTGGTGACACTTGGCAAGTTATCCAAGATGCACTTTTCGTCTCAATCTTGCTCTTACAAGTAATAAAAAACATTAAAAATGTATCAGGATGTAGGGATACCAGAACGGCAAGAAGTAAGGAAACAAGAGGGATGATCGAACATAACAGTGAAGTATACAATCACCCCTACAGAGATCTTCTTCCATATACATGTACAATGAAAAAAGATACGTAGGGGTGATTGTATACTTCACTGTTATGTTCGATCATCCCTCTTGTTTCCTTACTTTTTGCCGTTCTGGTATCCCTACATCCTGATACATTTTTTATGTTTTTTATTACTTGTTTATGTAAAAAAAATTTGGGCAGCAGGCGCATGTTTGAGCTGAAGTTTGCTGCAGAAGTCAGTGACCTCACAGTCACCTGGGCAGTAGGTGTACTTGCCTTGGTGTATTACACTTCCAGCATTGGCTGAAGAATCAGGCCCGGGCATCTCAAGTCAACTGTTTCCTAGATGGATGACAAAGCCACTGAGTTCCCTGTCTGAAGACCATGGCATAGGCAGTTTATAGTAGGGACATTCATATGGATGTTGAGAGTTGAGATAGGCATTCACCCTGCTCACAGAATACAGTATAGGTAGAAATATAAGCTTAGCTAAATCATGCGTACAGGGACTAACCTCAGTCTTATAAAGAGTGCCTCATTTGACAACACATCGACGCATCTTCCCCACTGTTTCTAATTCAGCGATCTTGAGTAATAATTACGTATCGTTGCTAAGTGATCATTTAAGTGCGCATGCGTACAAACGTGAAAATGGCGTGACAAACAAAGCCATAGTTATTGAGTGGGCAGGTGAAGACTTGGAGGTAGCGAAAAAGCGATGGGACGTTGCACTGCTCAGTTGAAAATGCTGCTGTTTCGTGCGAAAACCATCGTGACAGATTGAGGCAACGTTGAGCTAAGTTGTCTGAAGAAGAAAGAAGAAAGAAAGAAAAACATTTTGCCTGTTTTGCGAGTGCCAGGTGTGGTACTTTCGCGACGGGTTTTCGCCACGCGAGGAGTCTTGTTGGTCATGAAGATGAACGGTATGTGGTTATAAAGGCTAATAAGTGTGAGATTTGGAGAGATTTTTTTGTATTAGCATATATTGCGTGTACGTCGTATCCCTACATACAGAGTCTACCGACTCTGTGATAACTCTTGATCTTCGCGGTTCACTTGGCGGTCAATTTACGGTGTGATCTACATGTCTACCGTAGATCCGGAAATTTCGCGTTAAATATATTTTGCCTTTTAATTTTTCGCGTTGTTTTATTTTCGTCGCTCGAGCACACCAACAAAAATTAAACCACGCAAAAATTTTGTTCACACGTACGCGTAGCACGTACATGTGCACGTTCCCAGGACCGGATACCATGTCGCGCCATTGGAGAGAAGCTGGAGCCCAAGGGAATGCAGCAGACACCCATGCCGTATCACTGATAGAGAGGGAACTGCCATCGGTTACTTACCTCGAAAGATTTCACCCGTCTGTCTCGGGCCGCGGTTCCAACTGCCTTCAGAAGTTTGCTTCTGCGATCGCGCGCTTGGGCTCAGCGATCTTCCAGGACTGGGAACACCATTGACAGGTTTCTGGTAGTGCAGCAGAGCCATACTTCTACTTCGATTCACGAAAACTCGCACGTTAAGCAGAATCTTCGACGTCGAAAATATTTCGCATTTTTAATTTTCGTTGTAATGCATATCGTTAATTATGTCGAAAATTTCCCTATCTACGGTAGTATATCTGTCAGCTCTGGCTGCCATGCTTTTTCTTAGCCTCGTACCCAGGCCCTCACGCGGAACGCGTGAGGGCCTGGGTACGAGGCTAGCTTTTTCGGTCAACTTGCACGTGATCAGATTGAGATTGCATTTTGGCCATATCCCATGCAGTTAATTTCATGGCCTCGTGCTGGCCATGCCCAGGGTGCCCACGCCCATAATCTTCATCTGGGGATGAAAAGAACCACTGATTAAGGTTACGGGATCGTCGCACGGTGGGCGTGGCCAGACAATTTCTTCTACCCCGTTTTTCTCGCACAGAAAGTAAGCTAGCGAAATCAAACTTACTCGACACAAAGCAGGGAGGGTAGTCAACATACAGACCAAACATCATTACAGCAGCTCACACTGTAGCCGTCGTACGCTGGTTAAATCGATTCCAGCAAACTATTCACCAAAAATCTCCAGTGCGAAGACCGCCAGCAACTCGATTCTACTGTTGGGAGACACACCATAGGAAGCTCTAGGGCGGGAAGTAAGCGTTTTGTGGCTAGGTTGAGCAGTCCTCGAAAGAACGACTCTTGAGTGCGAATAACCACCATCTTGACTCCCCTCTTTGGAATACAGCGTCAGGTCACTTCGGAACGGTCATCAGTATTTACAAAAACGCTTCGTCCGGCCCTTTCTATACTGTTTGTGCCTATTTCAACACGGTCTTCCAAGTCCAGGTCGGATCACACGGCTTTCTTTTTGGTGACAAAAAAACTATGAAATAGCGCTTAATTAAGTATACAGTGCGCGTATCCGCGCGCAAGGATCCCATAACCTTAAGGGTACAACAGCCAACTAAAAAAATAGCAAGTATAGCAATGTACACAAACAAATGAATGATGAAGTTCAGTATCCCCTAGCTGCTCCTTTTCTATTACCTTTGGAATAACAGCTATGCATATGATTGATGTATCTTCGACATTTCTCGGGGTTAGTGTCTTCCAAACGCTTGAATCCCATCCTTTAGGCTCTCGAGGTTGCGGGGTTTGTACTCATTACGAAGGAAGGTCTTCATATCTGCCTACACATTTTCAATAGGGCTACACAGTCGTTAGGCCAGCGGTCCATTCTATTCAGATACAGGAAGTTCACGTTGGGCTACATTCCAATGCATAATTAACGCGGAGAATGTTTCCTGACTTTTCCACAGGCTAGCTGCAGCCAGAAACAACAGAAACGAACCGGGTTTGCGCTCGTTTGTGTAGAGACACCTCTCTGCTGTCCACATATCCACTTTAGATCCCGGGCTGAGAAAGCCTTCCAGCTGGGCAGCCGTTTTCCGAGACCTCGTCGCCAACCGTGGCGGGCGATATGGTGCCGCATATTTTAGAACATTTTTTTTTGCCAAACTGGAGCCAGGCAATCTATATATGTACCGATAGCCCATGCATTGCTCTACAAAATATGTGAAAATAAAGTTGTTCCGCCGGGCGGTTAATGTGCTGTGTGAGCTCAAAATTCAGCAAAATTACTGCATGCGAACGTTGGTATATCGTAATCGCAGTTGTAAACAATAGGCCACGTGTATGCGCGCTGACTATATGAGTCGAAGTGCCATGGCTAGCAAAGAGAAGAGGCCAGGGAGTGTTCTGATGAGCTCTGAACTCTGTGCAATGGAAAACTACGGTCTTACCATTCGCATGCTGAAGGGTTGGCGGTGGAAATGAGCGAGTGAGTTTGCAGTGTTGCTAGCATTTCTGCCACATGCATTTGCAAAGCAGGTGGACTGAAAAGAAGGCGGAGGGTGAAGTGTGTGGCTGT
Source organism: Axinella damicornis (assembly GCA_963931865.1). Classification (NCBI taxonomy): domain Eukaryota; kingdom Metazoa; phylum Porifera; class Demospongiae; order Axinellida; family Axinellidae; genus Axinella; species Axinella damicornis. Next base: position 11,032,274 of record OZ007506.1, on the reverse strand, counting down.
AGAGAAACAGTATGTCCCTCGGTGATGAAGGAGCAAGACAGGAATGAAGAGGAGGTCAATGCGTGACTCTGTAGGAATAGTTTACCTGTATTATTATGCCTGTAATATAGCTATGTTTGTTGACTGTTTTCTCAGCCATAATGACAGTTTCTGAAGCTACAGTTCCATACTACCACAGGTACATGAATAGCACTGTCAACGAATTTCCGTACCATCTCAGGCAACAGTCACTGATTGAGGTAGTGTTGTTCCTACAACCCCAGCAAGGATAGGTACTGCAAGCGATCCTCACTGGGGTCCGGTTGTCTGGGAATGAGTGGACGTACTAGTACTACAATAATTGATGGTTGGCAAATAGAACTGTTGAGTCTGCATGTGTGTGCTGCAGCCTGAATCTGGAGAACCATGCATGCGTTCTAAAAGAAAAGATCCTATGGTTGCTACTGCTGATCATTCTTTCCACTGAAATGATTGTGATGGATGCTTGTACCTAGCTAGCTAGTTATAATACTATTGTACACATCTAGATGTACTAGACTAGCTGTCTAGCTTGCTTCTTTCTAGCTGGGCTTACAGTCCTGTTCTCCTCGGTCAACACTTCCAGCAGCGACTAAAAAAAAACGTGCAGCATGCATTCTTTCTGAAGCACACCAGTAAACACAACCGATTACTATAAACCGCAAGCCCGCATGCAATAATTTTTGCTGAACTTTTGAGCTCACGCAGCACATCAACTACCCGGCGGAACAACTTTATTTTCACATATTTTGTAGAGCAATGCATGGGCTATCGGTACATATATAGATTGCCTGGCTCCAGTTTGGCAAAAAAAATGTTCTAAAATATGCGGCACCATATCGCCCGCCACGGTTCGCGATGAGGTCTCGGAAAATGGCTGCCCAGCTGGAAGGCTTTCTCAGCCCGGGATCTAAAGTGGATATGTGGACAGCAGAGAGGTGTCTCTACACAAACGAGCGCAAACCCGGTTCGTTTCTGTTGTTTCTGGCTGCAGCTAGCCTGTGGAAAAGTCAGGAAACATTCTCTGTGTTAATTATGCATTGGAATGTAGCCCAACGTGAACTTCCTGTATCTGAATAGATCCTTTGATCTTGGACCGCTGGCCTAACGACTGTACAGTCCGGACTTTCTGGGGGTGTTGGTCACCAGTTAATGGAGTACTCAACCAGTTTTTTCTTCGTATAGTTGCTATGACGCTTTGGATCATTATCTTGCTGGAATCTGTGGCTGTTGGGAAATTCTTCACTTCTAAATGGTAGCAAGCCTGCCTCAAGAATTCACACACATACTTCATAATGCTGTAAACAGCACCACGGGAGTGGCCCCCCCCTGGGTGATATACCACCCCACACGAGCTTTTGCTGGGTGTTTCACCTGGGTTTGAGCTTTTGGGGTTCTCCACCTCCGGCTGTAGGGATCAAGCATCACTGAAGACTCATCTGTCCAGATCACATCATAAAAACTCTCCTTATCTCTCAGCATCTTCCTGCACCAGTCCAATCGCTTTTCCTTGTTGTTTTCACGTATCATCTGGCAATATCTTGGCCTGCTTGATACCAAACCAAGCTCCCTTCTAGCTCATTTTATGGTACTGTGAGACACATCCAGGGTAGGTAATTTCTCGACCAGACAGTGATGAAGCTTCCTGGTTGTCAGTTCATCAACGTTTTCAAGGGGATTGTCTATGAAGACATAGTGGGCTTCAGACAGCTTCTTCGGTGCTCTGGCTCTTGGTCGATCGACAACGCTTCCCATTAGACGGTACTTCTTCAACAGAAAGCACAGGGAAGTCTTCGAAATGTACACGCCCTCCTCTTCCAAGCGAGCCTTGATCTCTTGTAGAGTGAAACCATTCTTTAACAGGATAACAATTCTTCTTCGACAGTCCATACATGTACATGTAGCTAGTCTTGTCATTGTAAAGGCATGCAGAGCACAGTCAGCGAACGGCTACAATCGGGAGAAACAACTGTGAACTAACAACAGTAAAGTGACTCCGCAACTATTAATATTGACAAGAGGCGGAGGCGGAGCACGTGCTATAAGCTATCTCCCACCCGCACCCGGTACCCACATACTTGTACGTGTTCGTGTGCTTGCCCTATTGTGCACAACTTAGCCCACCTGGCTCGCAAGTACTAAACCGTTAGTGTACGGGTCAGATGCGAGTCGCGCACAGATCACTCGCGAGACTCACGCGTATGCCATTTAACTTGCTCATGGACAGCACTGTAGGATGTCATAACTTGGTGTCACATCAGCACATCGATTCATGTTATACAAGATCACTCACACATTCTCCAGTCGTGAGTAGATAGCTATCTGAGTCCCCAGGGAGTCACCATCACAGCCCGCTGCAGAACATATCTGCAGATCAGGAGGGGAGACACTTGTCAGCCGGTCTTCAATCAATATCTCAAGTAACTGGACACAGCACAGTGGAATTCCATGCACAGAATTGCCCCCCCCCCCCCCTTTCCTAGTACGGTCATCAACCACCTTCTCTACCTTGTTCTGGTTGTCAACGTCTGAGTAGTTGTATCCCTCTGTAATCACAAAGTACACAGGAGGCCCAACATGAAGATACTTCTTCATGTCAGAGAAGTACGGGTTGAGGTAGGAGTCCTGCCGTACAGCAAGGAGGGGAAGGAGGAAGGAGGAATTAGGTAGGAGTTCAAAAACGTCATACTTGGCAGACACTATATTCTCATGCTACATTCATGTACCTAGCTTCCAGTATGAAATATTGAGGGGGAAGGCCTGGGAGACCTGGTCACGTGTGGTGCTATAAGGTAGACACACGGAGGGCAGTGCCCAATGAAGAATTTCGACATCCTGTGTTGTACTGTGCGTCCAATGGCTGGATGTCAGAGTGTTTGCAAAGCAGACGATCGATACCGTTCGTTGTTCACAACGCCGGGGACAGATCAACGCGAAACAGGTATTATACACTGTAGTGCCACCTGTGTGTCTACCATCTGTCTACCTGATGTCATATCGCACATGACCAGATCTCCCAGGCCTTCCCCCGCCGTATTTCATACTGGAAGCGATCAAATACTGGCGGCGGGAACGGCCTGGGAATGAGGCTACATAATTATACCATGTACGCCATATCCTCGCACCCAGGCCTTACTTCTCACTCCAGCATTTGTTGCTTGCATTACTTATACTGGGGAAGGCCTCATCACGTGTAGTGACATACATTCTGTGCAGCTCTGGGGTGGCATTCTGGATCCAAGATATCGCCAAGACTGCGGCGACTGCCTGATGCTGACCACTCAGTTGTTCAGTGGCCAGCGGTTGTGATTGGTAGCATACTCAATCATGGGTTTTTCGGGAATGTGCCTCTCCTCCACGGGTCCATCCAATGTCCATTATATACATCACTACACGTCATGAGCTTTACTAGCTAGGCCTTTACGGCATTAGTATAAGAAGGTCTGGGTGCGAAGCTACTTACACGTACACATCACCCACACCCACACCGTACACAAACACACACCGTGGGTAGAGCAATGGTTTGCGAGAGGCCAATCTGTACTCGAAACACCAACGCCAGTGCAGCAGTCAAGGTCAATCCATAGATAAGAACCACAAATGGCCGCACAAATCGATTCAGTACTGCCCTGGCAAAGTACTTCATTGCAAGAAAGAGGAAATCTCTTCCAATGCGCGGGTCGAACTTGTCCTTGAGTCTTATACAAAAAGCTACATCTAGACGGTTATCCTGGAGGTATAGAGGGGAAGGTGGAAGAGGCAGAAGGGAGGAGGGAGGAGAGGAGGAGGGTGGAAGAGGCAGAAGGGAGGAGGGAGGAGAGAAAGGGAGGAGGGGAGTAGGAGAGGGGGAGGGAAAGAGAGGGGAAGGGAGTGAGAGGAGGAAGGAAGGGAGAAGAGATGATTAGGGAGGGAAAGAAAACATGAATTCCCTTATAGTGGGTGTTCCACACAGCCACTTACCATCTGCCTCCTGGCATCCAGTGACAGCACACTCACAAATGCAGTGATCTACAAAGAAAGCCATTAGTATTTCAGTGATTCATTACTCAAATTCCATTCCAAATGGAGCCCACCTGTAGCAGGAAGTTGAAGAAGACGGCAGTACCAGCATAGAAGGAGAAGCTCCTTACAGCAGGCATGGAGGACACTCCTCCAAGGAGAAAGGCACTGGTCTCAGAGAGGGAGGTGAGTAGCAGGCTAGGAGCAACTTCACCTACGGCTCGACCAATTATCTCTGGGATTGGGACCTGCCGGAGGTTGCCTTGGTGACGGTTGGCAAACTTCTTCAGTTGGCGCTGGAGAAATGATGCATGTGTGTTATGTTGTGAGTGGTAGGGGAAAGATGAGTGGATTAGCACTAGAGTGGATAACTGTCACGTGCATCATGGGAGGGAAGACGGAGAGGAAGGAGAAAGGAGGAGGGAGGAAGGGGAGAGGCGGGAAAAGGGGCAAGGATGAGGGAGGAGAGGAAAGGGGGAGGAGGAGCAAGGATGGTAGGGGGTAAGAGGGAATAGGGGAAAGTATGGTAGGGGAGGAGAAATGGTGATAGGGGAAGGAAAGTATTGGTAGGGGGAGGGGAAATGGTGGTAGGGGAGGAGGAGAAAAGTGGGAGGAGGGAGGAGGTACATATACAGAAGATGGCATTAAACGGTTAACGTTTCGTTTTGTTCAACTGTCTTACATGTACATGGTGAGCATATGGTTCAGAGTTGCTACCGTAGTTTCAGAAATTTTGGCTACATTAGCATCTTGCGCACCGCACCATCTTTACGGTTTCCAGCGTAATGCAATTTTCAATGCTAATATACGTCATAGACTCGGTAGATCTATATGTAGGGATAGAGCGGACACGCAATATATGCTAATACATGTACAAAGCATCTCTTGAAATCTCAAAAGCGTGCAACATACAAGCCTTTATGACAACTTACTATTCATCTTCGACTGTTTTCCTGGTCAAGAAGACTCCCAGTGCATGAACACAAAAGTACAGCACCAGAAAGTCGCCAAACTGCCAAAATCGGTTTTCTTCTTCTTCTTCTTCTTTCTTCAGACGGGCTAGTTCAAATTTGGCTGACTCCCTCACGACGGTGTTTGCACAAAACAGCAACATTTTACACTGAGCAGTGCACGACCCCATCGTTTTTTGACAACTTTGAAGTCTCACGAGGCGCTTGAAACCGCCCACTCAATAACTATGGCTTCACCGTAATACTCGCCTGTCTGCAAACTGCCAAGACTAGCAGTTTTGCCTTGCTACGATTCTAGCACGACACCATTTTGAGGTCACAGAGGAACTTCTACCAACCTGTTTTTCTCAAGATCCATCGATCGTGACTATGACATCATGGGGGCGTGGCTATCTTTTCATGACGTAGCAACTGTGCAGAATATGTATCAATACTGACCAGAAGTGTGAGTGAGGCTGGAATTTTAAACTTAATTGCTTGGAGCCATTGCAAGTACGTAGGTGACTATGACATCATGGGGGCGTGGCTATCTTTTCATGACATAGCTACTGTGCAGAATATGTATCAATACTGACCAGAAGTGTGAGTGAGGCTGGAATTTTAAACTTAATTGCTTAGAGCCATTGCAAGTACATAGGTGACCTATAATTATGACTGTCATCTGATGTGAATGCCCGACTCGCTCCAGATTTACATTGATCACAAGAGCAACCATCAAAAATGAATAGAACAATAGAAATGGAACGAAGAATCAAAGCCTGCTCAATGCCCAGCAGAAGGTCCACACCCATCACTATACCAACATGAGAAACCCTCATAGCTTTCATTTGTTGGGGTGATTAGGTAGCAACACCTTACAATCTGACATCAGGGCATAGCTAGCTACATCCAGCAACCCCGTCCCCTTACGGTAGTGTTGCACATACCATGACTAGTAAACTACGCATTTTATGGGTTTGAAAAAGTAGAGGCAAAATTTTTTCTCAGTGATGGCATGTCATATTCAGCCCCGTTTACACCAGGCGTTTAAACTAGTTCAGGATCCGGATTAAACTTAACAGGATCCGTGTAACCGCTCTAATCTGGATTGGAAACCGGTTTACATAACACTGCAGGATGTGGGTTGAACCAGGATTGAATCTGGATTAGTTTGGAAGGAGGTACAGGTGTGTGTAAACAGCTGCAGCGGTTTTCTAAGTTGCACACGGAGGCTGTCCAGTATTCATGACAAGTAGTCCAGCCCCACAGCCATTGAGGCACAAGTTCGCTCAGGTACTTCCCCCTGGTTCACCTAAGTGAGAAATCCAGCTCTCTGTGCAGAGCTGCTGCTCCCCGATTGTGTCAGCTTCAGCTGTTGCTCCCCGATTGCATCGATCTGCTTCAACTGCTGCTCCCAATTGCGTCCGCTTCAACTGCTGCTCCCTGATTGCATGCATCTGCTTGTAGCCCCAGCTGTTCTGGAAGATTCCAGCCCATGCTATAGGCCCAATGTTCTCAAACATCCTTCATGGAGTTTGAGGTTCAGTAAATTGAAGTATGAAGGTCGCGTCTAGTCCCGCCCCACGAACATCACACACACACACACACCCGTTAAAATCTTAATGTATTGATGCACAGAGAATTTACCTGTCTTATGAAGTACCTCGCTCATGATAACACAACGGCGTAAGGCACTTCTAATTCAGCGATTTTGAGTAGTAATTAAGTATCACTGCTAAAAGATCGTTTAAGTGTGCATGCGTACAAAGGAGAAAATCATGTGACAAACGAAACCATAGTTATTGAGTGGGCAGCTGCAGCTACCTGGTGAGGACTTGGAGGTTGCGAAAAAGCAATGGGATGGTGCACAGCTCAGCTGGAAATGCTGGTGCTTTGTGTGAAAACCATCGTGAGAGATTGAAGCAACATTGAGCTAGCACAATTTGCCCGTTTTGGGAGTGCCTGGTTTGCTGGTTTGCAAACCAGGCACTCCCACGTCATATCCCTACATATAGAGTTGGTAATAGAGTCTACCGACTCTATATGATGTAGGATGCAGCCTATATCCAACACTGTTCTACTCTTTACATGTACAGTGTAGGCCTCTGCTCTCTCCCTGCTGGCCTTTGTTTGGTGTCCACAGCTTTTGATCATTGCTGAAACGGTGCACACAAAGAAAACGCTCTTGGAACTACATGTAGGAAAGGATTTAGCTACGTATAGGCTGGACTTTGTGTTACTGTCTTGTGATTGGAGATAAACACTATGAACAGTGATAGTTGCTGAATCAGCAATTGTACAACGGAACAACACTGTTGAACGATCATTGCAACGGAACGTAAACGTTTTATCAACCCCTACTGTAGGTAGAAAAGGGGACAATTCCTCACCTCATAGGAGTGGACCAGGATAAAGAGGTTGTCAACACCAACAGCAAGCACAAGGAAGGGTACAACTTCAATGATGATGAGTGATCCAGTAACCCCGATGTAGCTGAGGAGACCTAGGGCAGCCAACACTGCAACCAGCACCAGTATCACACCAAACAACCCGACCAGGATCTTCAGGTCAACCTGTGGCGGGAAGGAAGGAGGAAGGGAGGGAGGAGGATTGGGGAGAGTGGAAGGGAATAAAGGAGGAGGGAGGGAGGAAGGAGAGAGGGGAACTGAAGAGCTGAAAATAATGTGCGGACAACGGTCAATTTCCACACAAGAAAAGGAAATGGCCGGACAAATGATTACTTGACTGGCCTCTTTGTCCGGGCGCATATTAGTGACAGTGCCTGCAATAAATAGCATGGTCTACATTCCGCTTCTTTTTCCTACGTAGGTTCCCCTTGTGACTCAGAATGGTGGCGGTCAGTTCTTTAGCCGCTTCGTACAGTCGCAATCACAGCCTCATACCGCGAGCCTAGCCTGGTGAAGTTATAGAACATGTAGTTGTACGCATGTGATAACGCATGTGGCCCTACAACAATCACGTGCACGAGATCAAGATCGAGATCAAGAGTGCACGCGCAAGAGCTAGCTGCCTTCCACGTTAGCTACTTCTTATTCTTGTCTTACCTTGCCCCTGTGGAGTGCTTGGTCCAATCTGGGTGGCCATGAAGCGACATCCTCCTGAGCCACAGGGCGATGATGGGCCTTCGAGTAAGAAGCAAAATGTAGCCCACACTACATTTGTGAAGTGGCAAGTCGATTGACCTTCAGACAATTTCCTAGCCGGACTGTGAGGAAAGGTAGGATGTAGCAAAGAAAATTGTACGTTATAACGCCGGATGCGACTTGCCGTAGCACAAGCTAAGTATAGCAGCTAGTTCCAATTAACGCACATGCCAAGTGGCAACCAAGCTCAGTCGATCGCTACCAATGGCAACCAAAGGGAAGACACAAAATTATAACAGCACTTACAACTTTGCCAGCACTGTGTGTGTTGGCATGTAAGTGTCAGTGAACAACAGCGATTAAGGCTGTGTGGTCAGAATCCTTGTGGGCCCTTCGTATGACTGTACTGGCAACCAATGTCAAAGAGAGCGATCGAGCAATGGCGGCCGATGGCAAGACAAAAGCGCTTGTATCTCCACAAGAGCGCATAAGTAGATCGCCCGCCCGGAGTAAGAGCGTGTAACTTCAATAGGCGCCCGTGGTGCAGGCGGAATACTTGAGTTGTACAACATCCGGTTGTACCTGAAGCCGTACGGCGGTAATTGTGATCGCGTTAGCGAAGTGCAAAGATATAAGTGGCTATAGCAATTTGGCTCCAGCTGAGCTTATTTGAACCTATAACCCACCGTGGCGATCGTTGCTGATGTTGACGTCCTCCACCTCCAGCCTCAGGTAAGCACATCCACACAATAACCGTTGTTGTGACTGTGTTCGAGTATAGACTAGGTTATAGCCTCGTACAGCCTGGGTACGAGGCTAACTAGGTTAGCCTTCAGCACAGCCGTAGAGCAGAGCGTTCTCTGGTAGCTGTCGCTGTTGCTTCCTGGCTCAGAATTACACAGCTGTGCACAACAACACAGAATAACTAGGAGAATGCATGGCATTGCGGGGCTCGCCTGACAAACTGACGTACTGCATGCCAATAATTAATCATTCTCTGAGTGATGCTGGGGGTGGGGCCGGCGACGTAGCCAATTGTCGTTCATCATTGACGGTCTGCAGTTTCAAGTTCGTGATAGCCTCGTTCCCAGTCCCACGCCCAGCTTTTCATCACTTGCCGTACTGCAAGCGACGTACGGCAAGCAACGAAAAGCTGAGCGTGGGACAGTCTGTGAACAAGGCTACACTGTACCTGAGAGGAGTACCCCAAGTTGCCGAGAGAATCTCTCCCTCCAGCTGACCTCTGCAAGTCTGTAGTACGTAGTTTGTAGCACCATGCAGCGTAAAACATAGCAGGCTTGACCCGGTACTGCCGTGCGTTTTGGTAGGCGAGTTGTACACGTAGTCGATTCAGCACACGGGTTGGCAGCGCAGCCTTACGATTTTCCACTTGGATCCGTATATATACGGTCATACACAAAAAGAACACCAGAAGTTACGGACACCAACTGTACGGACATCATGGAGAGCACGACTATGTGGGGCTCGCTCAGGCTCGCCCCAATAATGACCACAGTGTCGCCGCTCTAGACATGCTATAGCTATTTTTAGTACAACTCATGTATTTTGCCCGATTTGATTTTCCCGGAAGTTACACGCTCTTACTCCGCGCGACCTACTTATGCGCTTTTGATCTCCACCACCAAGGTGAGTTTCAGTACAATTATTATAAGAGTCACTGGATGACAATCACGACGGTGTAGTCAGAATCTCTGCAGACCTTTCCTGCGTGCTGTGAGGTTTGATTAGTTAGATTAATTACGTGGCACAATTTTCCGGTTGCAATTCGCTGATCGCACAAGCTAGGGGTTGCAGTTCATTCCAATTAACGCACATGCCACGTGAGGACCATGCTCGACTCGAGCTTGATCGAGTCAGCAATGGCGTCCAAAGGGAAGACAAGAACTTATTACAGAGCTAAAAACTTCGCCAGCACGTTGAGTTTCCGTATGTAAGCGTCAGTGAACAACAGCGATCATGGGTGTGTGGTCAGAATCTTTGTGGGGGCTTCGTAAGACTGTACAGGCAACCAACGTTGAAGAGGCAATCGAGCAATGGTGGCCAACAGCACGACAAAAGCGCTTGTATCTTCACCACCAATGGGAGTTTCAGCACAATTATGATACGTTTATGTCACTGCAGGATAGTGATCACGACGGTGTAGTCAGAATCTTTGTAGGCCATTCCGAGGTAGTCAAACGTTTATTATTAATTACATCGAGGGGCAACCACACTCCTGGTAGCTGTCGCAACCCTGGTTTTGACTCGCTGTAGAGCGTATCGCAGTTTGTTACAATTAACGTACATGCCACGTGGCAACCACGCTCAGTCGATCGCTAGCAATGGAGGCCAAAGAGAAGACAAGAAAATATTACAGCGCTCACAACTTCGCCAGCACAGTGAGTTTCGGCACGTAAGCGTCAGTGGACGACAGCGATCACAGTCGTGTGGTCACAATCTTGTGGGTCCTTCGTGAGAGCTGTACTGGCTACGAAAGTCGAAGAGAGCGCTTGAGCATTGGTGGCCGGCGGCACAACAAAGTGCTCGTATCTCCAGCACCAAGGTGAGTTTCAGCACAAAATTGTACGTTTGTGTCACTGCTACATAGCGATCACGGTGGTGTAGTCAGAATCTTTGTAGGCCATTCCGAAGTAGTCAATTATTTCATTAATTATTTACGCGGCACAATTCGTTCTCTGATAGCTGACAGCGCTATATATCACCCTATACTACACAGCAGCCGCATTATTGGTGCTCAAGACTCTGGAATCGCACCAGGTTCTGCGTGAGACGCCAAGACGGCCGTTCCTTGGCCTTGCTGAGAACTGGCCGAATTGAATCCCAAAATAACCCGTTTACAGGTTTGTATGAGTCGTTCTCAACACTTAAGCTTACTGTTCACATAGACTGCCAAAGTACAGCTACCGTCGATCTTCAGGCAGCTAACAGTCGAGCGCTGAATGAGCCGGCTTCACACGCTGCATATTTGCGGTCAGTGTGCCCACGTTCAATTAAGTTCATTCTACCCGTCTCTCTAGCCTGACATAACGCACGTGATAAAGGCCCTCACCCGTTTTTCCGTACTGTAAGTGACGAAAAGCTGGGCGGGGCCTGGGAACGAGGCTATGAATTAATAGGGAGTACGAAATTATAAGGTACATTAGATGACGCGGCACAATTTTTCCCCTACCAGGAGTGTAATTAATTACTTACGTGGCACAATTTTTCCCCTACCAGGAAACTAATTATTTACGCAGCACAATTTTCCCCCTAACCCGGAGTGTAGGACATACTGACCAAGCAATACTAACTTTTATTTTCAGCTCTGGGAACTTGCATGCTTATGATGACAATTCTCATACTAGTCACAATCTCAAACTACTCACCAAGAATGTTGCTAGGCTACGGATGTGTCCCAGGAAGAATGTGATGTAGATGAACATGATCAGATAGCTGGCCCCAATGGTAAAGACATCAGTTCTACTTTCGCGATTTATCTCATCTTCAATTGCTCGCTATGTATGTATGTATGGGTGTGGGTGTGGGTGTGTGGGGGGGGAGTATGTGTGTGCATGCACACGTGTATGTGAGTGTGTGCATAATAATGTGTGTGTGCATGATTGTGTGTGCAAGCATGCACAAATGTAAAACAATATACACTAGTACAAGTAGCTTCGTTCGCTCAGCTACTTCCCCCCCGTTCGCCTACCGTGAGTAATCCGGCGCCGGACAGCTCTCTGTGCAGAGCTGCTGCTCTCCGATTGCGTCAGCTTTAGCTGCTGCTCCCCGTTTGCGTCCGCTTCATGCAGCTGCTGCTCCCCGATGGCGTCCACTTTAGCTGCTACTCCTCAATTGTGTCCGCTTCAGCTGCTGCTCCCCGTGCGTCCGCTTCAACTGCTGCTGCCCATGCCCGGGCACCCGATGTACGCGAACATTCTTCGTGGAGTTTGAGGTTCAGTAAATCGAAGTATGAAGGTCGCGCGTCAGTAGTCTAGTCCCGCCCCACGAACATCCCACTTCCGTCACGCACAGACAGACACACACACGCTAAAATCTTAATGTATTGATAGTGTCCGTTAATATGCCCATTTTGTACACTACATCTACATCCAGCCCAAAGTGGGGAGGGGGCGTATTTTCGTCGGCATGAACAGCTGCCACTTCAACGCGAGGGCCACAACATTCACGACAACTTCGCTGTAGCCATCCTACAGAACAGCAATAGCTACTGTCGGTCATGTACCACGGGACATTTCTTGGTACTTCCTGCAAAAGAGTGGCAGCGAGATGATTTGTATTGTCGATGTCAACAGCGACTAATCTGAGAGACGATCTGAAGCTGCGCACAGGTAGTTCTCACCAGGGGGCGTTATAATGAGTCAAACTACCCTATGCAGGAACTTGGGCGGAAAAGAGGGGGGGGGGGGGGGGGGGGGGGTGTATTTTCAAAGGGGGCATTTTAGCGAGACACTACCGAGCATAGTACATACAGCTCAAATATTTAGAGCCATACATCTAATAAAAGACATTGCATCTATATATGCACTTGAGTTAGATACATGATTGTATGAAGCTGGTGCATGTACATGTACCTCAGCTGAGAAGGTAATGTCAATGTGTTTTGCTTTGTACTGGTGTAGGTAGTCCAGGAACGCCTTCTCCCAAGTTTCCGCCATCTTGTTTGCGCCCTTGCCAACATGATTGTTCACAATGAAAGTCACTAACAGGGCTGTCGAGGTGTCATAGTTGTATCCATTTTCATCCTCTGGAGAGGGTGTGGGGGGAGGAATGAAGGGAGGGGGGAGAGGGGGAGGAGGGAGAGAGAGAGGGAGGGAGGAATGGAGGGGGAGGAGGGGAGGGAGGGAGGGACGGATGGAAGGAGGGCTAAACAAACTAGTAAGTTGGGGAAAGGAATTTCTTGCAACAACCCAGAGTGTATATACAGCATGAAACACCATCCTTGACTCACTTTGAAACCCTCCCAGGGCGACATTAGGATCAACAAACCCTCCATATTGCGCCAAACACGGGATGTCAATGTCTTGGAAGTAAGGATCAGCCTTAGGGTCACTTGGGTTCCGAGTGCAGTAGTGGATATGGTAGGAGGAATTCTTGACCTTAAATGCGTCCTGGTACTTCAGGTTATCCATTGAGTTCTGAAAGTAGTTTACAACACTTTCAATCGTACAGTAGTCATTATCCGGTTTGAAGCAGATGTCTGAGAGTGTGATGTTGTGTTGTGAACCACCATCATCAGTGTAGAGTACTGACATGTTGGTCAGATAATTTTGCAGCTCAAGGACCTGAGGGGGGGAGGGGGATCACTAGTCATTACAAGTATAGTTAATTAGCAGGAGTGTTGTTGCATGAGCAGTCAGTGCGGGATATAGCACCACAAATGTCAAATGTCCCCCCCCCCCCCCCCCCCCCTTTCTAAATGAAACCTTGTGACAGTACTATTCTGCAGCACTATCACATAGTTGTACAGTGTACGGCATTGTGCAACAATCGCTAAAAAGTTACTTCAAGACTATAATTTCCTATAAGTGCCAGGTATTCCCCTCAGCAGGTCAAACATACGTAGGCCAAGTGGAGTTGTCAAGAGGGTGTGGAGTCAGGATTAGCTGTGGAGCATTCAAACTTAGCCAACTGGCCCCACCTACATCCACCTGACGACATTCACGTGATGAATGCTAAAATCGTTCCAGAGGTGGCAAAGTTGTAGTGCGGCAAAGTAAGGGGGGAGGCATGAGTTGTCTTATGCATACATAAGTTCTTTCAAGGAGAGGCAGCAAAGACTCGGGCGGGGGGCCTTTCTAAATGAAACCTTGTGTACCAGGTCTACTTCCATGTATATATATGCTACGGCCCGATTTCGAACCCTTGACCTGTTTATTGACCGTTCAACCGGATTATAAACTGGTTGGCCCGCTTGTAAACCAGTCGGGTACACGCGGAGTCAGAAAGCGGGTCAATAAGCCGGCCGGTCAGAAAGCGGGCCCGCGCATGAGCTGGACAGCTTAGCACCTCAAGTTCAACGGTCATCGATCAATCGCCTTCACATGTAGAAACGAGAGAAGCTCTTCACAGTCAGCAACGATGGAGCCATTCCTGCTGGATGTGGTGGAGACTAGACTGTCGATACATGTTGCTCTCCAGGTACGTAGTCTCGTGTAGCTGATTCTCTCTACGAGTCTGTTGCCCGTATGTAGCATTGCAGCATGCTTAAGCTTATACGCCATTAACTTTTGTGTGTCGTTCGGCCAGCTTGTATACCTATTTGTAAATTGCTAAGTCAGTTTACAAACCGTTCGGCCTAGTTTTCAAACGGGACTATTTCCACGTGATTATCAAAAGCAGGCCGACCCAATTGCAAACCAGACGACCGGTTCATAAACCGGCAGCCCGTTTTTAAACCAGTCAGGTTCACAATCGGTTCGATATATGTCAAACATCTCCGAAGAACAAAAGCCGGGATGGGCCTGGTTATGTACTTGGACACGTGCACGCAATCACACACACAGACGTACACATGCATACACACACACCTCTTCTAGCACTTCTTGATTGAACACTGGTCCAAAGGTCCAATCTTTTGTGGTACCACCAGCTGGTTGAAACGTAAAACTGGACTCGTTTGGAGCAGTAATGAAGATTTGTTCAGTGCGGTAGAATGGGTTAAAATGAACATCAAAGTAGTCTTTCTCCTGGCGTGCCCGGCTAGTTGGTGAGGACCATAGTTCGACTGGGTCAGTTGTGACGCTGAAAAAAAACATACCGAAACTGAGAGCAGCAGAAATGAGCAGGGCAAAGAAGAGGACTAGGTACCAATACTTGGCAGCAAACCAGCCCCAGCGGTAGAACACTGTCTTGATCTTGTTTTCAAGCACGTGGCCAATTCTGGCATAACGGTAACATATTGAAGACGAGACGGATTCATCAATCTTCGTTGCAATGTCGTCTGAGTTGATGCTCCCAATACTGCTGGTTGGGGACTCATTGTTTGGATACTTCTTCTCTTCTTCCTCTACTGTTCCATATTTAGAAGGTTGTCTGTCCCCAGAGGAGATGGGAGCGTATCCTGGTTTCCGGACAGGACACACAAGAGCTAGCAAGAGAGCAACAAGGAAGACAACAATGGAGATGCTGGCACCAGCTGCTGCAATGCTGATTTCCACGATCACAGAGGGGAAGTGGGAGACAGGGAACTTGGGAATGGGTGGACAGGTGGCAGGACAGTCGGAACAACTGCACATCACACCATCTCGTGTGTCGTTGCAGGTATAAAAGTCAGCAGTTGACGCATTGTATGGGATCATTTCCGGATGGCCAGGAACAGGGTCATTAAACAGATAATTTATTGGGAAAGGGGATACATGGTTTTGAAATGGGCTTCCGAGGAATGTGAGCCATTTTACTGGATCACACTTCTCATTCCCTCCGCACATAAGAGAAATTACTTTTTCGCTGTCCTGGGGGAACTGCACGCTCCTACAAGAGTTGTACAAATTGTTGGCATACTCCTCGGTGATGTATACATCGACTGCTGTTATGTACCAGGTGGTGGCATTCAGCGATACGAGCGAAGAACTTGGGACATCCATAAACAGAGACTGGTCAGGATCACAACTTGCAACGCAGAAATGGTTGACAAAATTTTTGACACAGGCTGGACATCGACTGAAAAGCTGCTGTGCTTGCTTTATTTGATCCTGTAGAGTTAGCGCAATTGAAAGGTCGCAACACACTTCACCACGCTTGATATACCGAGGACAGGTTTCCTGGATAATTTCATAAAGATGTGTTCCTTCTTCGAGCTTGGTTGCATTTCCATTGTAGAAACAGTCAAACTTACCACCAGGAACATAATGTGAAGTGGCACATTCACCCCTCCAGATGCAGGTGCCAGCCTGATGGGTAATATTTGGAACAGAGCTAGCACGGGCCAGTGATACTAAGGTCTGGGAGGGAAGGAGGGAGGAAGGGGAGGGGGGGAGGGAGGAAGAGAGGGGGAGGGAGAGAGGGGGGAGAGGGATGGAGGGAGGAAAGGAGAGGGAAGAGAGGGAGTAATACAAAACAGTATGGAAGCACTATTCTGTAGAACTTCGCAGTGATATCCACTAATGGTGGCTTTAATTTATAATCATCTGACTAACATACACTTGCATATGTACAAGCGCCAACACAGTCACATGATATAGCACATGACATAGCACATGACATATCACATACTAGATGATGTGAAGAGATGATAAGAAGAGGGACAAACCTCCTGATTCACTTGTCACAAGATGAAATCTTACAGCTGGTTACCCAATCATCCTGATTCTTGCCCACATGGGACAGTATGAGCATAAAATAAGCAATCTACATGTACTCTAAGAGTGTGTTCAGTGTCTGCATCAACCGATATAAAAGGGTGATACATAATGTAGGGTGATCAGATGTTGTACCTGCATTAGTCTCGGCCCCAGACCCAAACCAACCCCAGCGTGGATCGCTTCCAGTATCACGCACGGGGAGGGAGGGTCTGGTGAACTTGCTTCATAAAAATTAGTCGTCCGCGGAATTTCAGAGGGCTGAATCCGATTGGTTGATTGGCTAGTAATGACGTTTGGAATGTTCACGCCACACGTACCGTGTGCTAATTCATGCTAGTTACATGTAGATAGCTAGCTGCTCAACAAAGTTGTTGAGAAATTACAGCTGTATTTTGCCAACTGGGGTTGACAGTCACTAGCTACGGTAACGTCGGAACAGCTCGGAGTCGTGAGAGAGCTGGTGAAAGGTTAAACTGATGCAAATTTTGCATCGATTCCGACGGGCAGGATGGAATGTCGATCTGCTGTAGTGCATGGATGCCTGCCTCCTGCAGTGACAGGGAGAGCTGATCGTCGCTGTAATGAACCCGCGGCGCATGCATATGGCCTCCTGATGAAGACCATGGATTCTTTGTGCTACCTGGTGTTGGCGTTAGTGCCGAAAATCGGGGCGGAGTCATCGGCAGAAGGGTAGAGAACGGGGGCATTCTTATCACTGCATTGAGAAAGGCGAGTTCTCCACGTACCCTTCTACGTGCTACCTAAGCTTCCGCCCTCATCTTTGACACTAGCGTAGATGGTATCTTGCTGCAACTTGGCATAGGCCCTAGCTTAGAAGCTGTAGTCATACTCTGGTAAGACAACTAACTGTTCACTACATGTACATGTAGCTCCACAGTGCACTTTTGAGTATTCTCGCACCTACTTCAGTTGTAATCTTGCTCGGCCTATTACTTCAGAATGACTGTGGCATGTACATCCCATAATGTTCATACGTAGCAAGTTCACCAGACCCTCCCTCCCCGCGCGTGATACTGGAAGCGATCCGTGCTGGGGTTGGTTTGGGGCTGGGGCCGAGACTATACTTGCATCAGCAGCTGACAACTAGCTCATGGGTGATCAATATTTTTTTCATTACTAAGACGAGGGGCAACCACACTCCAGCAACCGGTTGCAACTCCACGTAGCGCAAGCAAGGTATTGCAACGCATTCCAATTAACGCACATGCCACGTGAGGACCATGCTCGGTTGTCGACGTCGATCGATTGAGCTGATCTGAGTCAGCAATGGCGGCCAAAGTAGAAGACAATAAATTTTTACAGCGCTCACAACTTCGCCAGCACGGTGAGTTTGGCATGTAAGCGTCAGTGAACGGCAGCGATCACGACCGTGTAGTCAGAATCTTCGTGTGCCTTTCCTAAGAACGGTACTGCCACCGGAAGTCGGAGAGAGTGCTCGAGCAATGGCGTCCACGACGAGACAAAAGCGCTCATATCTCCACCACCAAGGTGAGTTTCAGCACCAAAATTGTACGGTTGGGACAGTGCATGATAGCGATCATGAAGGTGTAGTCAGAATCTTCGTACGCCACTCCTATCACTCGAACGAGTTATTTACATTAATTATATTATATTACGCGGCACAATTTTTCCCCTACCAGGAGTGTAATTATTTGAAGCCTCTCCTGGGAAGGGAAACTAGGTGCAACTGGTGGGACTCAAACCTGTGGCCTCTCACACCACAGTCAAGTGCTATAACCAGTTGGCCACACAGGCACTGCTGATACCAATGATGTCCCAAAACCAAAGTGTGACAGCACGGAGTGTGGAACAAAATACAGGGCATGTTTGGTAATAATTACTGTAATTCCCAACAATAACATACACATGTAAACCAACTCCTGTGGGTTTGCTGATGCCTGCATTCTGAATGTTCTTTGTTCTGGGAGGACAATTAACTAACCATGTAAATTGGATATACCCTTCAATTAGCCTCCCAAATATTAGTACTGTACTTTTAGCAAGACTTGCAAATTTTGAAGTGAAATCCGTTTGAACCGCAAATCCGTTTAATAACCGGAAGTCGTCTGCTTCCAAATCATGCAGCTGCTCTACAGTCGATTTCCGTTGCGTTTTTGCCCGTTTCACGATGGCAGAAGGGACTACAAGCTGCGAGCCAGGTTGACGTTCGGCCTATGACAAAGACCTCCGATGGCGTGGTGTATACCAGCGCTTCTGAGTTTCAAAAAAATAGCTGCGAATAGTCCGAAGTTGTAGCTAGCTAGCTACACGTTGTGCATGCGGAGCGTGGTTGGTGGCTCCATGGATACAGGTGGCTCCGTCTCCTCACCGGCCGTCTCTGGTAATTCCACAGTATAGTTGTCAGACTAGCACAGTGCCACAGTCGTAGGTCCAAAGTTGCCGCAAAAACTAGCGCTTCTGGCTACCGTGAAGTGTTATTCATAGCTAGCTAAATATTTCAGGCGGGGAAACCATATAGGTGCCTAGGCCACATCAAAGTAAAGGCTTTTCGCTTGTCGCTCAATGCTCTGCGCTCAGTTGTTGCAAGGTTTAGTAAAAGTACAGTATAAGAACTTACCACACCCAAAGCATGGTTCAAAGGCACACCAAGGTCAGCCAGCACCTTAAAACAACAGCTATTGGTTTGTGGCCAACAACTCTGTGGTCATCAGCAATACCATCTAACAACTGTTCTGCCCAATGATCAGCCCTGGATAGTGCTCGAGGCCCTTGTTTCAGGATTCTGAGGTGGTGGTGTGTGCAGGTGCTAGACTCTAACCACAGCATGTTGCATGGTTGTGCAGGTGTTATGTGACCCTGACCCTACACATGTACAGTACATGTGGGTTAATTAATCATCAAAAATGTGGGGTACAATCCTTCTGTCATCAGCAGGTGGCTCATACTGGAAATATGGATGAGTGGGCATCAGAAGGTATACATGTACCACCATATATCCTTCAGGTACATGTAGGGCTGATCAGAACCATGGACGTTACAGATCCAGAGATCACAATTTTTAATTCTCAAGCGTAATAATGCTAGGTGTGGTGCGATACGAGGATGGTACACATTACACGTACCACTGCACATAGCCATACGGTACTTATACGAGGTGACGGCCATACAATGTGTGAGGGAAGCATAGCCTCGTACCCAGGTGTGGTGCAATACGAGGATGGTACACATTACACCCACTGCACATAGCCATACGGTACTTATACGAGGTGATGGCTATACAATGTGTGAGGGAAGCATAGCCTCATACCCAGTCCCACGTCCAGCTTTTCGTCGCTTGCAGTACGGTAAAGCGGGGAGGGCCTGGTACATTTCGATCCTCACGTGAGCATGACATAAATCGCAGAACGAAGACGCTACGTTTTGCGTGTTATTCAGCCATCTACATGTTCAACGCTCGGTGACTATGACAGTTGCCCCCCACTAGCTAGACACAATGTACGTGTGGCGTGTTACCTGGTACCTTCGTTCTTCTTGCTGTTCTGAGACCCACTACGCCCACGTTAAACTTCCGGTCTTTCTACCCCTTCCTACCCTTGACGTCACTCACGTGAGGAAATGTACCAGGCCCTCCTCGCTTTACCGTACTGCAAGCGACGGAAAGCTGGGCGTGGGACTGGGAACGAGGCTAAGGGAAGCATTTGTTCAATGAAATACAGTGTGTATTTGTAGGTGGGGTCAAACTCACCACATATGCACTTTGAAAGCTACATGTAGCAGAAAACCTGGTAGTACACGCAGCAGTAGCTGCACAATTACATCTTTGCCACATCAGTACCAGAGTATAGGACAGGACAGGACTTTCTCGGTTGCAATAGCTCATTGATAGTCTATGGGTTTTATACTTGAGATAACTGCCTACTATTCTATCTTTGTCCCATCAAGAGATGTATATTTAGCAGAAGACTACTGGAAACGCTTCTTCTGGCCTCTTCTGGCTCTCGGCACACCTGAGGCTGGGCAGCACAAACAGCTTTTAGGGACAGCTCATCTTTTTGACATCTCCTGGATAGAGGACTCGCCACTTCCTGGCTCAGGTTGACTGTTGCCTGGCAACCACACTTACTTACACTTTGTTAGGAGCAAGAGCACATAAGTAGATCGCCCGCCCGGAGTAAGAGCGTGTAACTTCCGGGAACTTCAAACCGGGCAAAATACATGAGTTGTACTAAAAATAGCTATAGCGTGTCTAAACACTCTTGTAGAGATTCTTTCCGCCACGTGATAATTGACTGGAGCGGCGACACTGTGGTCATTATTCTGTGTTGTTATGCACAGCTGTGTAGTTCTGAGCCAAGTGACGGCAGGAAGCGACAGCGACAGCTACCAGAGAACGCTCTGCTCTACGGCTGTGCTGAAGGCTAACCTAGTTAGCCTCGTACCCAGGCTGTACGAGGCTATAACCTAGTCTATACTCGAACACAGTCACAACAACGGTTATTAATTGTGTGGATGTGCTTACCTGAGGCTGGAGGTGGAGGACGTCGACATCTGACGATCAGCAACGATCGCCACGGTGGGTTATAGGTTCAAATAAGCTCAGCGGAGCCGAATTGCCAGCCACTTAGATTTTCACACTTGGCTAACGCGTTCACAATTACGGCTGTACGGCTTCAGGTGCTACCGGATGTTCTATTTTTAGTACAACTCATGTATTCCGCCTGCACCACGGGCGCCTATTGAAGTTACACGCTCTTACTCCGGGCGGGCGATCTACTTATGCGCTCTTGTTAGGAGTGATAAGTTTATACATGGCTCAGGTTGACTGTTGCCTGGCAACCACACTTACTTACACTTTGTTAGGAGTGATAAGTTTATACATGTAAGTAGGGTATGGTTTCCTACAGCAAAACATGCTCTAGAACATCACACCTGGGTAGGCAAGAAAACTGTGTTGGGATGGTGTGTTGGGATGGTCAATGAAAGTCGAAAGTCGAGTCCAATAGGAGATCAGTAACTGACAGCTGTTATGGGCAGAAACAAGTCCGCCATTGTAAGTTGATTGAACGGTAAAGCTAAAAAGCCTTATCTCACCGTCTTAATTACTTGCAACAACGTTCCTGTTTCGACTTCCTGTTGCTCTCCCCTCTCCAGCAATAAAAGTAAGTGCGATGGTCCTCCCCGTATGGCAAGACCAGTCGGGATTTTAGCAGCTGGTCGGACGGCGCGATAACCACACAGCTAGCTCAGTTATCGGCTCCACCCAGTGCATCCGCCCTTCCTGCCTTGATGAACGGTGAGTGTATTCATTACTACTAACAGCCAGGGGGAGTTTTGTTTTGTGGGATGCTACGCGCCCTAGGCAATACTAAATGCTGTGTGTACATGTAGATGCTAATTTACACTGTGGGGGGAGATTACATAAACTTGGACCCAAAATGCTTGCACAGGGCAGTATACTTCGCCCATCCCCGCTACATGTATACATGTAAGTGATTTAATCCGACATTACTCTCACAGTCATCCTATTAACTGCCAACCGCATGGCTGCCTATATAATTCCTCTCCCTATACTTGCTCTCCGCTGCTCAATTCATAAACTATACTAATCACTCTCTATACAGTACACAGTTATGCTCCTTAGCAACATGCAATAATTATTCCAATTAGTACAACTGCAGTCAGTCGATTCCGGCCCGCTAGCTGTCTGTACTTCTGTCTGTTTGGTCGTTGTGCAGGAGAACAGCAATCGCAGCTGATTGGCTCTGCCGGATTTCGAGTTAGAGCCCAAGCAAAGTGGTCCAAAATTTCAAGACCCTCCTTTTCCCTGTGTGGTCACGTGAGTCGATCCGTGCTGGGGAAAATTCGAGGGGCTAGCCCGCTAGACTAACTCTCACCAGACACGCATGTTTTTTATCCACATTTGAATTCATTACTATAACCACCCCGTAACAAAAGAAACCATAAACGTATTTTTTATTGCTGGATACATGTATATGTCAGTCTTCACACTATATACATAATTTCTGATCTGGTACTTTTTAATTTACTTCACTGGAAACGGCAGTAAAGTCGTTTTACAAAAGCAGCAGGCACAAACCACTTAGGAAATCAGCACCACTCTAACTCTTGAGGCCATAATGGTGTATGTTTGCAGGCTTATCACAGTTGTTGCAAAGAAAACTAAACGTGGGGTATAAGCTTAAGATGTCATACGTAAGTAACCAATTAAAACTCACGATAATTAGTGCCAAGAGTAAGCGAAGTGTCGGGGAGGGATCCATAGGTGATCTGGGACGAATTGGAGACCTGGCTTCTCCACAAAAAATCGCTCAGCAAACTTCACGGTGTTCTGGATGATATTGACTCAATGACTGACTTTATGGGCCGATCGATCGTGTGGTACGACGGGTGCACCGTACGACGTACCCGTGGCAATGTGGCAAGGTCAGGTGATTGTCCTTATTTGGAAGATAGTATCCTATACAATTTACGGAGAGAGTGGCTAACAACTGACCGTACTTTCCACTTCCGCTCTGTGACACATGCGAGTCTCATTAGTCCATCTCCACTTCTATGTTCAAGGAATGGCGTCGAGAGTGTCCAGTGACGATTTGGCTGTCCAGGCTACCAACAACGACGCTACAAGTTGCAAAAGGTAGGGAGGGGGGCGGGGCTGATGCTTGCGAGGAAAAATGAGCTAAATAATGCGCACTCTTGGAGTGACCTAGTGAGCAGGACCGCACCACATGTATCAGCAATATGGTTGGTTATGCTATCTCTTCATGTCCTCATGGCTGTCACATGACATCTCATTTCACCTACAACATACAGGTTTGCTGTGCAGCGGGGCTATTGGAAAGATGACTTCATCCAACACTTTGGTAGATCAGCTGAAAGAAGATCACCCGAGATCAGCAGAGGTAGTACTCAAATGCATCTCCCCTCTATAATTTACCCACCTCCACACATGCGCTGTATCATTGTCCCTTCCGCACCATACTCACGCACACCCACTCGCACATACACAGGTTACTTTGCTCGAGTCAAAAGTATTCACTTAATAGTAAGACACTTTATTGAACTGACCAATAGGAAGTGCCAGGTGGTCAGTTATGGTGCTGGGTTCGATACCCTGTTCTGGATTTTGCACGCTGCTTCACTGGAGCCAAAGACATTTGTAGAGGTGGATTTTAGCAGTGTCACGGCCAGGAAATGTCAGTATATCAAGTGAGAAACAGCTTGCATCTCTTTGCATGATTACTAGCCAGTATATCATATAGTTGTGGTAGTAATAATAGATTTAATACATGTGCAGGACAAAGCAGTGTTTATTTCACATATTACAAGATCCAACAATAGGTCAGTTGTCCAATCAAATGCATTCATGGTACAGTTATGTCCATATAATAACACATTGTGTGTTGCTGTTACCCAGGCAAGGATGAACTCCATTCATTACACTATCACCTGATACCCAGTGACCTCAGGAACGTGACAACCCTCGGGGACCAGCTGCTCTCAACAGGACTGGATACCAGGTATGCGTCCACACCCCTCACACCCTTCCATCCACCATCCATAATACTGTGGAGGTGTTCCTCAGTGTAGCCAGTGGACATTTAAACATACCTCTGTTTAGTGCAGGAAGAAGTCATTGTGGAATTCATAATAAGGGATTGGTTCAGGAAAGACTGAGCCATTGTCAGCTCTTTCCCCGCCCTGCCATCTTAATTCCCTTTCTTCCCCTCTGCTCTCTCGCCCCTCTCCCTTCCCTCCCGTCTCCCTCTCCCTCTCATACATCCCCCTCCTTCTCCCCCCCCCCCCCCCCCCCCCCCCCTTCCTCCCACATAGCCTCCCTACCCTATTCCTAGCTGAGTGTGTCCTAGTGTACATGGAACCCGAGAGATCAAGGGAGGTGATCCAATGGACCAATACCAACTTCTCCACTGCTCTCTTTATCAACTATGACCCAGTGAGTCAGCAGCTGTTTCAGTCCTGGTACTAGTACTGTTATATACACTCCTGGTATAGGGGGGAAATTGTGCCGCGTAAATTAATATATCCCACCTCCTATAGTAGTGCAATAGAGCAAGGTGGGCATTAAAAGTCATAATTTGGCCCCTCAAGCACTATATAGTACACATGCATGTACAAGGGAAATTATGGCTCATAATTTGTCCCCTCAAGCTCAAGGTGCAGCTAACATCATATTTTCATGTAAAGTCAAAGAAGACTGTCTTTGTTACTGGCATGTACAGAACAGCATAACACCAATACAGGGTTTACTGCAAGTCTCCAGTATATACTGTTAGAAGATGATAGAAGAGCTTGTCTAATTCAGTCTCTGTAAGGTCCTTCTGTGGTACTTGGGGGGGGGGGGGGGGGGGGGGGGGGGGGGGGGTGAGAGATGATCGTTAAGCACATCAGGGTCACTTGACATTAGCAAGTCTTCTGGTACAGGGTTCTCCGGATGAGTGACATTTCTCGCATTCAGCAATGCTTCAGAGCCCACTGTGTGTGCTTGTTTTCTGGTACCAGTCCTTAGGACAGTTCTGTTAGCTCCTGTTCGCTGGCAAACTCAAAGCGTTTCACTGTGCTGTCTGTAGGTTGGTGGGCCTGCTCGTGCGTTGTAGTTGGGCAGCTGTGGGTGGGGCTACTCGCTGTGGAAGGAGGTGCGGCTACGTTGATGTGTGGCGTCGCGGTTTCCAATTGAAGCGCTCCAGGACAACCGGTCCACTCACACATGCCGATACAAGAGTCGGGACAGCCCATCTTTCTTTGTTATTATCACTGCCACGTACTGTGGTCGCTAAGAAGTTAGCTAAGGCCTGGGCGGCACTAGCCTCGTTCCCAGGCCGTTTTGGGAGGGAGAAACGTTTCTCCCTCCCAAATCGGCCTGGGAACGAGGCCAGGGCGGCACCGGCCAAACACTGAGGGCGCTGCGCTAGCCAATCAGGTGGGATATATATTTATTACTCACAGCACGGCAGCACGGTAGCCATGGATTTATGGTCAAAAACCACCCTCGTCTGGTCCTCAAACTATAGCTATGCCCTCGGAACGAATTGCAATACTTTAGCTTGCGCTACAGCGAGTCGCAACCGGGGTTGCAAGCGGCTACCAGGAGTGCAGTTGACAATTTAGTTATTCTAATTTGGCACAATTTTCAGATTCAGTGTGTAATACATTATCGATCTGCGCAGATTCACCCAGATGACAGATTTGGCATTATCATGCAGGAAAATCTAAAGGTACACAACACACATGTATACATGTAGCCTCGTTCCCAGGCCATCGCCCAGCTTTTCGTCGCTTGCAGTACGGTAAAGCGGGGAGGGCCTGGTACATCTTCTCACGTGAGCATGACGTAATCGAAAAATGGCAAAATTTTCAGAACGTACATGTAGATGCTACGTTTTGCGTGTTATTCAGCCATCTACATGTTCAACGCTCGGTGAGTATAACAGTCGCCCCCCGCTAGCTAGATACGTGTGGTATGTTACCTGGTACCTTCGCTCTTCTTGCTGTTCTGAGACCCACGTACGCCCACGCTTCCTTCCGGTCTTTCTACCCCTTTCTACCCTTGACGTCACTCACGTGAGAAGATGTACCGCTTTACCGTACTGCAAGCGACGAAAAGCTGGGCGTGGGACTGGGAACGAGGCTAGTATACATGTACACACACGAATAATGTACACACACGTAAACATACAATTAACTAAGCACACGTGCACACAGCGTGAGATGCATGTGTGCAAAATATGAACGTATGCGTAACACAATGGTTGTTTTTAGCTTGCACATACAATGTGTACATCATCTACTTAGTAGGTACACTTGACAGCCATTTCAAGGGGTCTGTTTAAATGGAAGGGGTTGATCTTTCATGAAAATTTTGGACCTGTGCATCAGACCTGAAAAGGTTGTCTGACACAAGAACTACCTACTGTGTTCTGTGAGAGAGACTCAACAATATATAAATGTTGCTACCACTTAAATTATATTATGGTCTTCAGACAGGGAGCGCTGGCTTAGTATCCATCCTGAAAATGGTTGACTTGAGATCTTGAGATGCTTGGGTCTGATTCTCAGCCAAATGCTGGCAGTGTAAATACCAGAGTCAATATTGTCCCTCCTTGTGTGAGTGGGGTTTTTTTTCCGTTCCGGATCCACTGGGAATGAGAGAGCCACGTGTGCACTCGATCCGTAGAGCTTGTCACGCCTAGCCTTTGCCCGACCGGCAACCTTGGAGCTGTAAGTACGTGCTGGTGGATGTAATCAGGGTCTGCTCGGGGTGAAGTAATACCGGAGTACCATTCTGAAGGGTGAGCTTGCCCTGCCGGCGAGATGCACCGGCTACCGGCTACCAGGAGTGCGGTGGCTATTTACGAAAACCCTACAACGGTTCTGACTATACCATCCGATGATCGTGATCGCTACCATGTAGCTACTGACCAAATGTACGATTTTGGTGCTGAACTCACCTTGGTGGTGGAGAATCCGAGATACAAGCGCTTTTGTCTTCCCGTCGGCCTCAATTGCTCGAGCGCTCTCACCGACTTGCCGTTAGTAGATATACGTACATAGCTACAGCTCTCACGAAAGATCCACAAAAGATTCTGATCGACCACACAGTTGTGATCGCTGTCGTTCACTGATGATTATGTTCTGAAACTCACGCTGTGAGCGCTGTTGGTCTCGCCGTTATTGACTGAGCATGATCGTCATGTGACATGGAACGAGCAGCTTGCGCTACCAGCGAGTAGCATCGACTACCAGTAGTGCGGTTGCCACTAACAAGTAATCAATAACATTTAAAAATGTAACAGGATGTAGGGATACCAGAACGGCAAAAATTAAGAAACAAGATAGGGATGATCGCACAAAACAGTGATACAATCCCCCCCTACATATCTTGTTTCAATATTCTGCAAAAAGATCTCTGTAAGGGATGTTGTATACTTCACTGTTTTGTGCGATCATCCCTACCTAAGCTTGTTTCCTTACTTTTTGCAGTTCTGGTATCCCTACATCCTGTTACACTTTGTAATCAGTTATGGTCAGGGAAGACAATCTTGTAACCCAAACCTCACTGTGTTATTGTACAGACCAGAGGATGCTCGTTACTAGGCATTCACGCTTGTCCAGACTTGAACTCACAGGTGAGTTTTCAGTCCATTGAGATTGTGCTGTGTTTATGCAGCCGCATTCTGATGAGATACAACTGTTCCATGTTCTGCATGTGCACTCACTCAGGCTCGCCCCACAATATCATCTGTGCATGGGATGAGCACTTCTGAATTATTGGTCAAACCGAAATCAACGGGGAAGGTTGCAATAAGTGAGCAGGCCATCTCCCAGATCTTTCGGTGGCAGCTGTAAGCAAGGCTAGATCCGATATGGAATCATTCAGTATATTGAAGTCCAACAACTAAATAATCATTGTGATAATCCCGCACTCCTATAGCTCCCACAACCCCACTCCACCCAATTACACATTGCACCTTATTACACATTCCTTGCATTATTTTAAACTGCTGCCACTTTCCTTCTCAAGAGGGAACGATACGTGTGCAGTGGTTGGGAAGGCGCCTGGTCCCTGGACATGGCAACTGTCTACTCCCTCTTACCCTACGACGAGGTCAAAAGGTGAGGGAGATGTTATAAGATGATATATATGTCACGATGATTTGATTGCCAGAGCTCCCTCTACACAGAATAGAACAGCTGGATTTTCTGGATGAGAGGGAATTGCTGACTCAGCTACTGCAACACTACTGTCTCAGCTGTGGCTATAATGACCAACTGAAGCTTGGTATGTATGTGTATGGTACCGTAGTTGCCTTTAGTTTTGCAGTAGGGAACTATTTATGGGTGAAGTAAGACCGTGAATATTAAACGCGCGAAATATGTTTCCACAGCTAGGCATAACTGTCCTGCATGTTCCAGAGCTATTGCTCACACAGTAGCTCTTCCCCGACAGCTGCTTCCCATATGTCGCTGTAAATGTGGTAGCCATGCATTGATTGCAAACTCGTCCTCCATCAGCGTGATCATGTCAATAGTAAAATAATATTACTGAGTGGAATTTTTTCTGCAGTGAACTGAAGTAATCAGCGGAATTTCCCTCTGCAAAATATTTGTCGCTTTTTTAGTGGCTAGACCACAAAATTATTGCCTCGTGAAATAATCGGCAACTACGGTATGTGTGTGTGGGAGGGGGGTTCGTGTGGAGTTATGGTGAGAAATCTCATCATTACTGGTACTGTTTCTTACATGCACCCAGAAGATTTTTAGGGTTTAGGGATGCATGGTTGATAGTAAATCATTGTATACAGTCGCATGTATGCTTATGTGTTGTTACTATACATGTAGCAACCACTACCAATGATGCCCACAAGTAACGATGATGTCATTATTGGGGCGAGCCCCACACTAGCGTGACTTCATTGCACTGTGCGTGTGTATGTTTGTTTGGTTGGTTGGATCTTGCAGTTACCGTGCAGATTTCACTTGCACATGCACAATAATAAACAAACCCTACGCACTTCCTCGATGCAAGGAATAGTGAACCGTTTAGCTATACCTGTTTGATGGACGATGGTGACAACAAAGACGGAGACCTACCTATTCATTGGCTAGAGCATCATGAACATTCTGCCTCCTTGGTGGTGACACTGACAAAGACAGACAGCTCATGGACCTACCACCATGGCCGGTGACGTACGTACCTGCTAGACTGCTTCAGCTATAAACGATACCATTGCTGATGTGCACGAGTGTATGTTTACTTAACTGCTCCTTGCATGTCCTGCACACACATGCACTTCACTCAGGCTTGCCATCCAATGTCCTGCCGCATTCCGCTAGTATAATTATGCCACTACACAGTCATGTATGTGCTAAGGAATTTGTGTGCTGCACCGGCCACATGTAATTGTAATGTCTGCGTGCAGTCTTTGGGTATGAGGTCTGATTCAGAACTGCACCAGAACTACACTCGATCATCAGAATTCTCATTGTATTCACTTGCAGGACTTCAGAAGATTCAACTTGGAAAGATATGACAATTAAACTCAATGTTCCTGTACATGTGCACTACACGTAGCTATCTGTGTGCCTGTATAAATTACTTGCGCGCATTCAAGGTGCGTGGAAGTCCCATATAATTATACTAGGTTTCTAATCAATACATGAAGATTTTAAACGTGTGTTTGTCTGTCTGTGTGTGTATAACAGAAGTGGGATGTCCGTGGGGCGGGACTAGGCTAGTGACGCGTGACCTTTGGAGGTCGGCCACGATCAGAGCCACAATTAATAATTATGCAAGAATGCGAGGGGGCGCAGTCATGGCTGTAACTTTGGCATACAAGCTGTTAGGCACCTCCAACTTGCACTAATATGTAGTGCCGCCACTCCTGCACGCGTGTGCACTCCGTAGGGGACCTGAAGTTGCTTCCTAGGCCTGTTTAAGTGCGGTGACTTTTCAGAGGTGACATTTTGTAACCAAGGCAACTCAGGTCAAAGGTCAAGTTGAGCAACGCGCTGCCACACCCAAACATTCTGCGCGGAGTTCGAGGTTCAGTATATACACACACTGTATTGTACAGTTAAAATCTTAATGTATTGTATATTGATTGATACCCCCTTGATGAGCTAAGTTGTCCAAGGGGCTTAGCCGAGTCTCTGTATTCTGTTGTAAATAATCAGTTCTGTAACAATATATTTCTGCATGCATGTACCTATAATATTTTGCGCAGTGTAGAATACATAATTTTGTGTCCTGGGGTATGCAAATAGCTAACGTGTCGACGGGGGGGGGGGGGAGGTATCCTGAATGTAATTGGGGCAAGCAGTATAATTATATAGCTGGCCTGGAAATGCGGCTGGCATGAGCTGGTGGAGGCAATCCACAAAGGGAGAGTATATGAGGCATCATTCTGAAAGGTGAGTTACCTAACTGGATTATGTATTGTAATCCGTTCAAGTGGCAACCATGCACACTATTTACTTACACAAGCCACAGATGCATGCCAGATTCACTAACAGAGCAGCCAAGTTTATTCATTGCATTAGGTTGTTTGAACAGCAAGATTGTAGGGCAGCTTCAGCTTGGCAGTGAAACCCACAACAGGTGGAAGGATATATATCAGGGTAGCACCACAATAGCCATGCATGATCCTTCAGTGCCAAGTATCATACATTCTAACACATTAATTTTTCGTGACATTCATAATTATAATAATTATACAAAGCATGTACAGACACACACGTACACAGCTACACACACACACTAGCCGGGTTTCAATAGCGCCACCACATGTGAGTTTCTGAGCTGGGTTGCAATATCTGGAGAAGCAATGCAAAATTAATAATATTATTATCATACACTTCACTAAATTAAAATGTACAGCAGTCAATGGGAAAGATTGGTATGCAAGCGCAGTTGATAAAAATCCGTATTTTGTACTGTATGTCACCTGACAAATCCGTATTAGTACTGTAGGTCACGCAAGAAATCCATATTATAAGTCATGTGCGCTACAGCAAATCTGTGATAATAGTTTCATGTCAGAGACTAGCTGGTACTGGTACTGACTACCTTTTGGGCTCCTGAAAAGGGCTGACTTACATCTCGATACTTTCGGAAGTTGAGGTTGAACTCATTTGTATACTCGGGCATCCTGTTTGAAATGGATCGTACAGCTGCCAGTTATCGGCATGGACCGACCGTACAGCTGCCAGTTATCGGCGTAGTTCCACCTTGAGCTTGGTACGCAGGCCTTCTTGCCCAAGCGTTTGTAGCTTGCTGTACAAACGCGAAGGGTTTGCAACCAGAAATGAAAATATTGTCACTACGCAAACTATGGTAACGCGCAATTGGTATACGTTCATTGGTAGAGGAACGTGCAATGAAATTCCAGGTTTAAAATCAGTATCACCATAGTACCAAGCTATACCAGAAACATATCACTCGTTTGTTGCCTTCGGCATGCTTCGCACTCGTAACAATATATACCATGTCAACAAACTCATGGTATAGCTTTGTACTATGGTGATACTTATAAATCACTTCTATATAGGTGACCAAAATGTTTGATGCCCAGTATGTATGTGCGCTCCTCCACACCTCAAGTGACTAATGTCAACCTCGACTTCAAGCCAAAAACGAGCTAAACATCATGGAACAGTGAGAGATCAACAAAGCCAGTGTATGCACATGCAGTGTGGGTGCTGGAGGCAGCTCACCTGTCAGAAGGGCGATGGTCTTGGTGTCTTTGTCTCGTCCCCGGTAGGTGGAGATGGCAACTAGAGTGACACGAAGATCCACCTGTGTCATGTAGTAGGTGCAGTGTAGCTTCTATGAGTGTGTGTGTGTGTGTTTGGCAAGGAAAAGAGATGTTGCAAGAAACTATGTGTATACGGCAGATCGAACTATAGTGTTTAAGGTGTCAGTAAAACATGCACACAGTTGAACACATTACACCAAATTCATCAATACCACAGTCGGCACACACCCTCCTCTCCCCCACACCCTTATTTCACCCACCTTTAACTCACACATCTCACCCACATACCCTCATCTCGCACACACCCTATCTCACATACGCCGCCGGCCGGCAGTGCAACCCTCATCTCACACACCTAGCTACCCATACACACAGCCTCATACACCAACCCACACACCCTCATCTCACACACCACCCACTTATCTGAGCTCATCTCACACACCTTACCCAGTCACCCTCATCTTAATTACACACCTTACCCACACACCTCACCTGCACACTGTGCACACACACACCTCACTGCACACTGTCATCTCACACACCCACCCACACACCCTCATCTCACACACTCACCCACACACCCTCATCTCACACACTTCACCTGCATAACCTCACCTCACCTCACCCACATATCCTCATCTCGACAAATGTACATGTACCTCACCCAAACAATTTCATCTCACACACCTCACCCGAACAATTTCATCTCACACACCTCACCCACAAGCTCTTACCTCATCATGCTGGGACACCAGCTGGGGGCTGCTACTGAGCTGGGGACCTTTACTCATCACCATGCTCACAATGTTGGGACGATGATGGTGGAAGTCAAAGTCCTAGAGGAGAGTAGACGAGAAGCTCTCACATCCTCACACACACGGATACTCATACACCTCACTCACATGTGCACACCCTCAGACACACACACGCACAACAAACAAGCACACTAACACACACCCACAAACACACACACACACACACACACCTCACACACATGTACAGCCACGTACCTCATACACATGTATACACACCCATAATACATACCCTCACACACACACATGCACACACCTCTACACACCCTCGCACACTCACATAAGGCAATGATATCATAATGGGATAGGAGTGGATGCCGGTGAGGGAGGGGGCTGGGGAGTCGGGAAAGTGATATTTGGGTCCCTTGAAGTCAGGAATTCCATTGCTGTCAAACATCAAGCAACAGCAAATTGCAGGCGTCTGACGAATGAGGGAGAAGAGACTGCACGTGTGCATGCATGGTGTGGGTGCGGTGTGTGATGTGTGGGTGTATTGTGTGTGCATACGTACATAAATATGTGCATGCAGGTGCATGTGTGTATAATATTATGGGAAGACGTTTTGTGGAGGGGGGGAGTGGAGGGAAAAACGGGTGGTGAGGAGAGTGGAGGGAAGAACGGATGGTGAGGGAGATGGAAATTGATAGCCTCTTGAGGTACCATGCAGCTCTAGAGCTACCTGGAGACGAAATCAGTGTCCAGCTTGCCAGAGAGGTGCTTCATGTCGTACACAGAGGCGTTCTCAGTCAGAACCTTATGAAAATACAAAGTCAGCTGCGGGGCAAGAGAATAGTTCCACAGAACTTAAATTTGTCCTACACAGACAGATGGACACAACCAACAGTAACCCCAGGTCACAGTAGTGCATAGGACAAACATTTATGAGAAGTGTGCAACTCAGATGCCATTGCAAAATAATGCATGCATGACGTTTAATCTTTTACAGCCCGTTGACACTATAGTGATCTGGATCGACACAACTCAAACTGGTTCGAATTACCTCGTAATGTAAATACGAACTGAAGAGCCCCAATCCACTCTGTACTGGACCACCAAACTCTATCAAACTGGGTCCGCGCTCTCGCCCCAAGTGTAAACAGAATCGAACCCGTTGGTAGGGGGAGTGACGGTTGCCAATAGTATCAAAACCAGACCACGAAGGGTCTGGTTTCGAGACTAGGGGTGTTGTATATCAGACATGATTAGTCTCGTGAGGATATGGTCTGGGCATGTGACTAATCATGAACTTTGACCCTGAACCACATCTACATTGAGCACTCATGCAGCGTAGTGCAAACGCACCTCCCAAATCGATCTGCGCCGTACTGGAGCGAATCCGCCCATCTCGGTGTAGTGTAAACGGGCTGTTAGTATCTAGTACAACACAACAAGGTTTAATGATGCACTGATAATCGGATCGGTTATTGGTATTGGGCCGATAATGACCTTCCTGGGGGTATCTGCATCGGTAGATTCACCGATAACTCGGCCGATAAATGGCGCATGCGCATTGCATAACCACGTGCTAGCATTGTCAGCGCAATGTTTGTTGTAGAATGGCGAGTGGAGGGAAGAAGAGACATCGCCTATTTGGGAGTTCTATTCGGTCTAAAGTTTGCTGTTTGCAGCGAAAGATTTGAGGCAAACATGAGAACTTACAATATCGGATTGGTTATCGGTATTGGCAGATATCTGTTGGTATATATCGGAATATCGGTATAAGACGATATCAGTGCATCACTAACAAGGTTATATTCTCTGCACTTCCATGCATCTTCTTGTAAACAGGGCAGTCATTCCCACAGCATCACATCATGCATACGGCCTTACATGAGCACCCATTCCCACAGCAAACATTCAACCATACACAAGCACCCATTCCCACAGCATCCATATATACACAAGCACGCTTCTCATAGCATGCACACAGTCATACACAAGCACCCATTCCCACAGCTTACATACCCACATATACAATCATGTATTACATGTGCACCCATTCCCACAGCTTGCATAAGGACATAATATTATATACAGGAGCACCCCTTCCCACAGCATGCATACTGAAATACACCAGTACGCATTCCCACACCATGCATAGGCCCATACACACTAATAGCTAAACGCTAACCTATCCTCTGTCAAGAATGCAAAAGATTAATTACCTATCCTCACCCATTCCCATATACACGAGCACCCATTCCCATAGCTTGCATGTATATGAACATGCCTTACCTCTTAGAAGTGCAGGCATTATCACACAGATAGTCTCTTCCTACTAGAACACCACATTAGCTTTCAAAAGCCCCATAAAGCGAGATGAAACTAGTAGTCTGTGAGTTGCTTTGTCTGGAACAGATCCTCCAGGAGGAACCACACTCGATCAACACCCATATGTTGCCAGGGCAAAACAACGGCTGATCCCATAAGATTGAGAAATTTATCAACGTTCATATTGGTCACCTGAAATGCACCAAGTTACACATGCACCAGGTCCTATAAGGGTGATCCTGCAAGCTAAGCAGTGTGCATGCATGGTGTGCTCTTCCCTCTTACAGGGTGAGAAACGAAATGGACATAGACAGCTTTGAAGTTTTGACAAACCTTGGCCAGCAACGCTACATGGAACTTGCAGAGCCACTTGTAGAGGTAGGGAGCATTCTGTGGAGGAGGGGAGTACTGCTGCCGAGAGGAACGCATGGACTTGACCTGTTTGCTACTGTGGTCACCCTGTGTGTATATACAATGTATGCATGTGTGTGTGTGTGTGTGTGTGTGTGTGTGTGTGTGTGTGTGTGTGTGTGAGGGACAATGTGTTCCACGACTCACATGATACTCACATGATAGTCACATGACACTCACTTGGCTCCCAAGGGGTACCACTCCATTCCATATGGACAGCTTGTTGTGTGAGGCCTGGATGGCCAGGATGGCAGGGAGGAACTGCCACTCAGAGATGTATTGCTGGGCATGGAGGAGGTCTAATAGTACTCCTACCTCCCTCCTGATGTGTGCATGTGAATGTTTGTGTTCATGTGTGTAGACATGTACAATTATGTATGAGTGGTATGTAATGGGTGTGGTGTGTGTTACTTTTATGTGTGTATGCAATCAATGGTAGCAGCAGTACTACCATGCTCATTCACATGCTACTCACTGGAGCCATGAAAAGAGAATCACTGTTTGTATGACGTAATGCAAAGTCGTTCTACTGCTTTTCTCTGTGGAAGAAGGCTGCATTGCGCATGCGCTTTCAATGCATCCTGAAGAGTAACCTCCATGCAAAGACTGTGACCGAACTGGGTATAAGCCACTACACACTACTACATGCCTGTACTGAGCAGTTATGTAAGTGACCGCGTGCACTCACCGAGAATATCAGCAAATGCAGACTTGTCGACCGCACTCAAGTGTTTAGCATCAGGTAGGAAGTCAATAAAGCGATCAAACCCCAGCGATAAGTCAGCGCTAGAGCTGTTACTAGTCTGCTAATTCCGCATACTTCTTGCACATTATTGTGCACTATAGCTATGGAATTTTGATTGTACCACGTGCGTACAGACCTTGTCCCACCCCCCTTGACACTTGCACAGCATTGCTATTACATGAAACCACTGCTACCTACATAAATGTGGTCTTGATGGGTTTCAGGAAGGGGTGCTGGAAGCTGTCCTTGTACCTCTCGTTCATATCCCGGAGGTACTTCTCCATTTTACGGTAGTCAAGGAGACACCCTTCCACCTGGTCAAAGTGAATGTAGCTGGGTGGCAGTCAAGGAGGTTGGTGAGGAAGTCACTAGTGCATAGGAGCAAGAGTGCATGGTTCAACAAAGGTGGTTTCCTCCAGGGTTACGTACAGACATACAGGGACTAATGAACATGTTTCCTTGTGAACATTTTTTCAATTTATTTGGAAGAGGGGAAGATACAAGTCAGTCATGTCTCTCTTGGCAGCAACATACTCCATGATGTGAGAGACAAGTTCAGTCATTTTCCTCTCCCAAGAATAATCAGTCCCTCCCCTGCCATGGTAGTACACCTCGTGGACCTTGCGCAGGTCCTGGATCAGACCCTCATAGATTGTCTTCAGGGGCTGGGGAGGTACATGTAGTCAGGGAGAAAAGGTTTAGGGAGGGAGGGAGGGAGGGAGGGAGGGAGGGAGGGAGGGAGGGAGGGAGGGAGGGAGGGAGGGAGGGAGGGAGGGAGGGAGGGAGGGAGGGAGGGAGGGGGAGGGAGGGGGAGGGAGGGAGGGAGGGAGGGAGGGAGGGAGGGAGGGAGGGAGGGAGGGAGGGAGGGAGGGAGGGAGGGAGGGAGGGAGGGAGGGAGGGGGGGAGGGAGGGGGGGGGGGGAGGGAGGGAGGGAGGGAGGGAGGGAGGGAGGGAGGGAGGGAGGGAGGGAGGGAGGGAGGGAGGGAGGGAGGGAGGGAGGGAGGGAGGGAGCTGGTATGCAGTCCGGTGGATTGTTAGGTTTAAGAACCTCTGTGAGTGACCACCAACGTACTTGGTGAGCCCCACATAGACATGTAAAACGGAAACCGTGTCTGTATGTCTGTATATGTATGTGTACATTGTACCGTAAATAAACGCTTCTGCAAATAACTGAAAGTTTCTTGCATCATGATAATTCACATGTGCTCACTCATCGAGTTAGTTAATCTGAGAGGCACGAATCATGAACCGTGTACTCCTTGGATGGCTACAACAGGGACGGAGACCACTCACGAGTCTACCTCTTCAATGGATACAGCGATGCGTGCTACCGCACGACAACAAAGACTGCGAAAGTGCGACTTCGGACTGGTCTAGCTAGCTACAAGTTCACTGATCGCGACTTGCGGCTGCACGGTTGCTCACCGTGTTGAAGTCACTGACTCGTAGACCTACGTAGCTACCTCTGCTCTCTGAAGACAGCGAGTGCTTTCATCTGCTGCCGCATGTATACATGATCATCATGTACTGTTCATACAGTTCTTGTGCTGCAATTCTACAGCCTGAGTTACATTCGAATGAGTGACATGCATGCTGCATATGCATGCACTCGCTCAGGCTCGCCCCACAATGTTATACATTCTGCTAGTTTAACAGTGTCTACCTCTTTTCTGCCAATACGGAAACTGGACCAGGATCGTTCCACAAAAGACACCGAGAAATAGTTCACCTCTGCAGCAGTGAGACGGTTGAGTACAGCCATAAACTCACACCAGTTGACTCCCCCTGTCACACTCTTGCTCTCCCGCTCACGGTCCTGGAGGTCAAGGTCACAGGTCTAGATGGGAGCTGCACCCAGACCCTAAAATATGGCTACATTACGGAACGTATACGGAAAACACTTTATGTAGGATGGATCGATGAGAATACAAGTGCAATGTTTGCTAGACCCTCTCCGCCCTCGCGCACAGCTTCGCCGGTGCGCCCGCTTGACCGCCCGCTTGACCGGCCGGGTGGAGAGGGGCTAGCGGCTAGACTGTATTGCTTCATGTTCTGCATTGTAGTTACATCATGAAAAGAAAGCCACGCCTCTATGATGACTTAGAAAATTTATGAATAATTCCGTTTGATGTAGAGCATGCTAATGAGGTGTCTTAGCAACCAGGTAAGACACCTGCTCCTAGTAAGACTGCTTCAACCACAATTAGACTTCAGAAGCCACACAATCAAGTTCATTCCAGGAAATGGTGAGCACTACAGAGAACTGGCAACCAAATATCACACAAAAGAGCCACACAACCAAATAATTATAAGTGAGCAACAGGGACAGTATCGGATGCATGCACATTGGTTACAAGAACGCAAACAGCTGACATGCATGAGCACAGTTTTTGTTACTTCATCTGTCCATCACTGCAAGCGCACCATGAATTTCAGCAAACTCAAGATCCTCCAGAAAGTTCACTTCAGCACGGTTAGCTTCCTAAGTAACACACAGCACAACTGGTACAAGCTACCTGGTGACATCCTCACTTCCAACACGAGCTTTCTCAGCCAGTCAGGCCCTAGTTTCGAAGATGGCTAGGGCTGGCACACATATTAATTGGCAAACTCAGCACACAGCTCATACCCGCCATTGCATGATCTCCTCCTGCGATGAGTTCTTCACTCGATAGACCATCAAAATTTCTCTGCATGCCCTTGGGTGTTCACTTTCCGGCTCGTCCTCTTCAGGGAATTGTGGCGGCTTCCGCGTGATCTGAATGTCTTTGTCGCTCTGGGGTCTTCGAATCAGTTACGCTCCGCTTCCCCTTACCACTTGTACGTGTTGCGACAAGCGGGCTACCGTGTTCCCTGATACATATCTCCGCCTGGCTAGGTATGCACATGACCAGCCATGCAGAGAGGGGCTAGTGGCTATATAGACTGGCTGTATTGATACAGGTGTGACAAGGCAGGTAGACCATTGCAACATTGATTCCTAGTATCGTTCCCCGACTCCATACAAAATAAAAGAGGCCCATCAAAGCTTTCGTATAAATTTCTGTTGACTATTGCCACACAAATGTTGGAAGCGCCAATCAGATTGTAGACCAAAACCTCAACCCTTCACATGAGATCAGTAAGACAGACAAGGCAGACCAGAAAATCCTGACATACTAACGCTGCACACACGAGTATGTTGTGGCCATTATATTGCCAACCCCGTTATAGAGTATTAGTCTCATCTTAGGGTGTGTATAAGATGCCTACTTACACACTGTTCCCTGGCTCTGTCAAAGTTGAACTTGGAAAGCATGACAAAGTAAGTCTCTAGCACTGTTTCCTCCGGACTGCCGATGTTCACATACTCCGAACCTCCCAGCCGGGAACTGGCCAAGGCTATGTGTGAATGTGTGTGCGAGGGGTTACAGCAGGTTAGGTTAGCAGTTCAAATGGG
Source organism: Axinella damicornis (assembly GCA_963931865.1). Classification (NCBI taxonomy): domain Eukaryota; kingdom Metazoa; phylum Porifera; class Demospongiae; order Axinellida; family Axinellidae; genus Axinella; species Axinella damicornis. Next base: position 10,992,932 of record OZ007506.1, on the reverse strand, counting down.
TAGCCACTTGCACGCCACTTACAGGAGTGTCCATGAGGCCACTATTTGTTGAACGTTAGTTTCTCATCCCCCGCCCGCATGAAATATTGCCCCCGCATGAAACTTGCCATTATGCCATTATTTCTTACTGTGCATGCGCACATCTTGGACTCTACGTCGAGACAATGCCACGGTCTCACAGATCGAGTAACGGAGATATTGAACTTCACCATCTACAGAAAGACAGCTCGCAAAACGCTGGTGCCTTGGCGAACTCACGGTTAGCTAACTACCATACTGCAAAGTAGTGTTTATACAGCGGATTTCCTGTTGAACACTAATTGGGGCGAGCGCAGCGAGCCCCGTACTAGCGAGGTCAATGCCAACTCTGTTTGTATGTTTGTTTATTTATATGTCATCAACCAACTCTGCCGTAAATCACTTCTGGCTCGTATTTTGCGTGTTCTTGCAATCTATCATAGAACACCAGTATATATGAGAGCAATACGTGCTGTGCGAGTATGAAAGTAGCTCAGCAGGAAAGATTGGCAGCTGAGACTGATGAACAAAGAGACGCCAGACTGGAGAGTATTAAAACGCTTCAAGCCATCTCGCACTTGGGAAAACCGTGAGCAGTCTCAGAGCTACCTGCTCGATGGTGACTACAAAGATGGACACCTCATGGCCACAGTTGCTGGACTGCTACTTATGCAAGGCATGCATCCTGTTTTCAACTCTCTGGTTTGTGACCATTCTGCTTGGGGTCTCTCATCTATAGGCAATACATTGTCATTACTCACACATAGATCAACTGTCCTCTCACTCAGTAATTTGATCAACAAATACAACTCGCTCACGCTCGCCCCAAACATGCCCTGCATGCTCCTAGTCTATTATCATAATGGCATAATGGTAATGTCCGCCCGCCCGCCCGCATTCTATTCTTGGGAAGTCCCGGATGAGAAACTAATATGCAACAAATAGTGGCCTGACTATCAATGCAGAATCAAGTGATCAAGGTGAGCTCAGGGTGACAAGATCGTGCAGTTATAAGCTTATAGTTATATGTAGTCTCGCGTGGCCCAGACCCTTCCTGCGACAATTAGTACCACTAATCGTCGCAGGAAGCATCGATAATGTAGTCCCTTACCCTAAGCATAGAATCTGATAACATAAACCGGTTTATATTATCTATGGCCTAAGCCTTAGGGACTATAGTATCTATGCAGAAAGGCGAAACGCAGAAGAGTCTGGGAACCGCTATAGCTATGCAGTCTGTAGTACTGTGTTATGTAATTTTGTAACATTTCACTGTTTCTGCCTTGCCTGTAATTATTATCCCTGCCATGTACTTTTTTGTTGCCCCGACCCCATTGTTTGTTTGTATTCAGGACCTGTATGTAGATACAGCTATTCCTGTGACAAATTAAAATTTTATCTATCTATCTATCTATCTAACCAAACTAGGAAGGCGCAAGACTAAGGACAAACCTGGCGGCCTGAGGCTTGTGAAACGCAGGGACTTCTTTGGACTTGCATTCGCCATGGTCACCTCCGCTTTCAGGAAGGGGCGTCAATAAGAATTATTAACAAAGGGGGCGGAGCTGGAACTATCATACCACCATAGATAATAGAGACGGTTACGTCTCTATTAATATCTATGATACCACGAGGTCACTGAACTGAGGAGGTCAAGAGCCGAGCTATTCATCAACCAACAGTGACCAACCTACCTCGAAGGTGCAACAAAGCGACAACTTAGACAAGGGTAGGAAGATGCTCCGTGTAAATCCATTACTGCAAGGATCTGCCAGCTGCGTCAGTTCCCCTTCACGTCTCCTTCAAACCCTCTCTGCTGGACAAAGGAGGATAGCCAGAACTCAACTGTTTTCCACTGCCTGTGACACAGGGGGAAACAAAACTGTGTCTGCATCTGGCAACATTGAAGTTGAAACACAGGGCTATGTGAGGATTGTAGCTATCAACTGTCCAGAGAAGCGCAATGCTGTGAACCGGGAAACTGCAAAAGAGCTGTATGATGTGTTTCAGGATTTCGAGGTGGATGAGGGAGTGAGAGTGGGGGTGTTGTGGGGGAGAGGAGGGACATTCTGTGCTGGCTACGACCTTTCAGAGATTGCCACTACAGACACACCGCGCAAGATCCTGTCTCCATTCGGAAAGGGACCTGCTCCTATGGTAATACACTAGCAGAAGCCATGGCATCCATATAAAGTATATCATCAATCACCAGACACTGCCAAACTATTCACAACAATGGTCCTAGAAACGCTAATGTTTTCTATGTTCCGCGTGAGAGTTAATCCTATACACTCCGTGGTGTTTTCTGATAAAAACGTAGCTTAGTGGATATGCATAGTTTTGACCTTCTGTTGCCTGGTACATCCTTATTTCAACTCCACGGACTGTGTGGCAGCATTTTAACAAGCCTAGTCATAGAACGATGGAGTGATGTCCGGCGATTGGTCCAGTGAACATTGATGGTCTGGACACATTGGCTATTGGAGCCATTCATGGCATAACCTGCAAGCCGGTGAACTTGAAGTTCATTTTTCTTATTCACTGCCTTGTGTAAATAAACACACAAAGTACAGTTCGTTGTCCGAGAGATATCACATTGTCCAACTGATGGTGTCCGAAAATAGATTATCTACTCTAACATTCATGCAGGCCTGCGAGGCAACTCACTACTTCATTCATCATAGACATAGCACACACGTAATGCACATGCAGTGCATCCATGCACACAGTCCACACCAACACTTGACGTGCACACATGCACACCACGTCCCCCCCCCCCCCCCCCCCCCCCCCCACACACACACACACACACACACAACACACACACACAACACACACACACACACACACACAACACACACACACACGCACACACACAACACACACACGCACACACACAGGGCCCCACCAGGACACTGCTAAGCAAGCCGGTGATAGCGGCAGTGTCAGGTCATGCAGTAGCTGGTGGTCTGGAGCTGGCCCTGATGTGTGACATGAGGGTAGTGGAAGAGGATGCCGTGTTTGGAGTCTTCTGCAGGAGATTTGGTGGGAGGGGCATATATATAGTTGCTCACTGTGTAGAGCTGCTACATGGGAGGGAAAAGGGAACGAGGCCAACGTGTCTGTTTCTCTTTCCACCACCTCAGCTCGATCTGTGAAAACGTGGTGATCTTCATTTGGGGATGCTCCGGTCCTTTACTGAAATACTGGGATCCAATTTTCATGCATGATTTGCATGAAGGAATGTCTCTGAAATAGTGGAGCCCCACCTATGCATCAGCTGTTGATTTTGAGTACCGACACGTTAGAGGGAAATCAATGTATGATGACTGTGCTTACCAATCAACTCTTCCTTGCTCTGGCAGGTGTCCCCCTACTAGACGGAGGTACAGTGCGGTTGCCTGCACTCATTGGTCTCTCAAGGGCCATGGACATGATCCTCACCGGGAGGGCCGTGGGGGCAGAGGAAGCCAGGCTCATGGGTATGCAAGTGAGAGAGGTTTGGTTGGCCACCCTATTTTGGTGATAGTGTTACCCTCCCATTCAGTCATGTACCTATATATATAGCCACTGATATGCACACCTGCACACACACACACACACACACACACACACACACACACACACACACCACACAGGTTTAGCAAATCGAGTTGTCTCAAAGGGTAAATCCCTCGAAGAGGCACTAAACCTTGCCAATCAAATTGCAGAATTCCCCCAGCAGTGCCTGAGAGCAGACCGCCGTTCAGCCTACTGCTCAATGCATCGTTCTTGCGGGTTCGTTTGCTCATTGCGCTATGAGCATCAATCGGGGATACAGGCATTGGATGAGACAAAGGAAGGTGCAACAAAGTTCACAGAGGGGTTCGGGAGAGGGGGAGCATTCAAGTAGACACCAGTATCTATCAATTCATTAATTTTACTTTCAATTGCATGCTCAGTGGCCAACCTTGCAAGACATAATTATATTAAAGAACTGAATTTTACACCTGAAAAACTACAAAAACTGTAGATCCAGAGCAGTAAAATACTTGCTGTAATATAGTTGCAATACCAAGCCCAAGCCTACATAGCCTCATTTCTACTCCCCATCTTCCTAATCACAAGATTATCTTGCAGAAAAGACAGAACTGTCTCGGTTGTTGGTGGATTCTGGTGCATGTTTGTTTTGTGAGGAAACTTGGTTGGAACTAAAATCAGGTCATTTGGTGCCTATAGTTGTAGTGGAGGGTGACTTCAATATTAAGAGCTACAAGTGGCTTCGCTCAGCTACTTCCCCCCTCATTCACCTATGTGGTAATCAGGTGCCAGACAGCTCTCGGTGCAGAGCTAGCTGCTGCTCCCAGATTGTGTCCACTTTGCAGCTGCTCTCCCTGATTGCGTCCACTTCACCTGCTGCTCCCCAATAATTGAGTCCACTTCAACTGCATCTGCTTGTGATTCCAGCCCATGCCCAATGTTCTTGAACATCCCTCGCGGAGTTCGAGGTTCAGCTAATTGATTATGAAGGTTGCGCATCACTAGTCTAGTCCCGCCCCACGAACATCCCACTTCCGTCACACACAGACACATTGAAATCTTATTAATGTATTGAATTAAATCTTAATGTCACAGTACTGTTACAGTATTAATAAACAACATTATATATACTATCACGCTGTAACCTACAGAACACCTAGTCAAAGAGGCCAAATCCCATGTCCTCATCGGACTCATCTTCGCTCTCTGGGGGTTTCTCCGGGGCAGCCTCCTCCACACTCTCCTCTGCCTTCTTTACTTCCGGCATGACCACCATAAACGCACTCGGATCCTCCACAAATGCCTTTGCCTGGAGTGGAGGCAATAGGTGTCCTGTATTACAGTAGTCATGGTACGTATTATACTGAAAAGTATACAAGTAATGCACACAGTAAAAAAAATCTGGAAGTGCATGTGCAAAGTTAGCATATATAATAAATACACTAGGTTACGAGGGGCAACCGCACTCCTGGTAGCTGCATTGCAACTGTTTGAAAATCGCTGGTCGCACAAGCTAGGTATTGCAGTTCATTCCAATTAATGCACATGTCACGTGGGCACCATTCTCGAGTTGATCGAGTTAGCAATGGCATCCAAAGGGAAGACAAGAACTTATTACAGTGCTATCAACTTCGCCAGCATGGTGAGTTTTGGTACGTAAGCATCAGTGATCGATAGCGATCACGGCTGTGTGGTGAGAATCTTTGTAGGGCCTTCGTGAGACTACTGGCAGCCAACGTCAATTGAGCAATGGTGGCCGACGGCACGACAAAAGTGCTCGTATCTCCACCACCAAGGTGAGTTTCATCACAATTATCATGCGTTTGTCTAACTGTATGATAGCGATCACAACGATGTAGTCAGAATCTCTGTAGGCCTTTCCTGTGAGCTATGAGGTTTGCTTAGTTACATTAATAAATTAATATTTTATTACGTGGCACAATTTTTCCCCTACCAGGAGTGCAACATGCTTTTTAATGTAGCAGCCTCATTGTAGGTAAGGGGTCAACACACTCATTTCAGAGAGCTTTGAAGATGTTAATCACTGGCTGCTGCTAATTTGGATTAGTACATACATGTACGTAGATCGTTCACAACACCAAACCTGTTCAGCCTCCTTGAAGGTAATGTCTGTCACCACAGCAACAGCAAGGAGATTCTGGTGTGCACATGGGTGGGTGTGAGTGGGTAGGTGCGAGTGTATGGGTGTACGGGTGGGCATGTGTGTTTCAAGATAGAAAAGGTAAACGAATGCGGGTGTATGCTGTTCACTCCAGTTCTGCTTTGAAGAGAAACCTTCAAAACACTATCAATACATTAAGATTTTAACGTGTGTCTGTCTGTGAGTGACTGAAGTGGGATGTTCATGGGGCGGGACTAGACTATAGTGACGCGCGACCTTCGTACTTTAATTTATATACTGAACCTCGAACTCCGCGAAGAATGCATTGGGCTGGAATCCAGCTGGGGCTGCAAGCGGATGCATGCAATCAGGGAGCAGCAGTCTAAGCGGACGCAATCGGGGAGCAGCAGCCGAAGTGGACACGATCAGGAGCAGCAGCTGAAGCGGACGCAAGCAGCAAGCATGCAGCAGCAGCTGGAAGCGGACGCAAACGGGGAGCAGCAGTTGAAACGGATGCAATCGGGCCAGGGAGCAGCAGCTGATTCGAAGCGGAGGCAAGCGGCAAGCAGCAGCTGAAGCGGACGCAATCGGGGAGCAGCAGCTCTGCACAGAGAGCTGTCCGGTGCCGGATTACTCACGGTAGGCGAACGAGGGGGAAGTAACTGAGTGAGCGAAGCTACTTGTCAACATATTAAGATATCAACATGTGTGTGTGTGTGTGTCACGGAAGTGGGATGTTCGTGAGGTGGGACTAGACTCAGCTAGTGACGCGCGACCTTCGTACTTGAACCTCGAACTCTGTGAAGAATGTTTGAATGGGCATGGGCTGGAATCTTCCAGAACAGCTGGGGCTACAAGCGGACGCAATCGGGGAGCAGCAGTCGAAGCGGACACAATCTGGGAGCAGCAGCTGAAGCGGACGCAAGTGGCGAGCAGCAGCTGGAGCGGATGCAATCGGGGAGCAGCAGTTGAAGCGGACGCACTTGGGGAGCAGCAGTTGAAGCGGACGCACTTGGGGAGCAGCAGTTGAAGAGGACGCACTCGGGGAGCAGCAGTTGAAGTGGACGCACTCGGGGAGTAGCAGCTCTGCACAGAGAGCTGTTCGGCGCCGGAATTCTCATGTAGGCGAACGAGGGGGGAAGTAGCTGAGCGAGCGAAGCTACTTGTTGCCGAGCGCATTAGCGCGAGGCTCTGAACGGGGGATCTATTTCTCACTATATACGTATGTACGTATGTATGTACGTACGTACGTACCGGAATATGTCACGCTCAGGAATGTTGATAGGAATGTTGGGGTTTCCTGCCGGCCAATTGAGTTTTACTTGCTGCGAGGGCTCGATGGTGCGACAACTACAACCTTGAGAAACAGATCAGTGGACGAGCGTGCAGTGCTCCAGGGCTTGCAGAGCTGGAGCAGCTACACATAGAGTCATCTGTTTGTACCGCAACTCCACAATAATCTCGCATAGCCAGAGGCTAGGGTACAAGCGAGCGGGGCCTTCAGGGCTTGCAGAGCTAGAGCAGCTACATGTAAGTCCAGATACAGTTAGCAGTGGTTCGATCTCGCAGCGCAGCTCCCGGATCCCTCGATCATGCATGCATGATACTAGTACACGTGACGGGGCGGCAAAGAACAAAGCATATTTTCTAAATTTCATTTCCGGTCAATAAAAAGTTATTCCGTTATTCCGTTATTCCGTATTCCACGTTTTACAGCGTCCCCTTTGGGTTGGGAGTCTGGTTCCGAGACTAAAGCACAGGCTACAAACTCTTCACACATATGCCCCATTGCAACTAGGGCCTGAACTATCAATACATTAAGATTTTAACCGTGTGTTTGCGTGTGTGTAACGGAAGTGGGAAGTTCGTGGGGCGGGACTAGACTAGTGACACGCGATCTTCGTACCATTGAACCTCGAACTCCACGAAGAATGTTCGAGAACATTGGGCATGGGCTAGCTGGAAGCTTCTAGAACAGCTGACGGATGCAATATCGGTGAGCAGCAGTCAAAGCGGACGTAATCGGGGAGCTGCAGGTGAAGCCAAAGCAGCAGTTGAACTTGCAGCAGACGCAATCGAGGAGCAACAGTCGAAGCGGACGCAATCGGGGAGCAGTTGAAACGGACGCAATCGGGGAGTAGCACCTGAAGCAGCTAGCTCACAAGTGGACGCAAACGGGGAACACCAGTTGAAGCGGATCGATGCAATCGGGGAGCAGAAGCAGCAGCGGACGCTATCGGGGAGCAGCAGCTCTGACGGAGAGCTGTCCGGCGCCGAATTACACACGTAGGCGAACAAGGCCTACTTGTAGGTATGATAGAGTCCATGCTCAGGCTCTCTCCTCAAAATACAGGCAAGAGAACGCCTCGTATTAACATTCACACAGGTAAAGCTGTGGATTTCTGGTGCCTGAATCTGATTGCAGAATGACAACACATGAATATTTTGTGTTTGCCTTCACTACAACGTGTACCGACAGAAAGGCACAACCCAAGAATTGTCTTGATAATATTTTATGAACTATTGGCCACCGTATAGCAGTGTAATTAAAGTGGTCGGACATTAGGACAAAATTGATAAGAAATCATCAGTGTCAGGCTGTTATCGCAAACCCTGATCCTGGATATATCAACTAACTTTCAATTTCATTCATGTGCAGAGATACATGTAGACTACATACCATGCATATGAGCTGTTCAATGTCAGCACTATAAACAATTGATTCACCGCCGGAACACATCACACTGGGCCAACCCATTCTGGCCTGTACGTTATTCAACTGAAATGCCCGTCTCAAACAACTTACTACACTGTCTGGGTCTACCTAAATTTCACATCTGGGGGTGTGTCACCTTGAATCCATTGACAATTGAGTGTGGCACAGAGGCAACTGTTGGATAGCCAATCTGTAGGGACACTGCAGCCACGTTGAGAACACCCTGCAGAGGTATAATACATGTATGTACATGTAGAATACAATCAGTAGCTATAAGTGTGTACCAATAGATACTCAGCAGTTTACAAGAGTAACAGTGATATGGGAGCACTAAGGAGTACTTCATGCACCATAGTCTCTCGATCATAACCCCCCATTTTGCACTGCTGGTACTTCTACAGAAGAGCAGTTAGAGAACTTGCATCGACAGTGGTGATAAGAATCAAAACACATTGATAAAGAGTAACAGTGATATATGGGAGTAACAGTATCACAGGCTGATAACAGTTACCTTGTTCACATAAAACAAGTTCTCTAAAAAGCCACAAAGATACAGTAAGCATCCCAAGCTAGCATAACCGAAAGCTATTGCATCATGGTGCTACCCTAGCCTCGTTCCCAGGCCTTCCACACCTCCAGCTTTTGATTGCTTCCAGTATGCAAAAACGGAGGGGGAAGGCTTGGGGAATCTTCTCACGTGATGCGCGGCACGACCGTCATACATCGTCACGCCTCATATCAACAGTCAGGGTCATGTACGAGACTGATCTTGCATTCTGCGCTAGCTACGAAGATGGGACAAGCGCCAACTGAGAGCTACACCGAGCGTATGAAGCATACAGTAGCGGTCAAAATAAAGTTTACGTTCCGTGATCGTACAACGATTGTTCTACGATCGTTCTACGGTCAGTTCCGTTATTGCACAATCTGTCGTACTACGGTTGCTGACTCAGCAATTATTGCCATCGCGAGTAAGCGGCAAGGCTTGTCGATCTTTATCTCCGGTTACAAGTAAGCTACAGACAAGGGGCAAACGCCAGCGTACAGTCAATGCCTTCCAATAAGGCATATTTAAAAATCAGCCAAACCTTTCGAAGGATATGCAAGTTCCAACAACTTTCGCCTTGGTGGGCGGGGTTTCGGCAGCGATCGATCGCATTGCCGCTGTACAGTAGCGGCCAATATAAAGTTCCCGTAGCGTAAGCGTAATACGGTGTGACTACTGTGCAAGCGTACTAAAATTACTGTACACCTACGTTTACATTGTGTAGTACGGTACGTTTTAGCTGACTCGACAAATTTTCGCCACGTGCACCAACTACAGCTGCTCTTGCAAGTTGAGGAACGCTGCTGACACAAAGATACCACTTGCCTTTAGGTAGGTCCTTGCTACAGCTCATACGTACGTTTTAGCCAGATCCTAGCAAGCTAGGTAGCGCAACAAGCAGTGCCACCTGGAAACACGATCGTACGATTGTCGATCGATCACATGCCCGCGTTCTGCGTGCGGCGTCGCAAAATTACACAAGCTACAGCAACAGGACAAAGCCTGGCTTGAAGCTGCAACCTTCCACTAGTGCATAACCAAGAATTGTTCGCTGCTGCCCAGGAACGACGACGATATAATGCCGTTTAGTATCGGCATACGTGATAGTACGCTAGCGCTCTGTAAACAGTAGCGTAATTACGCTAATTTTGCGTAAAGTCCGCCCCTTGCCTTACGGAAGCCATAAAGTACGTTACGCTTGTAATCCGCTTACATTACGGGAACTTTATATTGACCGCTACTGTATCTCCGGTTCTGCGAAAGCTGCAGACATCGAGCAAAGACCACCAGGGAGAGAGATCCAGGGTCTAAAACATAACCCAGGTAGAACAGCGTCGGACATAGGCTGCATCCGCTGTAAGCGTTAAACGTTTTATCACGCTTGCGTACCGTAAAAACGATGCGATAAACGCTGACGTAATAATAATTTGACACCGTTTTCTGAACCGTTTTCGCACCGTAGAACGATCTTCTACGATTACAGAACGTAAACTTTATTTTGACCGCAACTGTACCCGGCTACAAGGCATGACTCCAAAGGGCTGCCGAGTGACAAACGTGAAAATGCCCAGCTATGACGCAATCTTCCCGTGGAGCGAAAAGACGGCACTATTTGGAGTTTCACCCCTTGTATCACAGCTATCCCTGAGCGGTTTTGCTTCGAACCTGGATATGTTTTACAGGTAGGACCTACCTCTTCTCTGAAACTTGTTTCAGTTTTCTAGCTTCTCTGTAGCTGTGGATGGGAATGTAAATAAGCCATTGCGTCTGGAATCCGTGACGTCAGCTGTGCCGCGTATCACGTGAGAAGATTCCCCAGGCCTTCCCCCTCCATTTTTGCACACTAGAAGCGATCAAAAGCTGGAGGTGTGGAAGGCCTGAGAACGAGGCTGGTGCTACCCATCAACTCATCCCAATCATTAGCAGCAATTGGAGCAGCCCAACGAAGGCCCCAAACAATTATGGTCTGATCGAGTGCGGCAAAAGGGATCACTACAGGACTTCACTAGTTACATGTACATGTATTAGTATGCACTCCTAGATCCATTGATATGCAAAAAGTGTACACTGACCTCCATGAACCTCTTGATGAGATCATCTTCTGAAATGTCGAGAACACTGGGCTCAAACACAGCACCGCTGTCATAGACTAGTGTGTGTGTCAGTGTGGGTGGGTGGGTGTGTGTGTGTGGTTGTGTGTATGTGTGTGTGTGTGGGGGGGGGGGGGGGGGGGGGGGGAGGGGGGCATGCAATGAATTTTTCGCAAGTACAAATTCTCTTATATCCAGACATGAAGTTATTACAGCACTTACAACTTTGCCAGCGCAGTGAGTTTTGGCATGTAAGCGTCAGTGAACGACAGCGATTACGGCTGCGCGATCAGAATCTTTGTGGGACCTTCGTTAGACTGTACTGGCAACCAACGTCAAAGAGAGCGATCAGGCAATGGCGGCCGACGGCATGAAAAAAGCGTTTGTATCTCCACCACCAAGGTGAGTTTCAGCACAATTATTATGTGTTTGTCTAACTGCATCATAGCGATCACAACGGTGTAGTCAGAATCTTTGTAGGCCTTTCCTGCGAGTTACATGTATGAGGTTTAATTATTATTATTTACGCGGCACAATTTTTCCCCTACCAGGAGTGTAATATTTTCAAAGAATCAAGATTGGTGTCACTTCGCCAACTCCCATTTTGCCTAACTCCTATTTCGCCTACTAATAATTAAATTGTGCCATTTCGCCTACTTGTATTCTGAAAGGTTTTATTATTGATAGCATGTGCAGAATTGCTCTAATAATATTATATTCGTAGTCCTAAAGCTGTTCGTTAGTTCAATCCTTCCACGTCTATTTGCTCCTGCTTCATGATTTCCACCAGTTTGAAACATTCGAATGTGCTATTTGGGCAACTCGCTTGAGCTTGTTAGGGGACCCTTCAACATGATTGTTGGTCCTGCAGGAATGTCTCGTACACATTCCATAAGCGGGGAGAGAATCGCACCATTCTATCATGGAATGCCATGGAATCTTCCCCACCAAACTTCACTCATACACCTAGGCCTGTACCTGCATGCCTTTTTTGGTGGAAATGCCGTACCAAGGGACTAGGATGGACAGAAAGCTGCTATAGGCTGGAAGTATCAATGTCAGAGCCAGGAAGTTAGCATGCATATATATAGAGCTGCCTCACGTTTCATGGGAACAAAAGTAAGTGGTGTGCGAAATTTCCCGCCAAACGGTAAGATAAGGTAGCTGTATATGGATGGTCACTATCATAGGACAGAAAGAGAGGGGGGAGGGGGGAGAGCCGGCGAGAGGAGGAAGGGGAAGGGGAGGGAGAGATGGTGAGAGGGAGAGGGGGAAGGGGAGGGAGAGATGGTGAGAGGGAGAGGGGGAAGGAAAGGTACGAAAGTGAGAGGGGGATGGGAGGGAGGAAAGTGACTTACTTTGTAAGATCTTGAGGCCGTACGAAAATGGGAAGATCTTGAGCATACCGAGTAGGGTGGACTCTGAAGCTCCAACTTTCTCCCCCTTCTTGATCAGATGCACACTGCTCTGTGGGGGAGGATGGAAGTATGCATCTGTGCATGGGGGGTAGTCCAGTGTTTCTTTTAGAAAATCGTTCGGGGGGGGGGGGGGGGGGGGGGGGGCGGCGGAATCACAGTCCCCCCCCCCCCCTAAAAGAAACCCTGGTAGTGTTGCAGGCCAGATATTCGCAGGGGAAAAATATGGCCACAACAGACAGGTCTCTGGGGCTGTTGCCAGAATGTTGGTGACACTAATTAACTTTCCAAGCCCGTATTGGTCACATGACAATTAATACTTACTCAGAGCAGAACAAGAACGGATTTGCAAGCTAGATGTCCTTGGCAGTTGCAAGCTTAAGCGAACAGCTCGAACAACACACAACCATTTCTTGCTAAATATCCCCCTCCCCCAGATAGCTCAGCTGGACAAATCTCACCAAGATTTCAATGGTTCCCCTGGAGATCTTGGTGGCGATGGAGAGTGCCTGGAAGAAAGAGGTCTTCTCAGGGCCAAGGCCAGTGTTACCAGGAGGAACAAACACATCAATGGGAGCCAACGCTCCTGCCTTGGCTGGGGCCGCTACCTGGTGTTGTGGGGTGGGGGTGATGATTGAGATACAAGTGTGAATCACTGCACAGTGGGCATTATACATGGGCAGACATAATGTCAGATCAACACCGGTATTGGTCGGACATGATCTGACACTAATAAATTGCCGGACGGGAAGCTAGGCTTATGATCTTTCGGTGTGGGGTGGTAATCTGAGGGTAGGTATGTACCTAGTATGTATGTCTGTGACACAATAACTGTGAAACCAGCACCCAGAGGTATCACTACAAAAGTGCTAATAGGTTTTGGTTTCGCAGCTTCATGAATAATATTATACCTACACAGACTGTGATTACATAATGACTGTGACTACATAACATGCCTACATATACATGTAAGACTACATAATCAGGACTGTGAATACATACAATCAGAACTAAGAATTAGTAATAAAGTAGGCTCAAGCTATGTTCACTGTGTGCCTTCCCACTGCGTATTAAATTGACCGGCCAATATGTCAGCGTAGAACAGTCAGTGGACGGCCATATCAGCGCTTCGCCCGGAATATGGCTGATGGCCGACTGTAATGCACTCTGCTGTATGGTGGTTACATGGTCTTGCTTCAGTAAGATGTGCATGTACAGACTGGGCATTTAAGTGGTAGTACATCAAAAGTTTAATGAGACTAGAGAAAGATCCGAAATGTGGGACAAAAGTTCAGAGATAAGCAAGCTATAGCTGAACTGAGCACTGAACCTCTTACCCTACTGTGACTGCAACAAGGGACGTAATCTGTCTTATTTTGTAGATCATGAATATCATTAACAGCCTACTTAGTATTTTTCCTGTGTGTTGGAGGGTGTGCCTGTGCCGCTGGTACCTGTGAAGCCAACTGTAGCTAACTTTGGTTGTATGCTGACACGTGACATGGTCTGACCCAAATGGCTGCCAGAATCATCATGAATATCATTAAATAGCTCCGTTTAAATTTTATTTGCATCCCTATTAAACATATGTGAGGGAGGGGAGAGTAGGAGTACATGTATAGCAACTCTCTAAAGTGTCGGTACTACAAGCGTACAGAACAGAAGCTGAAGGCAAATGCCAGCCTAGCCCCGTTCCTAGGCACTAGTTACAAGAGCGCCAGCAGCTAGTATCCACTGTTCACGCATGCGCGAGCAGTTTCCGTTACATTCTCCGAAGAATCATAAATAACACGGACAAATAGTCAGTAAAACATACGACTCCAGCATCATGCAAGCTGCCATGGTTTCGAAGTCTGTGGACGGCAATACACTGCTTCTGCCTTTCCAAAGTTGGACGTGAAGCATGATACAGACTTGGTAAGACCCCATAGAAAATTCGACCTGGTTGTATGTAACCATACAAATGTGCTGTATTGCTGTCAATTGTTCGTCCTCGGCACCATTCCTAGCTTTCTGACCTTACCGAGGGCGTACAGCAAGGCTTGGTTGTGCCTTGTAGACGACTCCCGTGTTTCAGTAATGTATGGCCGTGCAACACAGACTAGTATAACAGTCCACGCATGCGCAAACTGGCTCTCTTCTCCCCAATTACCGAGCACCTGGGAACAAGGCTAATGCCAGCCTGCCCTGGGGGGAAGGAAGAGGGATACACAGACCTTGTTTGCTTCGATGAGATCCCGGATGTCATTCAGATCCTCCTTGGTAAACACAAAACCCACATTGCCACGAATGTGTGGAAGGATCTTCTCCAGGTTGGGGTTCTGGTCAATATGGCCTCGAATAGCCTTCCGAATGGTTGTATTCTTCCCCATGAGGGCCACGCCCCTCCCACGCAGAGAAATACGAATCTGCTGCATCTGGTTTGAGCCCACATTGTCAACATTCACAATGAAAACCCTTGGGTATTCATCAAAGAGAGACTGAAGGTAGAGGATTGAGACAAGAGGTTGAAGATCAAACCAATTCTGAGTTAGTCTCGTTCCCAGCCCCCTCAGAAAAATGTGAGAAAGGGTCTAGCAACATATATGGCAATGCCATGTCCAAGAGGAATTCAATCGTTGACACACTCACGAGTAACTGCTTACACTCGTGTTGATAATTGGAGGTGTGTGCATCTAATAGCTGCATGTACAGTAGTACAACTACCTGGAATTGGGCATGTAGCGGACTCAATTGGCCAGTATTAATTTTAGCGTTTTAACTCACCCGAGCTGCTGGCGCTAATCTGGCAACCGCGTTGCTCAGTCTTCTGGTAAAGGCTAGTGCAACAGGTCACTTATCAGCAGAATGTCTCAGGTCTCTTGTAGATAGCCTCTGATTCTTACTATACAGCAAACTACCTTCGCAGATCGCTTCGTACGTGGCTAGCTTGTGACTCGCTCCAATTAATGCACAAGCATGTGACGACACATGCTGCTAATACTATTGTTTGCAGGTTCAAATTTTTAATACCCGCAAATAATAGTGAGCTAAAGACTAGCTTGAACATGTTGGACATTGGATCAAGCCATTTCTATGCTTTGGCGTGTGGCAGTGAGGCACTAGCCCGCAAGTGGAGAGCTGCACCGTACAAACCGTCAAATTACGAAAGCTTTTGCCATACAGTAGCCGGCTGGTAAGCACATAAATACAGAAATGAAAGCTTCTATTACCCTCTGTGCTTCGGTATCAAGGTTTCATACTTTATTCTCCCTGATGGTCATCCCGTACATGTACACCGAATCGATGAGTTCACACATCTGCGATTGAACTTGACATATCTGATTTCTGCAGCTAGATTGGTGCGGATTGTACAGCCTGCATGGACATGGCATTGCCATACGTGTTGGCAGACCTTCCTTTTTTCCGAGGGTCTGGGAATGAGACTAATCCACAGTATGTGTTGTTAACTCTTAGCGGTTGCATCAGAAGGAAGGCAGCATGGACTGTTTCAGCAATCAACAGTAGCTGTCAGTTGTTGTAATAGGTCCACCTTATCATCATCTGCAATGTTATGTATACTTTCAATTCCATACACAACCCACCAGAAGTCTGACGAAGTATCTGCTCTTCCATGATGCCCTATCTTCCCTGCCCATCTTGAAATGTGAGACAAGGATTGCCACTACGGGTTTAAAGATACCTGAAGAAAGAAGAACCATACAATAGAGAGTCAATGGATCTAATCGACGTACATAAAGAAGTTCAAAACTTACAATAAAGATCAGGGAAGATGGAAGACTGCACAAGCGGTCTGTTGGCCACGTGCTCGCTTTTATTCTAAAACATCTGCGCATGCGTCAGTAGCTACTTAATTATGTCGGAAATGGCTGCACTGAAGCTCGTGTCCAGCGCGAAGTGTTTCGGCGGCTTCCAGCGCGTATTCGAGCACCAGAGCGAGGTGCTGAAGTGTGCCATGAAGTTCGGCGTCTATCTTCCACCGCGGGCAGAATCTGGCCAGGTCCCTGTGTTGTACTGGTTATCTGGACTAACGTGCACAGAACAAAATTTTATATCGAAGGCAGGTGCACAGAGATACGCTTCCGAGCACGGGTTAGCTATTGTAGCTCCAGATACCAGTCCCAGGGGGTGCAACATTGAGGGAGAAGACGATTCGTGGGACTTTGGAACTGGAGCTGGATTTTATGTGGACGCGACGGAGGAAAAATGGAAGACGAACTACAACATGTATTCGTACATCACTACGGAACTCCCCTCACTCGTGTCCAGTAATTTTCCGGTCATTCCTGAGAAACGGGGCATTTCCGGGCACAGCATGGGTGGTCATGGAGCTCTAATATGTGCTCTGAAAAACCCAACCATGTACAAGTCTGTGTCTGCATTTGCTCCAATCTGCAACCCAGTCAACTGTCAATGGGGTCAGAAAGCATTCTCAGGATACCTTGGATCAAACCAAGAAAGCTGGAAGAACTGGGATGCCACAGAACTTGTCAAGTGCTATAGTGGCCCACCATTCTCCTACATCCTCATAGATCAGGGCAAAGAGGATGGTTTTCTTGAACCAGGCCAACTGCTGCCAGGGAATTTTGTAGAGAGTTGCCGTGAGCGAAAACTGCCAGTTGTACTTCGAATGCAGGAAGGGTACGATCATAGTTACTACTTCGTGTCCACTTTCATTGGCGACCATGTCAAACACCATGCAGATGTGTTGAATGTGTAGCTTCCTTGTGAACAGTTTGACAACCTTATGTAATTGAAATTTGTGATGTGTGACATGATTGTTTTTCAGAGTACAGAAAGAGGAAGGGGGGGGGGGTGATTCAGTTGCCTATACATGTGTGTAGTTGTCCTCAACAGGAGCCAGGAAAAGCAATAGTATATAGCTAGGTGATGATATGGGTCGACTGGAGGCTAGTGTGTTCGCTGGCTTCCCTTCCACTGCTCTGCCTGTTCTAGGTCATGTAAGTAAGAGGCCTGGAAGTGTAGTGACCGAGGAGAGTGGCAGACAAACTCGAGGACTTCCATTGGCTGTGGACTATCCTCGTCAGGACCTAGGGAACAAGGGACATGTATGAATCAAATATTTGCGATCATGCATAGAGTGTGGACTCTGCTGGTGGTACAGTCTTATAGATTGCACAAGGGGTAACTTACAGGGGTAATTACAAGCCCAATAAACAACATCAAAATTAACAGGTTTGATCAAACTAGCTGCCTATATTATTTCGGGCAGCCTTGTAAAAAGCTACCTGCAAGTAAAAGTTGTCGGATGCAATCAGAGTCCACAGAGTGAGAACTGGGGCACAATTCTAAAGGTGAGTTTGTCCTACAAGCAAGTGGCCATTCCTCAAACTGGCCAGTGCACCATGTAACCTACATGTAGCTCCCAGACCATTCCCACCACTAATATGCAAAATTGCAAATACTGCACCGTATTTGCATAATGACCGGGCAATCAACTACTGGCAGTGGGAATGCCTTGGGAACGACGCTACCCTTTATGGCATCTAGTAAGCTGCACATTCTTCACACAGTCTCTCCTCTCTGTCTCTCTCTCACACACACACAAGCTCAACAACTTCATCTGGTAGCATGTGTAGGGTGCAAGAAGGTAAATTGAGTAGGTGGCAGTAAATTGGCGCCACGACTAACACAGCATCCCTAATCTGGATGCTATCCTGCAATATCGCACGTCGGCACTTGGGGGGGGGGGGGGGGGGGGGGGGAGTTTACTTGAATGAGCGCCCACCCTTGCGCTAGCCTCGTGCCTCGTGTGACAGATGATGGAGCGCATTTGTGAGAAGGTGCACCACCCATGGGCACTCTTTCGTGAGAGTACGGTAATTATATTAGTGAACTTACCAATGACGAAGAAGGAGGGGTCAAAGTACATGGGATTGGGCCGTGTAGGTAGCAGCCAAGTGAGTGTGGCATACTTGACAGCATACTGGTCTTGTAGGAAGCCCCTCATGATGGCGTAGTACACACCTCCATCCCTGTCCAACACCGACACAATGTCACCAACATCATATGTGGTACCCTGGATAGAGGGTGACATACCATAATGTACTCCTATTTGCTGTGCTTACAGGTTACAATTAAGCCAGAACTCAATTATGTAGTGCCTATAGGTATAGGGTGGGAAGGGGGACTTGGACGGTAGGGTGGGAAGGGGGACATGGACGGTAGAGTCTACAGCATTGCAGCAGCATATAATGGAGCCTCGTTCCCATGCCATAGGAGAAATGGCCTGGCAACTTCCATGAGTTAATTAAAACTGTTACTTCCACTGTCAGGGAGTTGGCAGAACCAATCTGTGTCACATGACAACAGTAGTGCCTAGAAGTAAGACCCAGTAGTGCCTAGGGTGCCTGTAAGACCCGTTACATCTCTTCAGAGAGGCCAGTGCTTTCGTTCTGCCTCGGAAGTGCCTCGGGCTTCGCCCTCGGCATTTCCTCGGCTCCACTCAAGCACTGACCTCTCCCGCGGGATATAACAGGTCTTATATCCCGCTGGCCAGGGATATAACCTACACATACGACCTGACAATGAGGCTACATTAATACATCAATACATTAAGATTTTAACGTGTGTCTTGGTGTCTGTGTGTGTGTGTGTGTGTGTGTGTGTGTGTGTGTGTGTGTGTGTGTGTGAGTGACAGAAGTGGGGCGGGACTAGACTATAGTGACGTGCGACCTTCGTACTTTAATTTATTTACTGAACCTCGAACTCTGCGAAGAATGTTCAAGAACATTGGGCTGGAATCCAGCTGGGGCTGCAAGCAGATGCGGGGAGCAGCAGTAGAAGCGGACACAATCGGGGAGCAGCAGTAGAAGCAGACGCAATCGGGGAGCAGCAGCCGAAGCGGACACGATCGGGAGCAGCGGCTGAAGCGGACGCAAGCGGTGAGCATGCAGCAGCAGCTGAACCGGGCGCAATCGGGGAGCTGCAGCTGGAAGCGGACGCAAACGGGAAGCAGCAGATGAAGCGGATGCAATCGGGCCAGGGAGCAGCAGCGGATTCGAAGTGGACGCAAGCAGCGAGCAGCAGCTGAAGTGGACGCAATCGGGGAGCAGCAGCTCTGCACAGAGAGCTGTCTGGCGGCTGGATTACTCACGATAGGCGAACGAGGGGGGAGTAGCTGAGCTGAGATTTTAATGTGTGTCTGTGTGTCTGTGTGTCTGTGTGTGACGGAAGTGGGATGTTCGTGGGGCGGGACTAGACTAGTGATGCGCGACCTTCGTACTTCAATTTACTGAACCTCGAACTCCACCAGGGAATCTTCGAGAACATTGGGCATGGGCTGGAATCACAAGCAGATGCAATCGGGGAGCACCAGTTGAAGCGGACGCAATCGGGGAGAGCAGCTGAAGTGGACGCAATTGGGGAGCAGTTGAAGCGGATGTAATCAGGGAGCAGCAGCTGAAGCGGACACAATCGGAGAGCAGCAGCTGAAGCGGACGCAAACGGGGAGCAGCATGCAGTTGAAGCGGATCGATGCAATCGAGGAGCAGCAGCTCTGCACAGAGAGCTGTTCGGCGCCAGATTACTGACATAGGCGAACAAGGGGGAAGTGGTTGAGCAAGCAATTATAAAAAACAAATGTTTGGAGATGTAGGGATAGCAGAACAGTGAACCCTCTGGCACTACTATGCAGTATTAGCTAGGTCGTGATGAAGAGATATTCGGTGATCTGTGTATATTTTTAGCTATCTGCACAAAAACTTACCGGATCATCCAAGAAGAGCGTGCTCTAGGCATGCATAATCTTCGTTTCGTGCCCAAATTTCGTGATTTCTTTTCATGCCGCCCTGCAAAATACACCTGCAGGCTATCCGTGCAACAAGTCAAAACATGTGAAAAACAATTTCCCTTCTGACCCAAAGTATAAGGTCTCATTAGTCTAGGGTTAATTGAATTTGTAACAAGGTTACATGTACCGCTTCCGCTATGAATAATGTTATCTCATCAAATGTGCAGGTATATTCAAATGTGCTGGTGTTACTGAACATACGGATAACATGTAGGTGTACAGTCACATAGTCACAGTACTACTGTGATGCACAAGTTTTCCCGTGACTAGCGTGACAGTAGTGACACTGTCACACTAGTCACTACTGTCACAGTAGTCATTACTATCACACTAGTCAATGGTCACTGTAGTCACTACTGTCACAATAGTCACTGTAGTCACTGCTGTCATGATAATTATGGAGTCACTAATAGCGCTATAGCTGTCACTATAGTCACTACTGTCATACTAGTCTGCTTGTGCCGCATATATACATAAAGCACTTGTCCACACAGTTCTTGTGCTGGAATTCTACAGCCAAAGGTTGAGTTACATTTGAATGACAGTGATATGGATGCTGCATATGCATGCACTAGCTCAGGCTCGCCCCACAATGTTATGACTAGTCTGACAGTAGTGACTAGTGTGACAGTAGTGACTCCCATGACTAGTGTGACACCCATGACTAGTGTGACAGTAGTGACTCCCATGACTAGTGTGACACCCATGACTAGTGTGACAGTAGTGACTCCCATGACTAGTGTGACACCCATGACTAGTGTGACAGTAGTGACTCCCATGACTAGTGTGACAGTAGTGACTCCCATGACTAGTGTGACACCCATGACTAGTGTGTAGGGCTCGAACGACTAGTGAATTTCTCTAGTCGACTAATTGGTTTGTAGTTTGCACGACTAGTCGACTAATTGAGTACCAACTGAGAAATGACAGAATGTCATCACTGGGACAGAATGTCATCACTGGGACAGAATGTCATCACTGGGACAGAATGTCATCACTGGGACAGAATGTCATCACTGGGACAGAATGTCATCACTGGCTGTACACAGCACAAATCACTTCACTCCAATCACAGACTATTTTGTTCAAACACACTAGCATCTCTACATGCTATGGAGTAAGGATGGCCCTCTCGACTAGTTGACATGCAAGAAATGTAGTCAACAACCTTTGTTCAGTCGACTAGTCGACTAATTCAACTAATTGTTCAGGCCCTACTAGTGTGACACCCATGACTAGTGTGACAGTAGTCTCGTTCCCAGACCCTCAATACGGCTTCTGAGAGGGTCTGGGCACGAGACTAGTGTGACAGTAGTGACTCCCATGACTAGTGTGACTCCATGTGACAAGAGTGTGCAACTGCCATATGGTTTCCACTACCACCATCTCTGGTAGTCTGAATTCCAGACATCCACGCCCACCGGCAGAGAACGTCTGGTCGTTTGAGTTACATTTCTTGTCACAGAGGCGTGTCCAGCGTAGATGCAATTGAAGTGCTGATTGCGCTAAGATTATAAGATAAACGCTCCTTTCTGTACTATTTGTCGTGTAACCCTACCTTCAAGCAGTCAGCGACGTCCCCTAACCCCCAAAACATTGGCTGCTAACAGAAGGGCGTGATATTGCCGTAAACCATTGTTTTTCTAAGTTGGAGATGGCTGAGTTACGAGCTGTTTAAACTGATCTGTTTTTGACTCCTCAATCGATCGGTGACGTAATCCATGACAAAAAGTAGTAAATTACGTGTGCGCTCTTCAATTTCATTGGCCATCTCAAATTCCAGATGGGAAAGGTGTTAGAAATCGCACTAAAAGACCAGATCCTCTCCGCAGGGCGCGTGTAGACGGGGCTGGGCACGAGACTACGTCTCTGGCAGTATGATGTAGGCAATCAGTGGTGAAGCAGAATCTGTATGCTCTACAGTGTTTACATAGCCTATGTAGACATCAGGTGGCTTACATCCCATTCGGACTTTAAGCACCCTTGGGAAACTCCAGCAGCTTTAACCCACGCACTTAAACAAGCCAACTAAGGGCAGTGTTAATGGATAGAGGGCTAGATGGATTAAAGCCCCCATGTAAGGGTTCTACTGTCACACTAGTCATTGAGGCATGGATAGTGTTGTTCTGCCACACAAAGCTATTGCAGCACTCATAATAAAATGTTGCCTACCGGGCTGAGGTATGGACGACAAGCGAACTCACAGCCAGTCATGGCCTCCCGACGGAGCATATACCGCTGGCCTCTAAAGCCTGCAGTGAACTAGTCAAGTGCAGGCTTTGCTCCCCCCCCCCCCCCCCCCCCCCCTGAAAGATACCCGAGAACTACTATGTATATGCAAGACAACTCACTTGAGAAGCCACACTGGAGTGCACAGATATATACTACTGCCATTAAGCTTTAAACTAGTGGAATGCAGGACATTGGAGGGCGTGCCTGATGAGTGAAGTACATGCGTGTGCAGGACATGCAAGGAGCAGTTGCATTCACATGATTGTCATCAGAATGTGACCGGCCGGGCAATGAGCACAGAAATTATGGCACTCTTACTCGTGCACATCACAGCAACTGTGAGTCAGGTTAGCGTTTATAGCTAGCTAGCTGAAGCAGTCTAGCACTGAGCAACGTCACCTCGGCCATGGTGGTACATGTAGGTACATGTTTCCAATCCACGTTTAGTTTTAATAAATTATCCTTGCGGGTAGCTCGGTTCGTCGAATTTGAATATTATTGTGCACGTGCAAGTGAAATTTGCTGATTTAAAATTTGCAAGATCCATCAAACATCAAACAGTTAGATACACACGTACTGCGCAATGAAGTCACGCTAGTGTGGGGCTTCAGTGCTCAGCAATTATCATGCTATTCATCTCATTTTAGATCTACGAAATATCCATATCTACCACACTGATTACTGTAGAGTACGTATCAAGCGCCAACCACGTATCAAGCGCCAACCCCCCTCTTCACGCAAAAGTTACTGCACAGGGTCCAAAAGTAGTGTAGTAAGGGCCCACCCATCACAAAAAGTTTTGAGCAGCATTTCTTAACCTCTGGGCGAGGTTGTGCATTCAAAAAGGCCGATTTACAGTGAAGTATGAACTACTGCGTGCTTTCTCTGTCGAGCATTTCTTCTCAAGGACTTCGCAACAACGCACGATCAATTTCCTTGCGTGAAAAATGGACATAGCCTAGCCAGTCATTGATATTCACAGATTACCGCAGCGCTTGTAGTTTATACAGAGCTGAATGGGTAGGCGGATGCTACTAGTCTCATTCCCAGACCCTCCTTCTGAGAGGGTCTGGGTATGAGACTAGGATGCTACATGCCTAAGTAGTCTGAGTATGCATCTAGCGCCCACCCCCCTGTTCAGTGGCGTTCTAATGTCCCCAAACCTTGGGCGCTTAATATGTACTCTACGGTACAGTAATCATGGTAACAGGCCATCTGGTGGGCCTATATATATATTTATAGCAAAGAAGTGCAAATTATTACTACTTTGTCAAAGATACACTTCTGACGTACAACTCGTTATAGTTATGCCATAATATGCTGTCAAGCCTCCTATTATGGAGTGCATTCTGAGTGGTTGATATACAGGAATCCTTTCTTGAACTGAGAATCAAATGCAAAATGGTCACCTTGCAGACACAAGGTTTTGCACTTTCACCATTTATATACCTCAGATTTGGTGGCTATACTACCTCAAAGTTAAAGGATAGGACATAATAAATCATCGAAATAACTTTGGCACTTTTATTCGGAATGTCCCCATGATTTTGCTAAGCTGCCTGACTAATGTAGGCCACACTGATTGCCTACGTCATACTGCCAAGATGGTGGTAGTGGAAACCATAAGGCAGTTGCACACTCTTGAACTCTTGACGATAGTCACTGTCACACTAGTCATGGTACATGTAGCCACAAATGCACTACTAGTCATGGTAATTCACTACTAGTACTGTCACACTAGTCTAGCCTCGTTCCCAGGCCCCATACGGATGGGGCCTGGGCACGAGGCTACACACTAGTCATGGTAATGCACTACCGGTCACTATATTATAATTATATTGTTTATTGTCACACTATAGTCACTACTTGTCATGGTAAGGTAACGGAGGGGATTTCTGGACAGTATAGGGGATTCTGGACAGTAGGGGATTTCCGGACACGGCCCCAGCTTTCGCTCTCTAGGAGCAGTTTTTGGTAACAACTGTACAGCTTTGGAGATTCACTAATCTTATAGCTATATTACACTCCATACTAAAGTCCTATACAATTATTCTGTAATTGTATTATTCTGTAATACCACAGTTGCCAGCCAATGAGAACAGACTAACTGACAGGATTGTGGAATACTGTAATCGGCAGCTGATTGGCTGTTCAAGCAGGTGGGTGTGGCAATTCGGTGTCGTAACTAAGCAACATTATAGCCTTGGCAGCTCTAGCCTTGGCAGCGTCTTTATAAACTGACGACAATGACTCGCTGTTGGAAGAACTTCCACTGACGACAATGACTCGCTGTTCGAAGAATTCCACTGGCCATGCCTCCTCCATCAACCACTCCCGTAGCTACCTGAAACCCGAGAATCCCATTCTTTGTTCATTCAACAACAGCGCACTGCAAGAGCATCTACCAGTCTGAAACTGAAGAACCGCACACTAAATCTACCGGAACATGACGAAACAATTGAAAAACAGAACTACGTAGCTCTTGGACTGTGAATAGTCAACTTGTATTTCCATCTGCAGCTACATGCATTATACCAAGATTATTGTTGTACTGAAAGCTATGAAGATTAATCTGTGATAGCATGGTTTCCTGTGGTATTTGGGATTAATAGCACTCACAGTGCAGTAAACTCAGTGTTTTTTGTCCTGGGCGTTTTTTATTTATTTAAATGAGATTCATTGACCTGAGGATTTTTGATAAATCCGGCTGACATCCACCTTTGACCTCCGGTTGCTGGGCTTGTGGGGGGTCATGAATATCATTAACGGTATTGCCAGAGGGGTCTCTCCATGCGTGCGGGCCCCACCAAGTTTGGCCACTGAGGAGCGAATGCTGTGGGAGAGGAGTACCTACGAAAGTGGTGTGCGCTGAATGCATGAAAATGTGTTGTCTTGGTGGGAAGAATTCGGTGGTTAAAGGGTTAAGTGGGAAGCCTTGGCTGTGGGCAGGAAGTAAGCCAAATGGAGCACAATGCCAGTGTTCTCCTGGGCCTTGAGCAGGTGCAACCACGTGTTAGCATTGTCAGCTTACAATATCGGATCGGTTATCGGTATCGGCCTATATCGGCCATGAATAATCGGTTATCGGAATATCGGTTAAAATCCCTTATCGGTGCATCACTACTCGTGAGACTTCGAAGTTGCCAAAAAGCGATGGGGTCGTGCACTGCTCAGTGTATAATGCTGCTGTTTCGTGCAAACACCGTCGTGAGGGAGTCAGCCAAATTTGAACTAGCCCGTCTGAAGAAAGAAGAAGAAGAAGAAGAAGAAGAAAACCGATTTTGGCAGTTTGACAAATTTTTGGCGCGGTACTTTCGCGACGGTTATTCACAACACTGCTGCTTTCGCGACGATTTTTCACGACACTAGGAGTCTTCTTGGCCAGGATTTGGAGAGATTTTGAAAGATTTTTATATTGCGTGTCCGTTGTATCCCTACATATAGAGTCTACCGACTCTATGATACTAACGGTTTGCATGCACACTTCGGAAGAATTGCTAACGGAGCGAATGTGAGGGCTATGAAGTGCCGTGTCCGGAATTACAATACTGTCTGTAAATCCCCTCCCTTACCTTAGTCAGTTGTGTGTTCAGTCACACCTACACATCAATTTTGATTACTTTGGTCCTTGCAAAACCAAGTCAAAACCCCATGTCGGGTCCTGAGACAATTCCTAGTCTCGCGTGGCCTAACCCACCTAGGTCTGCCTAGTCCAGCAGGCTAGCCCGGCTCCACGATCGAATTTTCCCCAACACGGATTGACTCATGCGATCACGTGCTTGAGAAAAAGGAAGTGCTAGCTTGTTAGCATGTGTTTGAGAAAAAGTAAGTGCCAGCTTGTTAGACTAGGTCTGGCCACACAAGACTAAGAAAACTCCCACCTTGTGGATCATTGAGTCACTGGTCACGATAGTTGGCTGTGACTTGGCTGCCTTCAATGGCTTCTGCTTGAGCACCGTTCTCCTACTCTTCGTCTGATGAGCTCGACTGGACCCCCCCTGGAAGGTAGGCGCACGCTGCCTCTCATTTCCTTTGCTCTGCTTCACTTTGCCACTCTTCTCCCTCAGCCGAGTATTGCGCCTCAGCGTACTCCCATGACAGCTAGTTGAGTGACCGTTCTGGGAGGACGTTTCGGACACGGTGCTGGATTTAGAACCCTTCTCGGCGCTATGGCAGCCAAGACACACGATGGCCCCCTCCTCTCCGCGGTGCCACATCAGACTTGATGTAGCTTGGCAGCGGGAACACACAGGATCATCTCCAGCAGAGTTACAGGTGGGGACCTGATCTGCCATCTTCAAACATGTGAGATCAAAGTTTGAAGATCGAAGTTCAAAGGTTACAGTTACATACAAGTTGGAGGCATGCCAGCTGCCAGGTTGTTTACATGAAACAATGAGATAACATTATTCATAGCGGAAGCAGTACATGTAAACTTGTTACAAACTCAACTCAAACCACAGACTGGTGTATTTTGCAGATAGCTAAACATATACACAGATCACAGAATATCTCTTCATCACGACCTAGCAAATACTGCGTAGTACTGCCAGAGAAGTTTTGAGGGTTGGGCTCCCGTCTGTCTCTCAGTTATTTGACGCAAAAGTGCTTGAGCAGTGAGTCTAATTACCTAGGTCCAAATACCCTGGGCATTTTACTTTCCTGTTCCAGGAGTTTCATTAAATATTATATATTAATTTGGTGTTGTAATGTTGGAATGCAACTTGTTTCAGATTAATATCTGTTATAGTTCCTGAGATCTAAAGCAGCAAAGTTACCTGCAAAAAAATTAATCGAATAGTAAGATTTTTATCTGTTATAAACAAAATTTTATGTCACTTGCATAAAAGCAACCAGCCTGGGGCGGCTTACAAGACAGGGTTTCCCTCTATCCCACACATGACACTGAAGAGGTCTGTCCTTTCATTTTGTAAGGCAGGGCAGTGCAGTAAAAAGTGTTCTCATTCTCCACATCTAAGGAGCAGAGTTTACACAGCCTCTGTTGGAGAGGTCTTGCAGCACACCCGAAATGACCTGTCTCCACCTCCAATGGGAGGCACCCCATTCTCAGGGCAGCCATTACTCTTCTCCAGTCTGCTGGAATTGGACCAGTCACATAGGCTTCTGCGATAGGTTGGGGTTTCAATGTCCTATAGAGTCTGAGCCTGCCTGTTGTCTCAGAGCCCCGGGGGAAGGTCCATGGGGATCTACTCCACTCTTCAAGCTCTTTGGCAGCCAATGCATCCCAGGCAGAATCTAGGAAGTCCTTCCTGTTGAAATTCATCTGATCAGAATTGCACTGTGAATCTCCTAGTAGCTTCCTGACTTCTGTTGCCCAGTTATGCACTCCACCATCAGCCAGGTTGCAGCTCCATCTGAATACATCCTGTGTTATCCTCCCTTCAGGCTATAGGGTGCAAAGCCTGTGCCAATTAAAATCTCACAACTGCAAGTCTGGTATAAACTCTCATAGGTACCCAACCCATTTCCCCTTGTAATGCAACAATAGGGACCCTCATACTCACATCAAGAAAGAAACGCATGGCCCTATTTTGGATCACTTGTTGTGAAATTTGAAGCCCCACAATGCTGCTGAGTAGTCCACCACCGTGATCACAAGGGACTGGAAGAGTTTAGTGAAAGCTGAGTATGGAAAGCCACCAGCTGATCTGCTCTTACTGATCAATCTGTTTAGGGATCTGTTGGCATTAAATTTTGTTATAGTTCCTGAGATATAACACCAAAGTTACCAGCAAATACATCGTAACCTTAAATTGATGTTTTTAACCCTCATGCCCTACCTGCTATAGAAACCAGGAGCAGATGAAGTGCGCCTATGAGCAAAAAGTCAGGGAAATAAATATTAATAACATACATGTTACAATCACCACCTTAGTGCTGGCATCTCTGCTCTTCTCCTAATGGGATCAGCCCTACCGCACTACTCTATGCAGGTTTCGCTGTTGACTTTACCTACTACTGGTGATTAATTTTTGTATCTTTTCTCAATGATGATAAATAAAGTGTACGTAGGTATAATACGTACATGGAAACGTTTCCGGAAGCAAATTAATGTACACCCACACTAATAATAATTCCTATCGCCCTTGATACTACCTATTAACTGCCCCCTAAATTGAGTGAGGTAAGTAGCTACGTCCCATGGCCTGCGCCTTTTCATTGTGAAATCAATAAATGGAAAGGGTCCTCTTTTCAACTCCTAGTGTGTTGTTTAGTAGTCAACACTGACCTTGTCTCGTGTGGCCAGACCCACCTGGAGGGGAGGTCTGGCCACACAAGACTAACTCTGACCATCTAACCCTACTTTCTCTTGAGGTTATTGTGGAACAACAATAATAATAATTATTAATAAATTTTATGACCAAAGATCACACAGGCATGCCAAAGAGGTACACTTGTTGGGGAAGTTCAGTGGTGACCTGTGGCAGCTTTCGGAGGTCCAGCCACTGAGAGTAGAGATGGGGAGGTGCTTTCAGAATGTACTTCAGGACGAACTGGATGGGGAGGTGTGTAGGGATGTACATATTGTGTGTGTGTGTGTGTGGGTGGGTGGGTGCATGTATGTGTATTTGAAGAGCTGCATGTGTAGACAGTGGTTGTTTCACTGTACCATGCATGCCACAGTAGTTACAATGCTGACCTGTATGGCACTGATGACTGGCTGGAAACACACTTGATTGGCTGGAAGTGACATCACAAGCAAGCACAACTTTTCCTGTACATAAACAACAATAATAACCACTGATTAAAATTACTAGTGGAATGCAGGACATTGGAGGGCAAGCCTGAGTGAAGTGCATGCACGTGCAGGACATGCAAGGAGCAGTTGCATGACTGTCATCAGAATATTACTGGGCAATGATCATAGTCTAGTAGGCCACACAGAGGAGGTAGGACTGCTTACAGAGGTACGTGAAACTCCGCATCACATTGAGTTTCAAGAGGTATAGTGAACATAATGTGACTGACACTACCCACATGGAAACCATGAAAGATTGCCTACAAGTCAGCAAGCTGACTTTGTCTGTTCTCTCGTCGTGAATTCGTTGTTGGCTGGATGTAGCCACAGTTCAAAGCGGTGATGGATGCCTTCAATAAAATCTACCTCTCCCGTCCCATGGCCAAGGCCCTTGCTATTAACCTCTGAAATACGTAGGGGCGGGCTAATTATTGGTGATGTTTGAGTGAAGATATCCGGAGAACGGGAGCAGCTAAAAATACCGGACCTGCACCACAGGATTGTCCGTTCTCACCTACATGTGGGGGTGACATCCCCATCAGGTTTGGAGCTACAGGACTTTGACTCCAATCATGTTTTGAGGATTTTAATTGACACGTATGGTGTGTTTGTGCAGCCGTTGCACACAAACAGTATATTACATGCCATGGACATGTATAGGATCTACTACGTCGACGTGGAGGTTATGCGATTTATCTTCCGCTGGAAAGTTTGCCGAGGCAAAGCCGAGGCTAAACTTTCCCAAGGAGGATAATCCGCATAACCTCCGAGTCTACGTAGTAGATCTGGCTTTCACCACAGACATAACCTCCAAGTCAAGTTAATACGTAGCTGGATCCGGCCGGCTGCTAAACAGCTACAACTCTCTGATTCTCAGCACAGCGTGGCGATCCTTTGATGTACCGTGGAGGTTATCCTCTGCTATGACGTCATAGTGGAGGTTTATCCTCCGCGGTACATAAAAGGAACGCCCACGCACTGTGGTAGAAGTGGAAATTGCATAGAGCGAAGATAAGTGTTGCCAAAGTGGTCTCCGTACTGGGTGACAACCCTATTGTATTTGGAGCAGTGGATGCCTCAAACGAACAATTTTTATGTCTATAAGTGACTTTGTCCAAGTCAGAATGGCATGGTGATACCATAAGTGGGCGTGTCCATCCGCTCGTGACATAATCATGAAAGTCCTATTTAAACAGCTCGTAACGAGGACTTACTTTGTTGTTGGTTCATGACACTCCATCGTAGCTTCTAAGAACCTTTCAACCATCTCCAACTACGAAAAACAACGTACGGTTTATGGCAATACCGGAATAACGAAGTCCACTGCCCTTCTGTTAGCAGCTAATGTTTCAGGGGTTAGGGGACGTGGCTGCATGACTGCTTCAGGGGCGTAGCTAGGATTTGGAGACTGAGGAGGCATGGAGTTCTCTGCGTGCGCGAAGCATGCGGCGAAAAATTTTCGAGCTAATTATAAGTTAATTCACAATGTGCGCAAACAGTTGCTCTCAAAATGCTACAGCAATATGCTGGTGCCCTGACTGTCCCAGACTTGCAGCACTATCAGCGTTAAGAGTATACGCCGGCTCATGGTCAGCCTAGCTCCTGTCTCTGTCATCAGATCGAACACACATCGTACGCGGAGTGTGCGAGACTCTGGACACGCGCGTCATTATCCAGAAAAGCGAGGAGGCAACTGCCTCTCTTGCTTCATTGCTAGCTACACCCTAGCTGCTTGAAGGTAGGGTTATCCGACAAACAGAAAGGAGTGTTTATTTCTTCTGATAAATTGCATTCATAGCGCAATCAGCACTTCAATTACACCTATTCGCTGAACACGCCTCTGTGACAATAAATGTAACTTAAACAACCAGACATTCTCCGCCTGTGGGCATGGACATCTGGGCACGAGACTAGTCTCTGTCTTTGTAATAATTATTATTGTTGTCGCCATTGTCTGTCGAACCATTGATAGACTACGTCTATTATAATTTGCAAGATCCAAGCATGCATGCAAGCAAGCAAGAAAACATACGCATGTACTGCGCAATGAAGTTACGCTAGTGTGAGGCTCGCTCAGGCTCTCCCCAATGACAATTTTTAAGGCAGACTTACAATGGCGTGTGGAATTGCATTGTTGTCCACACAGAGGAACTGGTGCAGTCTCTCCAGTGCTCCCCTTCCCTCCTTATCCCTCCACAACTCACACACACCACACACCTCTTTCTCGAGCTGAGCATACCTGTGGGAAGAGGGTGGAGGATACAAGGGACAATTGATGGCTGAATTTTATTGAAACCTTCACCAACCTCTTGCACCCCTTTACACCCTCTCCACCGTACACCTTATCCTCTCACACTCTCACCCCTCACACACTTGTACACCCTCACATAATCGCACAATTGCACACCTTAACAATCACGTCCTCACTCGCTCCTACACTTTCACATCCTCACCATTCACTCACATGCACCTTCACCATCTGCCCACCTTCATTATATCCACCATCACACCCTTACCATCCAGCTGCCAGTACACCCGATCCACTATCACATCCTCACCATCCACCATCATACCCTCCCTTCCCTACCCATCACACCCCTCAGAGGCAGAGGAAGCTAGGTGTTTGAAGTGGGGGGCACGCTGCCAAAGGCAGTGTATAGAGGTGCGTAGTGTGATCAGTCTGTGCAAAGCGCGGAAAAAAAATTCACCTTCATTTCTCCTTTATCAGGATGGGCTCTTGTGGCACCTTCGTGCTTTGCACTGCAGGTTCGAGGATCGATGCTGCAGAGAGTGACGTTGAGCTAGCTACTAGGTAAAGTAGCTGGAGAGCTAGAGTTTATTAGTCCAGTCATATCATGTGCCACATCGCGTGTGCATGTTTATATTTTTGATCACATTCGCGTTAACCAAAACACTGAAAATGTAGTTCGTAGCTAGCTAGGTAGACTGGAACCAGGAGTGATTCCAGAGGTAAACTAGTAGGGGTGGCATAGTCCCTGAACTGTGAAGGTGGGAGGGGGGGGGGGGGCAAATTCCTGCCGCCTATGCCCCTACCACACCCATATGATCATCCACCATTACACACTCACATCCATCTTACCTTGACAACCCTTAACTACCATCCATTGTCACACCCCCATCACACTCTCATCATCCACCATCACACCCTCAACATCGCTCACCATGCTGGTTTCATCTCCTCTCCTGCCCTATCCTCACGGCCAGCATGGTATGCCCCCTGCCTCATCCCTTCCAGACACTCCTCCACACTCCCACCTCTTTGCCTGAGGGCAAGTGACTGCAGCTTTGCCACAAGATGCCTCTGGAGGTTCCTGCAATTGGTGATACCATTACGTGTTTGCATAATAAAGTTTAGTGCAAAACAAAAAGGTCACTTTGATAGTTGCATAACATAATTGGGGCAAGCCCCACATTAGCGTGACTTCATTGCGCTGTGTGTGTGTATGTTTGCTTGTTTGCTTGCTTGGATCTTGCAATTACCGTATAATAATATTATTGTAAATCAGCGAATTTCACTTGCACGTGCACAATAATATTCAAACTCTACGCACCTCCTCGATGCAAGGATTCGTGAACTGTCTAGCTACCAGCTCGATGGACAATGGCGACATCAAAGGAGAGACCACTCGTGGACAATGGCTAGCCTCCTCGGTGGCGACACTGACAAAGACCGGAGACTGCTCGCGGACCTATAGCTACCTGGCCAGTGATGTTCGGCTGCTAGGTTGCTTCAGCTATAAACGCTAACCTGACTCACAGTTGCTGTGATGTGCCCGAGTGTATGTTTAGTGCCATAATTTCTGTGGCCCCCGGTCACATTCTGATGACAGTCATGTGAATGCAACTGCTCCTTGCATGTCCGGATCCGAGGCTGAGGCACGCACATGCACTTCGCTCAGGCTCGCCCTCCAATGTCCTGCATTCCACTAGTAATATTAATTATTATGTCAACTTTCAGCTCTTGGATGTTGTCATCATCATTCTTCAACATAATTTATCAGCATCAAAACTGCAAACTACGTATGTGACATCAATGCAGCTCCCTTTTAAAAACTAGCCTCACATGGCAAGACCCCGTTCAGGACCAAGCTAGGTAAGGGGTCTGGGACATGGCTTGTCTCTCATGATAGCTTGTGACTATTTATAACCTTGCTGCATTCACACTTTCAGATTCTACGTACACTTCTTGCTCAGCTCAGTTCTGATGTTTCACATACTTCAGCCAGACGTGACTGAATATTGGTACACACTTGATGCACGGTGCAGGCAATAAACTGTTCTATAGCCATGTCCCAGACCCCTTCCAAGCGGTGCAGAATTAATGGAATCTGCATGGCCATGCACGCAGACTATTTCAAAACACACTATAGTTTGCTTAGGAGACACAAGAGCAGGTGCGATATAACCAAGCTGGCAGGGGGTTGGGAATGAGGTCATGGTGACCATGACTGTATAGTACTTACGGATTCCTTGCAGTGAGTGTGGTTGCCATGTCGTGAGCCAGCTGGTTCTTGCACTGCTGAAAGGCGTCCACACAGTCATGAATCTGCTTCTCGGGACAGCACCTCCTGCAACAGAGTACCAAATTAGTTTAAACTGTGAGCTTGAAGACAATCAGTGTGAGATAACAAGTGAGTCTTTAATTCTTTACCAAGCTGCAAATTAAAGTATAACACCTTGTATTAAAGCCCGGGCCCCATATAAATTCTTATGGGCTTATGGGAGCTCCTGACAGCTTTAATTTAATACAGGGTTTTTGCTTCCTTAAGCAGTTTCTTATGGTTGTTAAAGACTTGATGTGCCTTAATTGGCATGACTTGGTAATCATGCAGACGACATGGCAGCTGTTTAACCCGGCCTTTATGACTGCAGCTACGAGATTTTCAGCTTAAGTCAGTGTCAATATCCTTGGAGGTTCTGTATGAGCACAGAGGGTGGGTCAGGGGGAAGTGGGAACGTTCATCCAAACGGTGAAAGTAGCATGGTCGTGTCTGGGCTTGATGTTTAGTCAGAGCCAGGCGGGTTTTAATTCATAAATGGACCAAGACAACACCTTCTTCAAGGCCAATTCTTTCACCATCTATCTAGCTGAGTGGGTGTAGTTAGATGTACTTGGGTGTACGTAGTTAGTTAGATGTACTTGGATGGCTGAGTGCTTGCTGAACGGCACATGCACTGTGTATGGATGAGTGAGTATTCATGGTAGCCTCGTTCCCAGGCCTGCGCGCCACTTTCGGTTGCACTAAAGAAGAACTGCAAGCGACGAAAAGCTGGGCGGGGCACTGATTTACGTAGCCCCAGTCGTGGTAAGTGGATTCATGAGCAGACAAGCAAAACCCATAATCACTTTTGAGGATCTACTTGAAGGCTATAAATATGTTTGACACCCTCCACCACGTACCTACGCATCCAGCACTGTGTCTTGGCACTTCGGTGCTGAGACAATAGTTTTGTTAAGTTAGATCTACTAGCTCAAATTGAGGTATGGTTTTAGATTTTTGGCACATTTTGGAAACCATTTTCATTTTCTATCGTGTGAGATATGAAGCTGGGAAGCCATTGTGGTCAGCATAGAAAGAGCAGATGTCCTAAGAATGATTTTTAATCCCAGTCAGATTTTGGTCAAAAATTGCAGTCAGCCAAAGGCATCCATGATTTTTCATGGCTTTGGGTGCAAATTCAACCGAATGCTCCATTCATGCCGATCACAATGGAGCAAATCCCAGCTTCATACATGCCGTTCCTAGCCCAAGACACTTAGCATATCAGTCAGCATGTATAGCCTTGTTCCCAGACCGTCTATACCACATTTTCAATCCATACTGCATGTAGACAATAATAAACTGGAGATGTAGAATTTAGTCCTGGGAAACATGCAATGCATGCAGGCCACAACAAGTGGCAGCTAGTGGCAAATAAAACCACACACACATTCTGACTGACATACGTACCTTTTGTCATCTTCTGTATCCACATACACCACTTGTCTCTGCCAGGGTGGGAGGGACCTGCGGGAGGGATGGACCTCATGAAATGGTTGATGTCGATTGGTATGGGTGCATGGGTCCATTATGCCCGGCGGGGGGATGCACGTTGCCACCCATTTGCTTCACTCATATGGTGCCCTTGAATCCACACAGAAATATAAACCGCTCTGATCAATGCTATAAACAAGGAGTAAACTCTGCATACCAAACTTTTACTTTCAGATTACATTATTGGTTTGGGGGAAGTTTCCCCTTCTAAAAGCACTATAATATTACTAGAAACAAAACATCTGCTTGTGCATCAGTATGGCAATCCTGCTAGTGCATCAGTAGGGTAAATTCGAAATTTCCTTTGGCCATCCCTAGATAGAAACGTATGCTACTCTCTGACTATCATCCAGCTATGTACGTGTATGCATGGGCAGTTACCAGGCTGAAAAAATGGAAGTATCATGGGCTGCTCACACATGCAGGAATGCATCACCTCATGCAAGCAAGCTGCTTTTCAAATGTCATACATGTAATTATTTGCTCATAAATTGGCTCCTGATGTGACGGATGGGTGTATGACTATTATCATGAGTATGTCCCTACTAATCAATCACCTGTTGGGTTTGTAGTGCACTCCACCATAACCATGGTGATGGTGCAGAGTGGCAGTGCTGTGCAGCTGTTGTGGGGGGTGTGGCAAGTGGGCGATGTTTGCATGCAGGGGTGTGTGACCTTTGACCCATGCACCAGCATCAACGGAGAGAATATCCTCCCAGGTCTCAATGTGGTGGTCAGTTTGAATCTTCACATGCCTGAAGGTATACTACAGAACATTATTATAGTGATCTGACCAATCAGAGGGTTGCATTCTTTTGAGCTCTAGACAGGAAGTAAATACTCCTAATTTACCAGTCATTGAAATAATTTGCTACAGAGAATGTACAATGCATGTTGTACGTGTAATACACGTCCCCCATAATACAACACTGCCCAATTATATGGGGAGGGCTAACTTCCGTGACCATTAAATTATGTGGCTTCCGTGACCATTTGTGGCCTTGCCACTGTATGATGCAGCCATGGAGTATCCCAACTTAGGATTATCAGCGCACGCATTCAGTTTATCACATGCACTGCCCAAATTTAATGGGCAGTAATACTCTTCTCCCTAGCAGACAGGTTTATAGATAGAAGATATCAGGAGCGCACGAGCCGCCGAAGGCGGCAAAGGAGCGTCAAACTAGTATATACATGTTGTAATATCTCTCACGTCTTACGGTCATACCTATTATGGAAGGCCTTTGTGGTACCGCACAAACGCCAATTTGTTTTTCACACTTTTACGTATAACGGCCTCTTGCCGTATAAGGTAAACGTTTGGGACGGGTGAAGGACTTCGGCTAGGGCACACATGCTGAGTTCGCCGCTCCTTTGCCGTCTTTGTCGGCTTATGCGCTCCTGAAGATATATATAGTGCAGTCCAACTTGAGCTATATTCAAACCACTGGAAACAATTGATATACTGCCTAATTTTCTGGGATTACCTTGACGCTGTGTGCGTGTGTGGCTTGTAATGGGGTGTGAGTTGTGTGTGGTGCTTTGTGTGATGGGTGTGAGTGTGGGGGTTGTGTCTGTGTGCACCCTCCAGTGATGGTTCATGGGTGAGCAATCCTCCATGGTGAAGTACTGATGACTGATGGTGAGGCTGGTGTGGGTAGTGAGGGTGGTGGGACGGGTGATGATGATGGAAGGTGGGAGTGTGCACATTGTACCAGCTATGGTGCACTCCTGGTGTGTGTAGGTGTGGGTGGTGATGGTATGTGTCATGTGTATCCTTGGCGATGGAGTGAAGGGGGCACTGGGAGATGGCTAATATCACTGCAGCTGTCAGGGGCTCCTAGAACACATCACCACAAGAGAATGAAGAGTGCATTTTTGCATGACTACCGGTCTTGCAATTTGGTATTATACATATAGCTATAGCCCTAAAGTTAGTAGCTATGGCAATGTTAGGATAGGTTCATGAATTGAATTTGAATACGTACAGTTCTCCATTCCAAGAATTAACTTCCCAGTCTGACCAAACAGTGAATTGAGACAAAAGCACAACTAAGTCATCCTCGTCATGCTACGTTATTACAATTCCTCGGCAAACTATAGCTGTGCTCAATCAACTGGCGAGTAATAAGTACTGTGTATGAATGTGACTTTGTGATTGTACAAAGTGGTTATTGGTCTGGCAGGAAGTAGGGCAATGGTAAGGGCCAGGGTCAGTGCTGAATGTCCATGGGTATGCTTAAAGTATGCACTTCCTGACGGACCAAGTGTTCAGAGTTCTCTCTCTGTACTGAGGTTGGAAAGTCTAAGTTACGATGAACATGCTACATCATAAGCATGCAGACCAGTTCCACGCCAGAATCATTTCTCCCATTGATGATGGTATTGATGCACAGTATTGGGGGTTAGTGAATGTTGCTGACTGCTTGAAGGCAGGGCGCTACATGACAAATAGTACAAAAAGGAGCTTCTACCTTCAAGTTTCTCTGATGATTGCATTCTTAGTGCAATCAACACTTTTCAATTACACCTTTGCTGGACACGCCTCTCTTCACAATATGAGACTACCGTACGTATTAAGCGCCCAGGGTTTGGGGACAATAGAACGCAGCTGAACAGGGGGGTGGTGGGCGCTAGATGCGTACTCAGACTACTTAGGCATGTAGTATCTGCCCACCCATTCAGCACTGTA
Source organism: Axinella damicornis (assembly GCA_963931865.1). Lineage (NCBI taxonomy): Eukaryota > Metazoa > Porifera > Demospongiae > Axinellida > Axinellidae > Axinella > Axinella damicornis. The sequence goes on along the minus strand of OZ007506.1, from coordinate 10,954,952 downwards.
TAAACAATAAGCGCTGCGGTAAGCTGTGAATATCAATGACCGGCTAGTATATATAAGTCCATTTTCACGCAAAGAAATTGATCGCGCGTCTTTAAGCACGCCGTAGTTCACAGTAAAACGGCCTTTTTGAATGCACAACCTCGCCCAGAGGTTAAGAAATGGTGACCCGCTACAAGAAAACCGACCACTCGCAGATTTTCGCAAAATCAGCGTTCTTGGTGTCAATCGACTCGAGATTTACCGTAGAGTTCAACGGTCAAGTTATCGGGCTCAAAATAGGTTCATACGCCGAGTTACAGCCTTAAAATTGTACACGGGTAGCCCGTCCCTCAGAATACAATTATACGAGAAACGGAGCATTTTGTGTGCACGTGATGTTCCGTATACGGTCCGTGTCATAATGAATTCATCGACAAAGACAGCGAACGGAGTCGAAGACAGAGCGATAACCAGTCCCGTTGTTGGCGAGAACGTTTCCAGAAAACGTTGGAAGATACACCGCGTAACGTGTCAGTGATAGTTCGTGTCAGGCTGCGTGTCTTACTATCGAGCGACAACAATACTGTACTCAGGGCCGGCGCCAGTTTTTGAGGAGGAAAAATGGCGTTGCTGGGATTCTGACTTACGAGCGCGTAGCTAGCTATACATCCTCGAGACTTCCGCAGGCCAAAGCCGCGACCATAAGGCCAGGACAGACTGCTCCAGGTTATCGCCAGTCTTGGTTTCGAATCACGTCGATTTTCACGGTCTAGGGACGAGACCAACACACACGGAATGGAGACAGGACTAACGCGCCGTGACGGCAACCTTCGATGTATGTAGCTACCTTTCCAGCCAACTTACCGTTTTCCTTTCCACGTCGAGAGTGAGACAGTCACGGAAAGTAGTGGCAGTGCAGTGCAAAGCACGAAAGTGCTACGGAGAGCTCATCCTGCTAACTGAAAAATGAAGGTGAAAATTTTGTTCCACGCTTCGCGCGGATTGATCGACGCTACGCGCCTCTATATGCACTGCCTTCGGCAGTGGCCGTACCACTCCAAAATAGCTGGCGCCGGCCCTGCTGTAAGTCCGTTCATGCGCTAGCTAAACTGAACTCCCTTCTTTCTCCCGAGTGTTACAGTAAGCAAACAACATTGTATTGCAATGAAATCTTATGAATGGACAGAGAGAAGGTTATACTTTCACAAAATGAAAAGAAAAAAAAATGTCGAAAAAACAAATCTTCCGAGTGTAGATCCCCGTCCTCCAAATTCATATTCAGCTGCGAGTGGTCGGTTTTCTCATAGCGGGTCACTTTTAATTTTAAAACTGCATTCTTAGTGCAATCAACACTTTCAATTACACCTTTGCTGGACAACTAACTGCTGCTCAAAACTTTAGTGGTGGTGGGCCCTTCCTACACTGCTTTTGGACCCTGTGCAGTAACTTTTGCGTGAAGAGGGGGGTGGGCGCTTGATATGTGGTGGGCGCTTGATACGTACTCTACGGTATACTACTAGGTATTATTACAGTACTTATTATTTCCAACCCTGACTCTGAGCTCTGACCTTGGTCCTGAGGTCCCTCATCCTGATGTTGTGCAGGCAACAGAGGATTGCATAGACTGATTTCACCTTTGCCAGACACTGCCTCCGCTGGTGGTAGCGAACAGAACTGCTAGATAAGAACACAACACAAGAGAAGATACGTAGGTTTATTGTAGATTTTGGATTGTCTTCATGACAATCACTTATGTTATACGTACTGCAGAAAGTGTGTTGGAGTTTAGTTCTATAAGGAACAGATTACTTCAACACCACAATAGACTTGCACGCCACAAACTCTCCACACCTAATACTGATCATACCATAGAACTAAGTCATAAAACATATATAATAAGCACACTCCCCTCCCTTGAAGCAACCCATTAATTTTGTACTGCTCTGTTTTATATGTGCACAATGTGGGACTATCTATGTCCTCTATGATAGTCTAATGTATCTAGCTCTATGCATTCAAAGCTACTATAGTGTCACCCTATCTGCGTCCTGTGCTCCTGGCCCTTCAAGTGGGCCGTGTGGTGCAGCTTGAAGTGCGCTGCAGCAAGAGCCACATAGAGGTTGGGTCCCACACCAACTGTCCTGCTTGCTGCACCTTCACAGTTGCCCTTCCTCCCTACTCCCTCCTTGTAGTCTTCTACCTGTGAGGGCATGCGCGCATGTGGCATAACAATAAATCTCTCCAGATTAGGTAACACAAACTAAATTCACGGATTCTCAGGTAACCTAATCAACATTTGGAGGGCAGCGGTTTTATTATCAAATAATTAATATGATGTTATTATAACATCATCAATTATGACCTCAAGTGCAAGAGTACCAGTAGACTAGACAGGCAGACAACCATACCAAAACACAGCACAATGGCCATACTATATAATTACCAAGCAGATGTGGGTGGAGGCCGGAGGGCCTGAGAATCCATGAATTTACCTTAGCTGCATGCATGTGCACTTCTCATAAGAAGTGAAAGCTCTGGACACTAGCTGATTCAAACACAAGGAAACCACTCTGTATGATGACATCAAACTCTCAATCAAAATTCCCACAACCTCTCATAAAGTACAACTCTCAGAGATTCCAACTACTTAGCAAGGAGATATGCTGTGAAAATGTGTGAGATGGTGCTAAAATGCGTGAGACATGCCACTGTAACAGCTCAAGAGTGCACACAGCAGCTTGTTCCAGTTGCTTCATTGCTTTTGTCCTTGGCAAAAGGCCGCTCCACCACTCAACAGTTGCAGTTTGACAAGGTGGTAGCGCCTTGTCAAAACGTGTTTATCCTCTTTGATGCGGATTAATAGACACAGGTTAGGAGTCCATTTGAGTCACTCGAATTGCAGTCATCCTTGTCACAAATTAGCCATACAGCTATACACGTTCAGAACTCGTAGCACCTACATGTTATGTGTACGTGCGCCGTATTCTAAAGTCCCACTCACAAACTAAGCCTAAGCGGCTATAGATACTAATGCGTGAGATTTGCTGTAGTAAGCGTGAGTGTGTGAGATTGCGGACGAATGTGAGAGTTGGCATGTCTGAACTCTATCCCCACCGTCACCTGTACCGCTCCCTTCCCTCCTTCTCCTCTTCCTCCTTGGCATGTCAGGGTGCGAGGGAGTTTCTTGCGGAAAGTATCAGAGAGGGTGAGACAGGCCTTACTGGATGCTGTGTGGACCATTGGCGGCAGAAAGAGGGAGGGGTTGTGCACCTGGCATGACTGCCCTCCTGGCTGCTTGACTACTTTAGGGGCTCGGATATCCTGTAAGAAAACCTTAGCAGATTGTGTATGTGTGTGTGTGTGTGTGTGTGTGTGTGTGTGTGTGTGTGTGTGCATGCATGTGTGTTGGTGCGTGTACGTGCGTGTGTGTGTATGTGTGTGTGTGTGTGCAATGTGGGTGTGGGTGTGAGTATGTGTGTGTGTGTGTGTGTGTGTGTGTGTGCATGTGTATGTGTGTATGCGAATGTGGTGAGACTGTAACATTTCTATAGCCTCATTCCCAGGCTCTCCCACACGCGAAGTACTGTAAGCGACGAAAAGCTGGGCGATGGCCTGGGAACGAGGGATACAACATTTCCACACTTACTGCACTAACAATTTTTATTTTCCAATAGGCAAACCTGTCCAATATATTTCCTGTATTGGACAGCCCATATTGGACAACTTTTAATAATAATGCACCTCATCGATTGCGTTAATTAATGTATCTTGGAAATGGAACATCACTTCAGAATCAAAAGTTGGTCTAAAACCATTGAATGGGTACATGTAGCTGTCCAGTACTGCAGGACACTGAACTTGGCCTGTATGTAGGTTTGCCAAATACTACACAGACTCGTTCAATATCATGCATTGGTCACGGAAATCCTCCTCACATTTCTCTCATCCTCTCTCCTGAGTACATCTCTGAAGGCACTCCCAGCATTCATCTCTTGGGTGCTGCGCTTGTTGGCCCCCAGGGCAAGCCGCAATGAGGAGAGCCCAGCATTAATTGAGTGAGGGAGTGGCTCATGTTGGGAGGAGAGGTGAACCACTTTGATCTGAGGATGATGATAAACTGGGCAATTTATTATGCTGGCTTCATTCCCAGACCATCTGCAAAACAGTGAGGAGCCATCTATCAAAACGTTGGGACCAGCTTGGGAACGAATGTACATGATCACCTAGATCTAGCCTGCATGACTGTGTAATAGCACCAAGCGTGTAATGTCAGAACAATAATGTCGATGGGTCCACCACTATGTTTTGCAGGTTATCCAATAATTATTGCTTACTGCCACCCAGTGCCAGGGGTTTAAAAACATCCATGCTGACCAAAGACGATACGTATGTTTCCTTGAGTATACCCATTAACCCTTTAACCCTTTAACCACCGAATTCTTCCCACCAAGACAACACATTTTCATGCATTCAGCGCACACCACTTTCGTAGGTACTCCTCTCCCACAGCATTCGCTCCTCAGCGGCCAAACTTGGTGGGGCCCGCACACATGGAGAGACCCCTCTGGCAATACCGTTAATGATATTCATGACCCCCACAAGCCCAGCAATCGGAGGTCAAAGGTGGATGTCAGCCGGATTTTCGCCCAGTATTTCCCTAAACTTGGGCCAGATCTGACTGATGGCACACCTTACACCACCAATTTGCAGGTTTTCTTGAGGCCCTGGGTGGGGTCTATGAATATCATTAGAATCAAAAATTCTCGGGTCAATGAATCTCATTAAAATCAAAAAACGCCCACGACAGGCGAAGGGGGGGCGCAGCCCCCCCTTTCGATACCCCCCCGCTTGTACGATTAGTGGGGGAGGCGCGCTGAAATCTGACCAAATTTTTGAGTTCGGCCCTCAAAGTTGTCCCTAGGCCCTCTGAAGCCTTTTTGGTCTCTTTTTGGACTGACGAGAAGCCCTACAAGTGCATAGGGTCTAAATGACGCCTATAGACGTCAATGGGGCTTAAAGGGTTAACCACCGAATTCTTCCCACCAAGACGACACATTTTCATGCATTCAGCGCACACCACTTTGGTAGGTACTCCTCTCCCGCAGCATTCGCTCCTCAGCGGCCAAACTTGGTGGGGCCCGCACACATGGAGAGACCCCTCTGGCAATACCGTTAATGATATTCATGGCCCCCCACAAGCCCAGCAATCGGAGGTCAAAGGTGGATGTCAGCCGGATTTTTGCCCAGCATTTCCCTAAACTTGGACCAGATCTGACTGATGGCACACCTTACACCACCAATTTGCATGTTTTCTTGAGGGCCTGGGTGGGGTCTATGAATATCATTAGAATCAATAATTCTCGGGTCAATGAATCTCATTAAAATCAAAAAACGCCCACGACAGGCGAAGGGGGGCTGCCGCCCCCCCTTTCGATACCCCCCCGCTTAGGCCTGAGGATTTTATGCTGGGAATAATTTGAGCATAATAGGCTGACGGAAGAATTGAGAATAATTTGGGAATAATCCGGAAGTTTTAGAGGAATAATCTAATTTCTCTTCCAGAAGTCTAACATGTGGCCATGTGGTGAGGTCAAAATGGCGGACAGTAGTGAAACGAGTGCAGCTAGTGTTGTGTCTGTTGACCCAGTCTGCGTCGACTCAGACCAAGAGCCAGACGCTGTGCCTCCTACGTTTCTGAGTCGCCTTCGCGCAGCTGATCCTGCCGATATATCGAGACCACGGAAGTTGAAGAATTGAGAATAATACACGTTTTGTTGAGCATAACTGTTGCTTGAGAAAGAATAATACTCGTATTTTGTGAGAATACAAGAATAGAATGATGGGCTATTTTTGGAGAATAATATCCTCAGGCCTACCCCCGCTTGTACGTTTAGTGGGGGAGGCGCGCCGAAATCTGACCAAATTTTTGAGTTCGGCCCTCAAAGTTGTCCCTAGGCCCTCTGAAGCCTTATGGTCCCTTTTTGGACTGACGAGAAGCCCTACAAGTGCATAGGGTCTAAATGACGTCTATAGACGTCAATGGGGCTTAAAGGGTTAATTGATAATTCTCCAGAGGAGTAAATTTTCTCCAGTTTTCAAACTCCACACACGCTCATAATTATAAGCAATCATGTGACTCTAACCACACCCACCCATGGCCATCAAGGGACATTCAAGTCACAGCTCTCAGCAGACCGTCACCTGTCTAGACTGAGAAAAAAGTTTCACCGCCAGAAATGGAAGCCCTACAAGGCGAGAGGACTGTTTTCTCGGCCAATTTGTGCAAAGGAAGAGAGAAATGGGCCACCGGGCTCCAAACAAGAGCTTTTCAGGACAAACCCAGACACGGCCATGCTGTCTGCACCCTTCGGGTGCACCTACCCCCTCCACCTTTCTGCTCACGCTGAACCTATCTTCAAAGGACATTGCCGGACGTGACATCACAAGATTGAAGTCTCATGCCATCTGTAGACAGCTTTATCGGTTAAGTGTTAACAGTATCAGGCTCACCATCAGTTGAGGGTCACATGCATTGCTGCAGTCTTCTTCATGGTCTTGAATGAAATGGTGACGACTGAATGCCTGCAATATTAAACACACACGTGCAAAGAATAAGTCACTGTTACTGACGGTATGACATTCAGAAAAAGTGGGAGGGGCTCTCACGTGTGAGTATGCTTGATGTTTTGTGATGGCGACGCCAAGTTGCTCACCAATCAAGTCGTATACATCTGTATGCTTGAGATTTGCGAATGTTTTGTATGGAAGATGGTTGTAAGCGAAGAACCCGGTATGTCTGTGACCTTGGCGCCGCTCATAATCCACGAGCCATTTGTCCGGAAGGTCTGATATGAAGTGCACATCATTTCTGGCTAAAACCTTCGTACAAGTACAACCCCCGGGACAAAGTGGTGGCAGAGTTTTCCTCTCAAACTGACTTCGAATCTGTTGGAATACGTCTGCTTGAGGCATGTCGAATACTGTACTGCACAGCGTCTTTGTATGCTAGCTCGATCGTATCCAGGCCCTTCCGCGTGTACGTGTGGGCCTGGGATCGGGAACGAGGCTATTTGTAATTTGCGTCTACCAGTACCAGTACGCATGCGCAAAGACGCAACACCACGGAGAATGCCCAAAGTGCACACATAGTGCATGTCATCTGTCCTTGAGAATTCCTACCTAGAGCACCTACTTAATTGGTTCGCACTTGGAGCAGCTCAACACTGGAAAGTCCCTCCAAAAAATCTGCCTTGCCCTATAAAATTGCAGTTCTGAACTGGTCAAATGCTGTCTCACACTTTGAACTGTCTGCATAGTTATGACCATGTCACCATACTGTCAGTATTGCATACTGTACACGTATAATTATATCTCTATAGGCTAAAGAATTTTCAGTCAGTCACACCAGCTCCTCCCACCATAATATTTCAGTGATAATACATTACATAACAACATTGCCTGCATACAAAGATGTCGTGCTATCTTTCAAATGCTTTCCTGTCATGCAATCTGATCAGTGCAACAATGTGTGCTGGCAGCCCTATGTTCCTGTAGGGGATGCCTTCTGAAACGATCCGGTTTGCTGCCTGGCACAGGAGAGATAATGGTCCACTGGAATACATGACTACTTTCACAACATCATTCGTGCACTGGTACATGGCTGTCTGCCCCTCAATGCTCACAGCATCCATATGAACTCCACCAGAAATCAGTGGCGACACAAGTTCTTGAACGTCCAGATCGTCGTACTGATTAGCCTGCTCAACTGCAATGTGAATGGGTCTCTTTCCACTTACGTCTGGAGCATTGATCACCTCATCTGCTCCCCACAGCAGCAGCGCTTCGATCAGTGGTGCCAAATTTGAGTACTTGTCGTAAATCTGCTCCTCGTCTTCAAGAATCGAGAAGTTCAGGAGTGCATAGTGGAGCAGTGTAGAGCTCTCCACGGCGAAGAGATACTGATTCACAAATCGACAGCCAAACTCCTCGCATTCCTGTGACCATACGTTCTCCACTGCCATCTCCTCTGTACTCACTTCCATATCATAGTAGAGCCATGAGGCAAATATGTACAGGATGATACCCAGGATAATTTTGACATCAATGAAGAGCGCATTGTCGGATTTTCCCTTTAGGTACTCCAAAATCTCAAGCTCTTTGAAAGCAAATGCAATATACCGCGCGAAGTTGGGCTTGTGTTCATCGTGTACCATGTGCCAGATTCCACAAGCATACTGTGACAGGTCTTTTTCCAAGTCCCTCTGCAGCCCTTCTGAGTGCCCGTACCTTGCATGCTTGATCTCCTGCTCACACACTTTCACCTCCATGTCCATTGCCCTGAACCAGAGGAGCTCGCACTCACGATAGTTACCGTGGTTACAGAACCACATGCCTCTACGAATTAGAAAGTAGATAAGTCCTTGGTCCCCATACCCCATACATCGCTCCCGGATTAATAAGTTCTGGAAGTAGGCTTCGTGACGAGAAAAATTGGGTTCAGCAGAGAGCTTGTGCAGATCCTCCAAATCTTTCACTTCTCGTCGATTCCCGTAGCTATCTATCGGTGGAAGGAATTCTGTTTCCAAGTTGTTTTCCTCTCGAATCGTGAGGCCTCTGACCCACAACTCTCGTGAAGCCATTGTCAGCCCCCTTGTGCTGATCTCACAGCGTGTAGACCCCAACAACAGGAGGGCATCCGCTTGACATGATGGGGGGCAGACTGGATGGCCACTCAATTCCTCCACCATCTTGCGCTGGCCGGTGGAGGCAGCCAAGAACAATGGACAGGGAATATAGCCCTCTTTGGTCGGATTGGCTTCTTGGAACATGGGGGAGAGGCCAATTGAGAGCAGGTATTTGACAATTTCCACTCGACCCTTTGTAGCAGACAGGTGCATCACCGAATAGCCGTTAATGGTGGTCTGGTGAACATCAGCTCCGTTTATGACAAGATACTTGACAGCTCTCATTTGGCCTCTCATAGCTGCAATGCACAGCGGGCTCTGACCGATACAGTTTGGGGTGTTAATTTCAGCACCACTGCCCAATAGGAAATCCATTACCTCCAGGTGGCCATGAAATGAGGCTCCCCTGAGGGGGGTAGAGTGAGTGAGGGTGGACTTGTTCACTTCAGCACCGTGGTCGACCAGCAGTTTCACGATGTCCAGGTGACCCCCTGTGCTTGCTGCCCAGAGCGCTGTCGCACAATGGACCTTCTTCTTTGTGGTGATTGAAATGATGGTTGCTGAGTGGTTTATGTCTACCACATTCCCAAAGGTCTTCAAAAAATACTCCACCACTTCTTTTCGGCCATACTGAGCGGAGAGGACGAATGGTGCGGACTTCTGGTGGGTGGGGTCAGGACAGAACGTTTTGGGACCTACACGACAGTTCCTGGCAGTAAGCAACTCATCCACAAAGTGAGAGAGATCGTCCAGTCGTCCGTCCCTCGCTAGGTCGCACACCGCTTGGTATTCCTCTTCTGATAAAACGCATTCGGACTCGCATTCCGACAGTTTCTCCCCCTCCATCTTATCAACAAAGTAGGAGTGGCTGTTAAACATGTGATGTCACGTGAGCACACTTTAGCTTGCTGCTAGCTAGCTAGCTATATCGGCCTAGGCATATAGGGCGTGCTGCTGCTATAGCCTCTGTGATCACAAGTGCCTTGGTAAGTCAGAAGTGTACTGTCGGTTGTTGTAGTCATTTTGTGTCTGCTTAAGGACTGCACTTCAAATACTTTATGAGCGCAAATTATGTATAGCGGTGAGTAAGCTATCCCAACGATGTAAAGATCGAGGTTGGCTGTTAGAGCCTTATTGGAGTATTGATGTTTCAGAATTGAGGTCTAGATTATCTCCCCTCCTGCATCTTCTTGTGCAGGTGCTGCTGTCGGGAGTGTATGTGTGTGGGCAGACTGCAAACATGACAACCTCACCCTATCATATTTCGTCCTTGTTGGACAAGGTACACTGGAAATCAAGTGTTCCGTTGGTCCACCTCTTGCTGTAGTCTCGCATAGCCGGACTCCATTCCGCATGGAGGGAAGAGGTCTGGGGCATGCAGTTTCTTGCCCTGCGCCGTGGAGTGTGGGTGCAGTATTCAGTCACTGATCTGATTAATGAGAATATTCAACATTCGAGTCTGAGTGGAACGTGAAAAGTGAACTGCATGGGGCCCAAGAGCTGGAAGACTAGTAGATATCAAAATCGCAAGTGCAGCAAGGTCACAAGTTTCATTTTAGTGGTTGCTGTAATTAAATTCCTGAGTGACAAGCCGCTCCCTGGCCATGTCCCAGATCCTTTCCCTCCATGTGGAATGGGGTCTGGCCACACAAGACTACTTACTCCTACTCCTTTTCAATACATACCGTAGTCGCGCGTTATTAGGCGCAGCTCACTTATAGGCGTGTCACGAAAAAAATGGACCCCCCCAAAATGGTTCCCCCCGGTCCAAATACTTCGAAGTATTTGGACCCCCACCCCCGGTCCATATACTTCAGATACTTCGAAGTATTTGGACCCCCCGGTCCGTGTACTTCAGAGTAGTACTGAAGTATTTGGACTCCCTCTGAAAAAAGTGGACCCCCAAGGGGTCCAAATACTTCGAAGTATTTGGACCCCCGGTCCGTGTACTTCAGATATTTCGAAGTATTTGGACCCCCCGGTCCATGTACTTCAGAGTAGTACTGAAGTACTGAAATAAGTGGACAAGCAGTGATTTTGAAAGTTTATTATCTTAGCATGAAAACTACAATGTAATAAAACTTATGATCAGTAGATAAAAAAGTTGAAGGGACATTTACGCATGTAACATGGTACCATTGTTTACAGGTAGAACGCTCCACCATGCATTCTCTGGCATCCTACACGTGCAATAAACTGGGACTTCCTGGGTTGATCTGACCATCGTTTTCTTTGATCTCCTCTGACAAATGAATGGGAACATTTCCATCTTCCTTTCCTCAAAGCACTGCCAGAGATGTTTTTTCATCCTGCTTTGGTCGAAATGGTAGTCTTCTGGTCGTTTTCCCAAGGCAAGTAGCAAAGGCTACTGCAAACAGACCACAACTCATTTTTATTCTCACCTTAGACTGACTGGCTCGGACAGTCGTCCCAAAAGACGACAAAGTGGACCAACCAGCGCTTCCCAAGATTCAAAGTGTGAGGGGTCCAAAAACTTCAAAGGGGGTCCAAATACTTCGGTAAAAGTTGGACCGGGGGTCCAACTACTACGGGGGTCCAAATACTACGTGACAGGCGCATATTCACGCTGCAGTCTTCGTCCAGAAACTGCCATTTTCAATCCTACGGTGTGAAAAAAGCTATAATTCGAATTAAAGCACACTTCCTATTTGAGGAATGTCATTCGTTATTAGGTGCATCTTGCTTATAGGCGGATTTTTCCTTCCTGTGGAGTTGTAGGCGCATGTGCCTAATAACGTGCAACTACGGTAATGGTCATGTTAGAAGAATTCGGTGATGGTAAAGTTCGGTGATGGTAAAGACAAGTGTTAGTAGGATACTTTATTGATAGTCATCAATGCAGGACTGTGTAGTCCCTCTGCAGGGACCAATAATGCATTGTTTGAAATGAACTACTGACCATCAAATAGTCTCTGAGCGCATTCTTGACAGAGACAGCCACACGTCACAAATTAGTCAGCTACAGTATGGTACCATGTTGTCCAAAAGTCATGCATCCTATCGTGGGCTCAAAAGGTGATGTCATCCACAGGCAATTTAGAAGGATGAGGATCCATACCATGGCCTTCAGTGTAAACATTATTGATGAGTAAAGGCAGGTGCATCTAGAGTCCCAGACTATGGCTCTAAAATCAACGGGGATGGTTTGAAACACATAAATTGACAACAAGGCCGTTAGGCAATACGAAGTCCTCGGGATTATGAGCACTATTTTATGTTGTCAATGTATTCAAATGGTACTTTTCGTTGATAAGTTATCACTCATGGTGAACATATGCTGAACAAACCAACCTTGAACTGTGGAGGGGTTCAGCATCAGTAAGGTAACTGCTCAACTGCAGTCTCAAAAATGCTACATGTATTGCATGCAACTTCAGTGATCGCATAGGTTATTGATACAAGTAGCTTCGCTTGCTCATGGATCAGCTACTTCCTCATTCGCCTTGCTCCCCGATTGCGTCCGCTTTAGCTACTGCTCCCTGATTGTGTCTGCTTCAGCTGTAGCTCCCTGATCACGTCCGCTTCAGCTGCTGCTCCCCGATTGCATCCGCTTCAGCTGCTGTTCTCTGATTGCATCTGCTTCAGCTGCTGCTCCCCGATTGCGTTCGCTGCAGCTGCGAGGAGGAAAGGGAAGGGAGGGAGGAGGAGAGGAGGGAGAAACGCTTAGTCAGTATTGAGCATTCTTTGGCCTGTCATGTTAGACTTGTAAACCCCAGCTTTCCAGAGACTCAATGCCAGATGTAACACAGTGTATCATTTGTTCAGATGGGATCAGTGGACAAGGATTTTCGCTTCATGGCGACCAACGATCTGATGACAGAGCTCCAGAAGGACTCCATCAAGCTGGATGATGACTCGGAGAGGAAGGTGGTGCAGAGTGTGCTGCGGCTGGTAGAGGATAAGAATGGGGAGGTGCAAAACCTTGCTGTGAAGTGGTGAGTGGGAAGGGAGGGGAAAGTAGTATAATACTACTTTATATTCCATGGTGTGTTCTGTTTTCCTCCCTGCTCTTCATCTTCCCTCCTCTTCTCCCTCCTCTCATCCTCCCTCTCCTCCTCCTCCTTCTTCCTTTCTTCCTTCCCCTCCTCTTCCTCCTATCTTCCTGACCCTCCTCTTCTTTCTCCTCTGTCCTCTATTCCCTCCTCCTTGTTCCTCCCCCTCCCCCTCCCCTCCCCCCCCCCCTCCCTCCCTCCCTCCCTCCCTCCCTCCCTCCCTCCCTCCCTCCCTCCCTCTGTCACTAGCTTGGGTCCTCTTGTGAAGAAGATTAAAGACAGCCAGATAGAAGTGGTGGTCAACACACTTTGCAATAACATGTTTTCTGACTCAGAGCGACTCAGGGATATCTCTAGGTGGGCACTGTCAGGATTGAGTCTTTGATTGTCTTTCTGTTGGCTATCAATGGTATCCATGGTTATGTGCAGCAGAAAGGTTTGCCATTAGTACCAGGTGTTATCTCTGATTAGACAGTATGAATGCAAAACATTGTAGGGTGACCCTGAATGAATGCATATGCAGCTCATATACGTAGGCTATCATATTAGATTGTAACTCAACCTCAAAATACAGAATTGCAAGATAAGAACTGTGTCCTGCCTAGCAGGTGCGCCACACACAAGTGACACAGCCTACAGCTGTATGCATGCTGCACACTGTTCCAGCACACCCATGTGTTCTGCAGGACATGTACAGATGGCACGGACAAATGGAAGCACTCTCATTGTCTTTTCTTGCCATTCAGTAGCTCCATCACTTTAGCCATTGAAATGAAGAGGTAGGTCTACAAGGTTCTTCACCACAAGGACCACTCTTGCCATACCCTTTTTGCTATGGAGTAGCACCCATCGCTGCAGCCATTGAAGAGGTACATGTAGGCTCATGAGTGCATAGTCTCCGTCCTTTTTTGGCCATCATGATTTAGTTGCGTCCCCTGTTCGTTGAGTGACTTCATTGTTGACCACTTGTAAAGTAATGCCTTGACGCCAGAACCTTTCAGTTATTTGCATACAGACGGACATAAAACACAGCTCACGTACTACACATCTGTGTGGGGCTCATTCAAGCTCACCCTGATTTATTCACTCTAGTGTGGGTCTGAAGACTGTGATTGCAGAGCTGCCTTGTACCACCCAGGCAGTTGCCACTAACGCCAGTAGGAACATTACCGGAAAGCTGGTGGATGCCATCGCACGACCAGTGAGTGTGGGAAAACCAGTGAGTGTGGGGAACCAGTAAGTGTGGGGACACTGTGAGACTAATGGGTGTGGGGAGACTAGCCTCGTTCCCAGGCCTCCCACGCTATGGGGAGACCAGTGGGTGTGCCAGTGAGTATGGGGGTGAGGAGAACAGTTGGTGTAGGGAGACCACTGAGTGAGGGGAGACCGTGAGACTAGTGACTGTGGGGAGACCAGTGAGTGTGGGGAGACCAGTGAGTGTGGGGGGACCAGTGAGTGTAGGGAGACCAGCAAGTGTGTGTGGTGAGACCCGGGGTGACCAGCGAGTGTGGTGAGACCAGTGAGTGTGGGGTGGCCAACGAGTGTGGTGAGACCAGTGAGTGTGGGGTGACCAGCGAGTGTGGTGAGACCAGTGAGTGTGGGGTGACCAGTGAGTGTGGTGAGACCAGTGAGTGTGAGGTGACCACTGACCAGTGAGTGTGGTGAGACCAGTGAGTGTGAGGTGACCAGTGAGTGTGTGTGGTGAGACCAGTGAGTGTGGGGGTGACCAGTGAGTGTGGAGTGACCAGTGAGTGTGGTGAGACCAATGAGTGTGAGGTGACCAGTGAGTGTGGGGTGACCAGTGAGTGTGGGGTGACCAGCGAGTGTGGGGTGGCCAGCGAGTGTGGTGAGACCAGTGAGTGTGGGGTGACCAGCGAGTGTGGGGTGACCAGTGAGTGTGGGGGGTGGCCAGTGAGTGTGGGGTGACCAGTGAGTGTGGGGTGACCAGTGAGTGTGGGGTGACCAGTGAGTGTGGTGAGACCAGTGAGTGTGGGGTGACCAGTGAGTGTGGGGGGGTGACCAGTGAGTGTGGGGGGGTGGCCAGTGAGTGTGGGGTGACCAGTGAGTGTGGTGAGACCAGTGAGTGTGAGGTGACCAGTGAGTGTGAGGTGACCAGTGAGTGTGGTGAGACCAGTGAGTGTGAGGTGACCAGTGAGTGTGGTGAGACCAGTGAGTGTGAGGTGACCAGTGAGTGTGGGGTGACCAGTGAGTGTGGGATGACCAGCGAGTGTGGGGTGGCCAGCGATTGTGGTGAGACCAGCGAGTGTGGGGTGACCAGCGAGTGTGGGGTGACCAGTGAGTTTGGGGGGTGGCCAGTGAGTGTGGGGTGCCCAGCGAGTGTGGGGTGCCCAGCGAGTGTGGTGAGACCAGTGAGTGTGGTGAGACCAATGAGTGTGGGGTGACCAGTGAGTGTGAGATAACCAGCGAGTGTGGGGTGACCAGCAAGTGTGGTGAGACCAGTGAGTGTGAGGTGGCCAGTGAGCTAGAGTGTGGTGAGACCAGTGAGTATGAGGTGACCAGTGATATATCGAATGTGAGGAGAGCAGCGAGTGTGGGGACTGGGGAGACCAGCTTTGCTTATGATGGAACTGCTCTTCACCAGGACTTGAACCAGTATGTGATGCTGGAGACCCTTGACATTGCTGGCGACCTGGTACACAGATATGGAGGTGGGGGCTATGAACACATACTCTCACACCACACACACACATACACGCATCACATACACGCATCACATACACGTACACTACACAACGTGCACCACCTTGAACATAATGGGCATGGCTATAGCCTCAGTCCCTGGCTCTCTCATCAAAAGAGGGATCCTTGGTCAGGAGGCTGGAATCGATATATGGCTCACTATTTTTGTCTCGGCACCGAAGTGCCGAGACACAGTGCTGGATGCGTAGGTACGTACGTACGTGGTACGTAGGTACGTACGTAGGTACGTACGTACAATGGATTGCAGTTGCGTTGGAAAAAATTCTGCGTATCGCGTAAACGCATGCGTACGCACGTTTAATATTATGTCGGCACATCATTTTGAAATGTACCCAGGAAAGTTGTCAAGCAATATTGTCTACGATGTCGTCTGCTGAGCCTGGACGAAGAAAGGCTTACGCCAATGACCTCAGGTGGCGAATTGTGTACCAGCGGATAGGGATGCACTTGCCATTGGAGAAAATCGCTAGAAATCTGAATGTATCGACTAGTACAGCCTACCGCACTAATGCACTGTTTCAACGAATGGGCAGTGTGGACCATGTTGGTCCACAGAAGCGGCGGCCAGATTTGAGGCGATTGGATGAACGCAGTGAGCTTTTTGTGATTGGGTTAGTTGTTGACAATCCATCCTTGTATTTAGGAGAGGTATGTCAGAAGGTGTACGAGGTTTATGGAACCAATGTATCACCGCCTACCATTTGTCGTCTCTTAAGGTCGTATGGAATAACTCGAAAGAAGGTGAGATTCGTTGCTCTTCAAAGATGCAAGGTCTTTCGAGGCAACTTCATGGCTCAGTCCTTCATGTTCAGCACTGGTCATCTCCGAGCCCACCAACCCAGAGGTGCAGATGGCAGCGATTGCGTTGGTTTTTCTTGTCCTTGAATGGAAGTCTACTGGCGTTTGACCTCGTAGGGCATATCCCAGTCTAGCCGCTAGCCCCACTCCGCCTGGCCAGTCAAGCGGGTGCGTGGCGAAGCCGCGCGCAGAGGGCGGAGAGGGTCTAACGAACATTGCACTTGATCACGTTTCTGTGGAATGCCAATTACATGTACCTGTGAACCGGTGAAGTGCCAGCTAGAGTTGAGGACGAGTTCTGTACCCTTGGAGGCATCCAGGTTGGACTAGTTTAGCTCGAGTGTAGGCATTTAGACGCTCTCCGCCGGGCTGATCGCACGTGAACGGCTTGATTTACAACCATGAGAGTCATGAATAAAATTGGAACGAATCGCTTCAGTGAGATCTGATTGGTCAATTGAAACGCAATCAAGTGGAATGTTTGCTAGACCCTCTCCGCGCGCGGCTTCGCTGCTTGCCCGCTTGACCGGCCAGGCGGAGAGGGGCTGGCGACTAGACTGGGCATATCCATACTTTCGCGATTGATCGAGCATCAGACCCAGTTTCGTCTATCCACACAAATTTGTCGGAGCTACAGTTGACCAAGATATTTTCTTTGATTATCTTCGGGAAGTATAATACCAAACATGATGCCTTTTAACGGCACTATAATGCCAGATCTATTGCAATAATGGACAATTTGTCAGTGCATCATGTCAGAGAGGCTTTGGATCTGTTTCATCAAGCTGGAATCCTGGGAATGTTCCTTCCACCATACAGTCCTGACTTAAACCCTATGGAAGAGGCATTTAGTTACGTGTACATCAAGTCATATTTGAGGAAACACGATGAACTGCTTCAGGCTGTCCCTAACCCACAAGACATCATCATCACTCCATTACTGCTATATAAGCACTGCCAGTCTTGGATCTACCACAATGGATACAACACTTGTTAATAATGATAACAAACAATACTTCACATTCATGACATTGTAGGCGTATGCAATTATTCATTTCATGTCCATGACAAAATCCTTGCAAGTTAAAATCAGTTCCGACCAGTGTCAAGTGATCAAGAATCATAGGTACAGAGGCCACAATACATTGGTGTGGGATTGGGTGGTTCAACAACAGTCTCACTTCAGTGGTTAAAGTTTTCCTCCAAAATAGTATGCTGTAGATCATCGTAAGTCTCCTTCGTGATGCCTCCCTTTTCCAGCAGCAAATGCCCAATCTCCGGCTGCTTCATGCACTCGGTGCGTAGGGTTACGTACCCGTTTACTAGGAGAAATTCCACAAGTGGGTGAACTCGGGGATCCAAGAGGGCCAGCAGTGTCCTTCGAAGTACATGTCATTGACTTCTTGTGCGTTGTGCCTACAAAGTAAGGCAGATTAGTTGGAAACTCCAGCGATCCGTGCTTTTGAGACTGGTACATATGGGCCCAGCAATTTAGCTGCTCAACCGTGTACAAGGTACCATGATTCCCTCTCAACTGCTGTACAAGTTTTTCTACCTCACTGAGAGTCTGCAAATCGGTTGGATGCAGTTTGCTTTGACTTCTTTGTACTCGCAGTGTCCCCTCCTGCTTTGCGGTTTTTTTGGCTGGCAACTACCTTGCTGGTCATCCATAGCCTTGAAACACCAGAGCATAACATCTTGCTTCCCATACATTTGAAATCGTCATCCCCTGTTAACCACTGTGTCCTTCCCTTCAGACCATGCCCGGGCTCGATATACCCAAGCTGAGTGAAGCCACATGGAAGTACGCCAGACAATCAATCCCTCAGATCATGCAATGTTTCAAACCTATATAGTTGATTTCACCTTGTGGCATGCTGTAGTCACGTTTGAGCTCTGGATTAATGAGTTTGATCCGCAACTAGGTTTAGCTTGCTGTTGAGGTGGGGATGTCACGTGCGATGAAGCTGTAGCAGCTGGTAACCCGTGTGCAACAATGGACTACTGTGGGACTGGGTACGGTCACTTTAGTTGTTGACAAATTATTGGAATTACACTGAAGTGGGAAGGGATTTAGAAATCAACAGCAAACATAATACCTGGTGGGCATCAATAAGAAATACCTCTACTAGTGGCCAGTGTTTCAAGGACTGTACAAATTTAGCACACTACCTGAACTGCAAATGAGTTCCCGAGAATGGGGAAACCAAGTGTACACCGGTAGAGAGTGTCTAAATAGGCATCTCCAGGAGACTTCCAGTCCGCATTAAACAGTTGTGACCAGCTGTCATCGAGGTCTTCACTCCTAGCCCTCTCCATGGTATAGCTGCAATGGATATAAGCTCTCCTGAGGGACTATCAAACAGCTCACAGCACTCGAGTAGCAAACTCAACCAAGAACCTTCAACGCTCAGACGCTGAAGCTACATGCATATATGTAGCCAGGAAAGGCGGGATGAGCATGGAACGGGAACACAATTATCAGGTTCCGTACAGTACGGAATACGGTGTCATAGTGTAGAGTGTCCCCCCACAAAATGTCCCCCCGGACATTATTCACTGGTGAATAATGTCCCCCTACGTAGGACATTATTCGCCAGTGAATAATGTCCCCCCTCAGTGAATAGTGTCTCCCCCTAGGACATTATTCACCAGTGAATAATGTCCCCCCTAGGACAAAATTCACTGGTGAATTGTCTTCTGTCTCCAAGCCGTTTAAGACTTAGGGTTGCCAACTTGTCATAAATGTTCAACTAAAATAATGTTCAACAGAGTTGCTAGCTATATAAATCACTTGTACCTTGGGGTGTCAATGACTACATCAGCTATATTGCAACAGGATTGATGGTACCACCATAGATAATAGAACGTAAACACTCTATTATCTATTATCCTTGCACAAAGAGCATTGTACTAGTGCCCCCTTAGCGATGTGTGCACGAACGCGAAAGTGTTTTGCTCTTTCTTCTCGTTTTTAGAAAAACCGGTGGGGTAGCTATGGAAGGTGAGCAACTCGTAAATCTCGTCGTACTTGGGGTCCATGATATAAAGATCACCAGTACAGCGCAGCGCTACATCGTTCGATAACCTTCGCAGATCAGCAATCGCCTTGGTGGCGCATACGCAAGGGGGGACATTATTCACAAGGGGACATTATTCACTCCGACAACGGAAACAATTTTCCAACGAAATGTAAAATCTCCGTACGAAGAGCGTGAGCAACTTGATTCTGACAGTGGAGGTGCGCTGTCACAAGGTGTAGGGCATGACGGAAGCTTTTACGGATACGCTGTAGAGTCTATAGCTGTGCAAAAACGAGCAGTTCTGTTAACCAAAAAGCCGTATTTACTGCTTTTCTCGAGCGAGACAGCAATTAAATTAACCTCGATGACAGCTAGCTCACACCAACTTATGATAGAGATTGGTCGGTATCACAGTCCTCCCATCCCAGTACATGATCGCCTTTGCCCAACATGCAATGTAATTGAAGATGAAGAACACTTCATGTTGGAATGCACCCAATACAACAGAGAAGCGCTGATCAACTGGTGCACTAACAACCACCCAACATCTCCAAAACAGCGAAAGATTCCAGTTCATCCTTGGAACAAGAAACACCAAGCTGATAAACCTAACTGCCTCCTTTGTCCAAAGAAACGAACCACTAGTTAGCTAAGCAATAATGGTCATAGTCTTAACTCATGTTGACTACTGGGTCTCACTGCCCCCAAATTGTCATTAAAATTTGAATAAGTCAAATAAATCAAAAGTGATTATGGGTTTTGCTTGGCTGCTCATGAACCAAGACTGGGGCTACCTAAATCAGGACAATGAATACTCCATCCATACACAGTGTGCTGCACTCAGCCATCCCAAGTGCATACTAACTACTCACACTCAGCTCTAGCTAGCTAGATAAAGAATTGGCCAAGGTGTTGTCTAGTCTAGATGCGTTTATGAATTAAAACGGCCCACCTGGCTCTGACTAAACATCAAGACACAACCATACTGCTTTCACCCTTTGGGTGAACATTCCCACCTCACCTGACCCACCCCTTGCTCACACAGAACCTCCAAGGATATTGACGCTGACTAAAGTCTCATAGCTAACAGGTTTTGCAATCATAAAGGGTTAAACAACTGCCATGTCCTCTGCATGATTCTAGCTGATACCAAGTCGTGCCAAGACACATCAAGTCTTTTAAAGACTCACTTGTTATGAATATATGGCAGTCCCCGGGTGGAAAATGAACATTATTCCGGAATGCAAATAAGCACAGTTATAAACTTTCATTTTCAACGCTCTCTAGTGCCCATTGTAAAGCAGCGACAAACTGTAGCAGCAAGATCCCTTATCCAAGATTTTTTTAATTTATCAAAGACAGCGCGCAGTAAGTGTTATAACATTAATCATAATGGCACAACATAGATGTTGTGCCATTAATGTAATAATTATCACTTACTGCGCGCTGTCTTTGTAAAATTTAAAAATTCTTGGATAAGGGTAGCGATCTAAAACTAAGTGGTAGCTGTTTATCTGTTGTGTTTCATAGGCGCTTGGCATTTGAAGCTATTGCACAACCGGAGATACAGAATGTTGAATCTTGCCAATTTATCTATATGTTGACCTACCGTGTGTGTAGATGTATATACTGTATAAACAGCCCAAGGTCAATGCACTTTTGTGGGCATAACTACTCATACTAGCAACGATTACTGCATACCTACTCATACTAGCAACGATTACTGCCGAGACTTCCCCACAATGTTTGGGAAGCCCGATTAGTGCCACTAACTCATTTGACCAAGGCAGAATAAGTTCGATTTCTGCTTATACCAAGACTGCCACATGTTACAATGAACTATGAATTTGTGATTTACAAACCCCACAAGACCAGATTCATAATGTACAGTATAAACTCCCCATCCAAACATAGCCTCGTTCTCAGGCTCCTCCCTAGCTTTTTGTCCCATACTGTACAAAAAATGGAGAGAGAGCCTGGAAGATCTCATGACATGCACAATGACGTACTATGTGTGGTTTTATCTGTGGTTTTGGTAATCTAATTATTGCCCATGCATTCGTTAACCATTGCGAGTTCAAGTGTGCTGGAGACTTGTTGACAGTGAGTCCAGTGTTTCTTTCAGAAAATCGTTCGAGGGGGGGGGGGGGCGGAATCGTAGCGCGGCGAGGTAAGGGGGGGAGGCATGAATAGCTTTGCATACATAATACTTCTTGGGTATCATTCAAGGGGGGCAGTAAAGATTCAAGGGGGGGACGAATGCCCCCCCCCCCCCCCCCCGCCCTAAAAGAAACCCTGCAGTCTCAGGTGCTGGATGCCGCGCAGCATGGCAGCAAGGAGTCCTTGAATGGCCACAACAACAGCTGTCAGTAACTTTACAGTACGAAAATTGACCTGCTAGCAAATTTGCTGGCTGGCTCTATATGCCTGGTGTGGCCCGGCATCTGCTCCCGGTATTTTACGTGGATGCTGAGGTACGCTAGGCCTCCAGGTATGGGTCCGCTTGATATACATGTACAGATTCTACACGACCTGCGTATACGTACTACATGTACTCAGGAAAACAAAAAAGCGTTCGCTTGTGATTTGTCACTTGAATCCACCATGTACCTCTCTAACTACTGTGTTCATTTTATAAAACTTGTTTTCAAGATTCACAGTTGTTTGTTGTGGTCTTCCAAGGACTCCTCACTGTCATACTGAGCCACATCCAGCAAGATCAAAAACAGCTTGCGTGGGAAATAATTTGATAACCAAACCACGCATAGAACCACACACACTATGTCATCGTGAGATCTTCCAGGCTCTCTCCCCATTTTATGTACAGTATCCGACAAAAAGCTTGTGAGGAGCCTGGGAACGAGGCTAAATCATTATGCCGATCACATGAGCATGTATGCTTCATTCCAATTCCAGCCACACTGTCCCC
This sequence comes from Axinella damicornis, assembly GCA_963931865.1. NCBI lineage: Eukaryota > Metazoa > Porifera > Demospongiae > Axinellida > Axinellidae > Axinella > Axinella damicornis. Next base: position 10,932,805 of record OZ007506.1, on the reverse strand, counting down.
ATTCCATGAGCCCCTGTTGAAGGCACTCCTCCCACTTTTGATGGACCCACGACCGCTCTCCGTGAGGAAGAGGGCCTATGTCGCTCTGTGTGAGTCCAGCTGGTTGATTGCTACTACTACAATACATGTAGAAATTTCAGGTTCCTGTTGCTATAGTAATAACAATTAACCTAGATAGACTACCTCTGTGATTGAAGTACATGTAAATGGGCTGTACTGACTCAAAGATATGGGCTTCTGAAAGTCAGGATTTCCCCATTCACTCCCAATTGTGTTTGCTGGAGTAGCCTCCAGGGGAAAGAAATCATGGCGCATGGACTTGGACTGGAAAATAATATATCTTAGACACCATATATAATTACCGTATTTCCGTGATCAAACGCTGCGGCTACAATTTATTTCATCACACGGTTTATTGCGGCTACTATTCGAATGCGGCCACTAATCAATGGCGGCGTTTATTAAACTCAGCATGAGCAAGGAAGCAAGGAAACGGATTAGAGCACCATGTATGCACAAAAAAGAAGTTTTGTTTCAGCCCTGGGCCGTGCAGTACCGTCATAATCATCCCGACAAAACATGTCGCTCACCCCCCTGTGCCTCTACCTCTGAAAACGCCAAACGCTTAGACAACTCTCGGAGAATAAGCACAGTCTGGTCCTCGAGGGCTAGAAAAAGTGCTTTGATCGATCGCCAACCATTCGAATACTAGCCGCAGCTACTAAACAAGGCCGGTGTTTATTTTATTCAGCCCTTCTGGAGATGCAGCTATTATTCGAGGGCGGCCACTAATCAAGTGCGGCGTTTGATCGCGGAAATATGGTTCATGTTTCCAACACAGTCAGAGATGGCTGTTTTCTTAGAGAACCGTGTATGGCAAATGCTAGCCAGAGCAACTAGGGTTATCGCGTCCTACATTCCCACTAGGACATGGATGATGTTGCCATTTAATTACACTCCTGGTAGGGGAAAAATTGTGCCGCGTAAATAAATAACCTAATCAAACCTCACAGCACGCAGGAAAGGTCTACAGAGATTCTGACTACACCGTCGTGATCGCTATGATGCAGTAACACAACCACATAATAATTGTGCTGAAATTCACCTTGGTGGTGGAGATACAATGGCTTTTGTCGTGCCGTCGGCCGCCATTGCTCGATCGTTCTCTTCGACGTTGGTTGCCAGTACAGTCATACGAAGGGCCCACAAAGATTCTGACCACACAGCCGTAATCATTGTTGTTCACTGACGCTTACATTCTAAAACTCACCGTGCTGGCAAGGTTGTAAGTTATAATTTCGTGTCTTCCCCCTTGGTCGCCATTGCTCATTCGACTGAGCGTGGTTGCCACGTGGCATATGTGCGTTAATTGGCTTGTGCTACGGCGAGTCGCAGCTGGCGTTGCAACAGCTACCAGGAGTGTGGTTGCCCCTTGGAAATAAATAAGGTATAAATAAGGCACTATAATTTTGAGAGGTTGTTGGAGCATTAGACATACACATGTGGCACACAATCTGTTAGCGCAGTTTCGGCCTAGGAGGCCTTACAAATAATGCATGCGTATGAGACCGTGAGTTTAGTCTTCATTGGTATCAGCCCTTCACATTTTGCGGGGACTTTGAGTGACAGTACTGCAGATATGTACTCCGATTTTGAACATGCAGTCTGTTGCAGGGGAAACCCAATGTTCAGGGTGCAACCTGAAAGGTGTGCACCTTGTAAAAGGCTTAAGCTGTTTCACTGCTTGTTCTTTGGGTCATTTCATTGCTTGTAAGTGAGGGTGTTAGTGACTGGAAGCATCCAGAACTTCTTTGGACAGTGGCTGGAATCTCCAAACCTCAGAACATTGAACCGTCCAGATCAGTTAGGAGATGCAATTGGGGAACAGCAGCTGAAGTGGATGCAGTCACAGGGTAGCAGCTGCAGCTGGCAATCGGGGAGCAGCAGCTGAAGCGGATGCAACCGGGGAGCAGAATTAAGCTGAATCGGATGCAATCGGGGAGCAACAAGCTGAAGTGGACGCAATCTGTTATCAAGGGACAGCAGCTTTTTGTGCAGAGAACTGCCCAGCATTGGATAGCTCTGCATAGGCGAACGAGGGGAAGTAGCTGAGCGAGTGAAGTGAGTGAAGCTACTTGTATATATTTTACTGTCCGTGTGTCTGTGTAACAGAAGTGGGTGTGGGGTGGGTGTGGGTGGGGTGGGTCCGGGACTAGACATACAACCTTTTACTGCAACCTCCAAACCGCAGCTGGGGCTGCAAGCTGGAGAGCAAAAAGCTTAAGCGGAAGCGATATCAGGGAGCAGCAGCTGCATGGCTGTATACGTAGTGGGGGAGCAGCAGCTGAATCAGATGAGATCGTGGTGATCATGAGGTAGATACATGGCGCAATCGGGGAACAGCAGCTGAAGTGGATGCAATTAATTGAGGAGCAACAGTTGAAGTGGATGTAATCGGGGAGTGGAGGTGAGATTTTGTCAGACCTGTGCACGTGCAGAGGGCTGTCCGGCCCTGGACTGCTTGCGGTAGGTGAGTGAGGAGGAAGTAGCTGAGCGAGTGAAGCGAGCAAAACTGCTTCCTATCTACATGGTACAGTGAGTTGTTGTTGCAACAGGAACTTGCCTTTTAGCTGAACATGGTCTATTACCTAAATTTTCTTCCCTTTCGGAAATCAAGAGTCTCCCCCTCTCCCTACCAGGCTACCTCTCTTCATGCTGTCAGCAGCAGCTCTTTGAGGCAATAATGGACCACCTTCTCACCACCCTCAACAAGGAGAAGACCACGCCCACCTCCATCACCAACACACGCACTTGCATACAAGCCATTGGTGCAATTAGGTGAGAGATCAGTCACGCTACTCTTGTGTCATATTTTTAAGACGGGGTTTTGTCTTAGCCTCACACCCAGGCCTTCTACACCTCCTGAATACCTCCAGTTTTGACCACTTGTAGTATGCGAACACAGTGAAGGCCTGGGAGATCTTAGAAGCTAGCATATGATTTGCAGCACGACAGTCATAATTATGTCTTCACGCCTCATCTCAACAGTAGTGAAGTCACATACGAGTACATTCTGTGCTAGCTACGATCACGTGCTAAGATTCCCCAGGCCTTCTTTCATTTTTACATACTGTATGCGATCAAAAACCGGTGTAGAAGGCCTGGGAACGAGGCTAGTTTTGTCTCAGCTAGTGCAACCTCCATTGAAAACGTAGTTTGAAGGGTGTGGCATGTGGTATATATTTTTATCCCTCTCTCTGTTTCCTTCCTCCTCCTTCCTTCCCTCCTCCTCTCTCTGCAGTCGCCAGGCCGGCCAACGTGTCGGCGGCTACCTCACTGCAGTTGTTCCCCTGATTATGTACTTCATGAACTCTGAGGGAGATGATGAGCTGAAGGAATCCTGTCTGCAGGCCTTTGAGTCCCTTGTATTGAGGTGCTTCAGAGAAATTACTCCCAACATTGGAGAGGTAGGACAATGGCACAGCTTGCTGGTCCCATTTGTGAGTAGAAATGCAAAACTCTGGGTGTGGTCTAACTTCTAAATGAGTTCTACATTGATATTATCAGATGCTAGTTTAAAGATGGGTCTCTCGCTGGTGAAATTTTAATGCAACCAGTCTATATTTATAGGCAAAACGTAGGGAAACAAAGTACATGTAGGGATGCATTGATGATAGCGCATAACTGTTCTGTGTACAACCCCATCCTGCAGGTCTTTTCACATATAAAGTCATGTGGGAGGGGGGGTTCTATGCTGCATTGTTTTATGCTATCATCCCTATAGCCTGTCTATACCGATGTTGGCTGTTTGGCGAATTTCTGTTTTGGTACTTTTCGTTATGCTTTTTCGCGACATTGGGAGTCTTCTTGGTCAGGAGAACACTCGAAGATGAATGGTACATATGTGTTATTGCCGAGCGGGAAGCGAGGCAACTACATGTAATAGTGTAGTGTGGAGGTCGAGTCTGAGCTAGTGCGACTATATATATTTGTCTGTAACGCTTTGGAAGTGGCCCCACACGTAAATTACGTATACAACCCGCACGTGCACCATGTGATCTCACCTTTTTCCTGTACAAAATAGATGAGTATGAGTCAGTTTCTGATAGGAGATGGCGATTGACAAGGCAAAGACTGCAGCGACATCGAGGGAGAACTGATGAGGCGAGGAGGGAGACTGCCATAGCGGCTGACCGCAAGAGACTTGGCAAGCAGAATGAAGTTGACGTTCGCCGTTCACAGAGACTCGCTATCACTCGTGGTTATGTTCTGAAACTGCCAAATTGTATCAAAGCTTCCCGCGAGGCATCTCTGCGTGGTCAACCACGTATGCACTAGTAAAGGCTTAAATGTTGCCCATTTTATCATATATGTACTTCGTATCCGCTCCATCCCTACATATACATGTAGAGTCTACCGACTCTACCATAGTTTGACTGCACCCCTCTTCCCTCCTCCTGTCCTCCTCCCCCCCCCCCCCCCCCCCCCCCCCCCCCGTATACGTGCTCACTCTCACAGATTGTGGAGGTGTCGCTACATCTGCTTTCACATGACCCAAATTACAACTATGATATAGACGAAGAAGAGGAGGAGGAGGATACCATGGACACAGAGGACTATGATGAGTAAGAGGGAGGGAGGGGGAGAGGGGAGGGAGGGAGGGAGGGAGGGAGGGAGGGAGGGAGGGAGGGAGGAGGAGGGTAAGGGAGGAGATGAAGGGAAGGGAAGGAGGAGGATAAGGAGGAGGTTAGGGGAAGGGATGAAGGGGAGGAGGAGAGAGAAGGTAGGGAGAACCCGATGGGTACAATATTATTAGTGGACCAATGATTTGGTTGAGTGCTAGAGTAATGCAGGAGATTGGCTGTGATGCTCAAGTAGGGTAACATTCATCTCCCTCCCTTTCTACTCTCTCTTCCTCCCCTCTCTCTCTCTCTCCCTCCCCTCCCCTCCCCCCCACCACCACCCAGTGAGGAGGATGATGAGTACAGTGATGATGATGATGTCAGCTGGAAGGTCCGCCGCGCAGCAGCCAAGTGTCTGGCAGCCATCCTGGGCTCACGACCTGAGATGCTCACAGAATTCTACAAGGTGGTATCCCCAGCACTCATCTCTAGGTTCAAAGGTCAGCAAGCACTGCAAAAGTCATTGTAGTTCACTATACAAACAGTTTCAGCATGGTGTGGTGGTACATGTGATGTAATGGACTGTGGTGATAGTATCAGCATGGACTTGATACTGTTGTGTGGTAGCCTCATTCCCAGGCTGTTCCGACCACCAGTATTTGATCGCTTCCAGTATGAAATACACGGCAGAGGAAGGCCTGGGAGATCTGCATGGTCACGTACGGTACCATCAGGTAGACACAAGGTAGACACACAGAGAGCGGTGTCCAGCAAAGATTCTCAATATCCTGTCAAGTACTGTCCATCAAAAGGCTGGATGTCACTGCGTTTGCAAGGCAGACGATTGAGACCATTTGTTGTTCACAACGCCGGGATTATAATGGTTGGACACACCCCCCCCCCCCCCCCCCCCGTGTGTGTGTCTACGTAACGTAACGTAACATCATCACACGTGACCAGATCTCCCAGGCCTTCCCCAGCCATATTTCATGCTGAAATAGTGGCGGTGGGAACGGCCAGGGAACAACACTAGTTGTGTGGTACGTGGTACATGTGATGTTAGTGTCAGCATAGATTGATGCTGTGGTGGTACAATTAAGTGCTATACAGCATAGATTGATACTGTGGTGGTACAAATGCTGTGGTGGTACAAATGCTGTACAGCATGGATTGATACTGTGTTAGTACATGTTAGCCTCGTTCCCAGTCCCACGCCCTCACGTGAGTGACGTCAAGGGTAGAAAGAGGTAGAAAGACTGAAATGAACGTGGGCGTACGTGGGTCTCAGAACAGCAAGAAGAGCGAAGGTACCAGGTGAGATACCACACGAATCTATAGCTAGCGGGGGGCGACTGTCATACTCACCGAGCATTGAACGTGTAGATGGTTGAATAACACGCAAAACGTAGCATCCTCGATCTGCCATTTTTCTGATTGTGTCATGCTCTATGATTACATGTACATATGGAATGCGGTGCTGATCAATACTGACTCGTTGTTGATCTGTGCTGATGCAGTGTTGATGTGTGCTGCATGCTGATGGGGTGCTTGACACACTGCTGATCCACAGACACAGTACTGGTCAGTGCTGGTAGCTAGTGTTGATTTGTGCTGATGATGTGCAGTAAATGTGCACTGCTGATGTGCCCTGAAACACTGCTTATGTCTGCACTGGCAAAGTGGTGTTCAACCCTAGGTGGTGAGTCACCTTCAGTACGCGTGGTCATGTCCGCAGCACTATTAGAACAGCTGACGCTCAGTTCAAGAGTAGTGGCCATACTGCGCTCTGTCATTGATATGTTGTTACTCTCCAGATGTTGTCTGAGAGTGTCACATAATATTCTTTGGAGGAAGCAATATTTTTTCCTCAAGGAATTGAAGTATTATTTGTGTCGTGTGATTGTGTCCTCAGAGCGGGAGGAGAATGTGAAGGCAGACATCTTCACGGCCTACCGAGCTCTGCTGACACTCACTAAACCTACCCAGAAGCAACAGCAGCAGGCAGCAGCAGAGAGCGAGGCAATGGAGGTCACGGACAGGTCTGCCATAGTAGACTGTTACAGTACTGTAATTGGCTAGCTAATCAGAGAACATGGTATAGCGTTCTCTGTTTAGAGACAGCCAAGGAAATTTTGAATTTACCATTCTGATGCACTAGCAGGATAACAGCCAAGAAGCTACAGTTCTAGTCAGTATTGGTACATGTTCTGCAATGCAGCTGCGTCATGAAAGGAAAGCCACGCCTCCGTGGTGGCATAGTTATCATAGATCCAGACAAGTTGCTGACCAGTTGTCCCGGGTGCTACAACCATGTACATGTGCACTGCAGCTTCTGTAGTAGTTAAATCTGTACATGTACATCCTTGTCCATAGCGCCATTGTCCCTACTGTTTGATGAGTATGATCAGATTCATTTTTCGAATTGCATTCTTACACTTACAATTACAAATGCGACCACAAGCACAAGAATTTGGTCTTGTGACACCAGACCCTCTCCCCTTGTGGTCTGGGAATGAGACAGAATGCAGTGCTGGAAAAGAGCTGATCTTTAGTAGCTACTGGTCAGTGCAGAAGACAAAGGTTTGCAGCTGTAGCACTATCACATCAGCAATCCACGTGCTGATTCTATGAACACTTCTAGTTGGGTACGTGATAACAGTTGCACGCTGAAACATAGGTTGGTAGAACTTCCTCGCAGCGGTAGTGAGGCACCAGATGATGAATTCACAAGGATCCAGATCCAGTAAGCGCAACCATCACCAGCAAAAGAGAACGCAACACTGTGTTTGCATGTTAACTGTGGATGTGCATTTGGCATCCATGACCTCTGGTTGCATCAAAATGACTTCATGCTGGAATTGTAGCTAGCCACCAGTATGTAGTCAATAGGGCTGAAGGAGCTACGTACTACGACGAAAGCAATGCTGTTCTGTGAGTGAACTAGCTCAAAAAATGCTCTTAGCTAGGAGTATTTTTTTGTCTTGGCACCGAAGTGCTGGATGCGTAGGTACGTGGTACGTACGTACGTACGTCGCTTTTTGCAATGCACCCGCACAAGTGCAGCAACCTGCTTTACACGCTTAACTCTTTAGGGCCTAAATTTATTTCTCTAGGTCATTTTCAGTCTATAGAACACTTAAACATACCCTAATTTCTGTTCCCTGGCGTTGCTGGGCTCGAAACTGCTCACACAGGTAATTTCAGCTACACTAAGCATATACGTGACTTAACCACACCCACCAACTAACGAACTTGCAATCAAGCCTCCCGAGAAGTGGCCAACCTGCCGTAGCTAAAAAACTGACCATGAACACTGGAAATGGAGGGCCTACAAGGCAAGACAGCTACTTTCTAAGTCCATTTATGCTTAAAACCCGAGAAATGGCCTACCCGGCTCCAACCAAGGGCCGTTCAAAGCTGAGCCCAGACGCGGCCATGCTGTTTGCACCCTTCGGGTGCACCCACCCACCTCCCCCTGCCCCGCCCTTTCTGCTGGCGCAGAGCCTATCTCTCAAGGACATTGCCGGATGTGACATCATGAAGCTGAAAGTCTCACGTTGCAGATATGCAACGTTAGGTCTTAAAGGGCTAATAGGATGTCAAACGTATTTATAGCCTGCAAGTAGATCTCAAAAAAATGATTATGGGTTTGGCTTGGCTGCTCATGAATCCACTCACCAAGACTAATGTAAATCAGGACAATGAATACTCACTCATCCATACACAGTGTGCTGCACTCAGCCATCCCAAGTGCATACTAACTACACACTCAGCTCTAGCTAACTACGTAGCTTGATAATTGCTGGAAGAATTGGCCAAGGTGTTCTCTAGATCCATTTATGAATTAAAACGGCCCAACTGGCTCTGACTAAACATCAAGCCCAGACACGACCATACTGCTTTCACTCTTTGGGTGAACATTCCCACCTCACCCTGACCCACCCCTTGCTCACACAGAACCTCCAAGGATACTGACGCTGACTTCGGCTGAAAGTCTCATAGCTACGTAACAGGTTTTGCAGTCGTAAAGGGTTAAACAGCTGCCATGTCCTCTGCATGATTCTAGCTGATGCCAAGTCGTGCCGAGACGCATCAAGTCTTTTAAAGACTCACTTGTTAGAATTTCTTGGCGTGTTAAGTGGATTCAGCATCACCTCTTTTAATACGCTTAGATAGGCCTGAGCCTAGTATGCTCCAAATTTGACCTACCGTATATCTTCTAAAAATTTGGCATCCCTAATTATTCGGCACCCCTTCACGCAAATGGGTAAAATTGGCTCAGACACTCTATTTTCGGCAAGGGAATTTCGGAATTTAATTGTAATATGTTTTCGTCCTGTCCGAGAGGCTTATACAAGCCATGTCAAGGAGAGAGATCGGTGAGTTCGGTGCTGCTTAAAGCCCCAAGCGGTGAAAGCTCCAAGCTGTCGCCAATGCACACGAGCCCCTGGAAGTCAACCGATCGAGTTCGACGTTTATACGTGCCACCACGGGGCCATCGTTCACCTTTTTGCCGACGCAATCCCCCTTTTTGCCGACGCAATCCCCCTTTTTGCCTTGACCTGTGAACCAACAACCAACCATGACATCATAATGACGTGTACGTAGTATACGGAGGTATACGGTCCAAGAAATAAGATATACGGAGGTGCACGAGTAATGGACACGTGCAATGAAGGTTGACGAGCGCATTGACGATCCGAGGCCGTGGAAGAAGCACGTCCTCCTACCAAGAAGCTCTGCAGTTGTGGGGCAGATCTCTCATCACTGAGCGTATATCACATCAGAGAAGTGGTTGAACTCCTCTTCTGAACATAGTCGATGATAGTACATCTTTGCTGCATCAACCGCAGACAGTGCATCCTGTATGGATATATTCTTCTTTTGGAGGACCAAGGACACTTGTTCTGCTGCACAAAAAAGAGTGTGGGCAAGCCTAAGGCCAAAGAGAGTGTTAAATTTCTCTAAGGACTGCAGAAAACCACCTGCTTTCAGCCCATACTCATCAGGAGTGGTTCTGTGGATCTCGTCCAGTGTATCCATCAAGAGAGTGTAGTCTTTGAGGATGGCATCAATTGCTGCAGTCCGTGCTGTCCACCTGGTTGGACACAATGGTTTCAAACCAACTCCACTACTGCAAGCTTGTAGGTTTGATGCGAAAAGATGTAGTCTCTTTGGGGAAAATCTAATATGGTCAATTATTCCTCTACAAATTTCTAGGGCATCCCTGAGGCACACTAGCTTCCTTCCTGCATCTTGCAGACACAAATTTAAAGAGTGAGCACAACAGTGTACAGGAAGCGCTGCAGGTTGCTCACTTTTAATTCTCGTTGCTACTCCTGATCTTCTGCCCTGCATATTAGCAGCTCCATCGTAAGCCTGCCCTCGGCACAAGGCTAGTGGGAGGTTACATCGAATGAGAAGGTCCTTGATAAATGTAAACAAGGTTTCCTCCTTTGTATCAGGCACCCTGCACAATCCAATAGGATCTTCGTGAACTTCATAGTTGTCACTAACCCAACGAATTGACAAGTTCAGTTGTTCAGTATGGACAACATCTGTAGCCTCATCTGCAATGATTGAAAACCAGGCAGGGCCACTTCCTTCTGTCATTTTCTTCAAAAGGCTGCGCAGCACGCTGAGGCCTAGAATTTCAATTTGCTCATTAACTGCCTGATGGCTTGTATATCGGTTTTCTCTAAGCCAGTTTTTAACCACCTCATTTTCCTTACTCCACACTTGCAGAAGTTGATGTAGGTTTCCTTCTGACTCAGTGTGGCCTCGGATGGCAATGCCCTGCTGAGTAAGGAACACAATCGCCCTTAGCTGCGTCAAAAGTCCATGTCTTCTGAAGTTGTGCCATCTGAGAACTTATCTGCACTTCAATCGTTGGCTGCTGACGAGCAATCCACTTCATTTTAGCTTCTCTGTGTGCATGTGAACATTCATGAGCCTTGAATTTATCCGCAGCCTTACGCCAGTTTTGAAAGCCAGTTTCGGTGAATGCCTTTTATCCCATTTTGCTAAATGTTATCAAATTGTGTTGGGAAGCATGTCGACAGTATAGGCAGTATGCTTTTTTGGAAGTAGCTAGTGCACACGCTCACCCAGGGAAATTGTTTGTACCACTGTGGCTGAAAATTCCTCTTCAGATCCTTGTTAGTAAACGTCAGTAGTGTTCGCTAGTCAACAGGCTGAAATGCTCTGTCAGTACTAACACAGCACTGCGCTGTACAGTTAGTGGGTGCAGCCTTAGGCATACATCCCCCGGTCATCTCAGCTTCCGTGGTCTCTGCCTCGTCAGCTTCGCTCATGTCACTAGAACCAACCTCAGACTCACAATCGTCCTTCTCTCTTTCATTCTCACTCTCTTCCCTCACTTTTTTTGCCGGAATCGTCTTCGACCACGCAAGCAAAGTAGATTGTCTTTTCACCATTCTCAGTAAACCTAGCCATGTGCACATGATACTCTAATTAATGCACAACCATTTTAAGGGTCAGAGGTCACAAACAAATCGCTCCATCCAGTCGCCGCCCGCCGGCCCCCAAGAATCGAGGTGATAAGTCAGTGCTAGATTTCGTGGGATAGTATCCATCCAGCCTGTTGTTTTGAGGGGGCTTAGCCCCCCTGCTTTGAAAGTGGGGCAGTCACAACAGTATAACAATCCAGCCTGCTGTTTTGGGGGGGCTCAGCCCCCATGCTTTTGAAAGTGGGGGGGGCTCAAGCCCCCCCCCTGCCCCCCCTATATCTCCGCCCCTGAATTAGTCGTAGCATTTGTTCTGCCATTCTCGGCTGTTGATCTGCCATCCCAATTTTTCTCCACGGCTCCGAGATAAAATCTGGGCGGAGGCCTGGGGACGAGGCTAATCCAGTATTTCAGCAGTTTTCCAAGCTTAGGGTCGTTCCACCAATGGCATACGGTCATTTATTGCAAAAACAGAAAACGTAATTACCGTAGTTCGCCATCACACCACACTTCTTTTACGGAGGACCTCTGTCTGAACTAGCAGCACGCTTTCTTCCGGACATTTTGTCTGCACATGCTCGACATTGATCGGTCACGTAGAATAATTACCTGATGACCGGACGTTATCGTGAAACCTGCACTTGCACTACTAGTAAAGTGAGTCTGCGTACTCACGCAGAATGTCATCGCAGATGTGCCTGGACGGACATTTTGACTGAACACATGGATATGTTTGCTCGGACAAACTGGATAAATGGTCGGAAAATGTCCGACCATAATTTCACCCTGTGCATGATAATAAGCTAGTACAGATCACATCAGCGTCCACCGTACTTCAGGGCATGATATTATGAATCACAACACAAGCAAGTATGTAGCTATTAATGGTGCTGCCTAGAGCAGTAGGTTCCTCAGCCACATCCATCAAGGCAGTTCTTCACGTGGTGATGAGCTGTCAATCTAACATTTGGTAACGATTTTGTATATTGTATACATTACACCTACCCTACATTTTTCAATGGGATGGGACTGATGATGAGCAAATTGCCATTGCCAATTTAAAATCCCTTTTGATTTTTGTGAGAACATTTATTGTTTCTAGTTACATGTATGTACGTAGCTCTCTGATGCATAGATTATTGTCACATACAGCTCGGACCATGAAATCTTGGAACTACGTAAAACCCAGCCAGAACTATACCTGTGATTCCACGGCTCCATCTGTGAATTGTTGCCATGGAAACTATTGCAGTGATTTTTTTCCTCTCAAACAACTTGCTGACAAGGGTTTGCCGCAAACATACATGTACATGTAACAACCTTGTCCATTGGGATTAAGTTAATTTGAAGGGATCCACATCTCTAAGAACATCTGTACCACCATTTACTGACCTACTCCCCCCTCCCTCCCCCAGTCCCCTGACGCTGCTGCACACACAGGTACCTGCCATTGTGAAGGCATTGCACAAGCAGCTGAAAGATAAAAGTGTCAAGACACGGCAGGGCTGCTTCAGCCTACTCACCTCCCTTGTGACTGTACTGCCAGGAGCTCTTGATGACCATATTGGTGCCATTGTGCCTGGTATCCTGTATTCTCTCAAGTGAGTCGTGTGATCCATCATGTGAGATTATCATAGAGTCAGTAAACTCTGTATGTAGGGATACGACGTACACGCAATATGTGCTAATATTAAAATAATCTCTCCAAATCTCACACTTATAAGCCTTTATAACCACATACCGTTCATCTTCGAGTATTTTCATGACCAACAAGACTCCTCGCGTCGCAACAACCCGTCGCGAAAGTACCATCCCAGGTACTCGCAAAACGAGAAATTGTTTTTCTATCTTCGAGGGGCAACCGCACTCCTGCTAGCCGTACAACCCCGGATGCGACTTGCCGTAGCGCAAGCTAAGTATCGTAATTCGTTCCAATTAATGCACATGTCATGTGGCAACCACGCTCCATCAATGGCAGCCAAAGGGAAGACAAGAAACTATTACGGTTAATCTGACCACACAGCTGTAATCGCTGTCGTTCACTGACGCTTACATGCCAAAACTCACCGTCCTGGCAAAGTTGTAAGTGCTGTAATAACGTTGTGTCTTCCCTTTGGCCGCCATTGCTAGCGATCGACAGAGCACGTGGCATGTGCGTTAATTGGAACTCGCTGCGATACTTAGCTTGCGCTACGGCGTGTCGCAACCGAGGTTGCAACAGCTACCAGGAGTGTGGTTGCCCCTCGAACAAGTAATAAAGAACATTTAAAAATGTAACAGGATGTAGGGATACCAGTACGGCGAAAGTACTGAAACAAGGTAGGGATGATCGTGAAGCATACAATCCCCCCTAATTATACACGTATATGGAAAAAGATCTCTGTAGGGGGGATTGTATACTTCACTGTTTTGTGTGATCATCCCTACCTTTTTTCCATACTTTTTGCCGTTCTGGTATTCCTACATCCTGTTACATTTTATTACCTGTGTCAGTAGGGATATGACTGACACACAATATCTGAAACAGGTGAGTCTTTAAATGACTTGATGTGTAGCAGCATGGTCTTGTCTGTTTAGTCAGAGCCAGGTTGGCCATTTTAATAAATTAGGGCCCAAGTTTCTTTCTCTAGGTCATTTTCAGTCTATAGAACACTTAAACATACCCTAATTTCTGTTCCCTGCCATTGCTGGGCTCGAAACAGCTCACACAGGTAATTTCAGCTATACTAAGCATGTACGTGACTAACCACACCCACCAATTAACGAACTTGCAATCAAGCCTCCCTAGAAATGCCAACCTGCTGTAGCTAAACAACGGACCATGAACGCTGGAAATGTAGGCCCTACCAGGCAAGACAGCTACTTTCTAAGTCCATTTATGCTAATAACAGCGGAAATGGCCTTCCCAGTGCCGACCAAGACCTTTCTACCGTGGAGCCCAGACACGGCCATGCTGTTTGCACGTTCCGGGTGCACCCGCCCACCTCCCCCTGTCCCGCCCTTTCTGCTGTCGCAGAACCTATCTCCCAGCAAGGACATTGCCGGATGTGACATCATGAAGCTGAAAGTCTCACGTTGATATGCAACGTTAGGACTTAAAGGGTTTAATTCATAAATGGACCTAGACAACACCTTGTTCAAGGTCAGTTCTGCTTGGCTGCTCATGAATCTACTTACCATGACTGTTGGCTGTGTAAATCGGGACTATGAATACTCACTCGTCCTTTGCCATTCAGCATGCACTCAGCTATCCCAAGTATACACACCCACTCAGCTCTGTGCCCTACTTCGCTGCATAATCAGTCCAAAGCTGCAGTAGCGCTCTCTGAGTTAGAACATTCCATCGGTTCTGTAGCTGTTTCAGTAGAAATTGAGTGCATGCACTTTTGAGTTTTCTGGCACCCACCTACTTGTATATTAATCAACGCCTTCAATTATCACTCGGGAAACCTGTATATGTCAGCGTATCCCATAAACAGTCTATGAATGCAAGTGCACCAGACCGTACTTCCGCGTGCGAGCTAGGGTCTGGTACCGAGACTACAGTATTAGATGCAAGCAAGGAAGTCAGATTATATGCAAGCACATGTCCATTACAGAGTACAAATGCATCAGTATACGTGTGTGCGTACGTACGTGTGTGCGTACGTACGTATGTATGTGCGTGCGTACGTTTCATTCGCAATGCACATGTGCACATACACCTCATTCGCATTGTGCATGCGCAAGTGCAGCAACCGGCTCCTCACTCTTAATAGGTTGTCAAACGTATTTATAGCCTTCAAGTAGATCCTCAAAAGTGATTGTGGGTTTGGCAATTATCTAACTAGCGACCAGAATGCAGCTGATACCTGGCCGTGTGTGTACAAGATGTTTGCATGTTACCTGATCCAGCAGGAGCGCCTTCAGAGGGCTTATGACAAAAACAATAGACATCGGCGTGGAACTGCTGTGCAAATAGTCGAACACAGGTGGCAGACTACCGTAGCAGAGGGACTTTCCACTGCCATACGGCGTAGAAACGAAGACAAGACATCTTTCCCTTTTACAAACTCTTTCACAGCTTCCAGCTCCTCGAGATTTGCTGCGGGGTATCCAAGCTTGGTTAACGTCTCGTCAATCACTGTCTCTATCTCTCTGTAACTCCAATTTGCGATGTGCATGTGTTTGCGTGAAAAGATATGTACCGTAGTTGCCGATTATTTCACGTGGCAATAATTTCGCGGTCTAGCCACTAAACGTGACACACAAATATTTCGCGGAGGGAAATTTTCGCTGATTACTTCCGGTGAAAAAAATGGCGCTCTAATAACACGTGCGATCGCGCCGATGGAGGATGAGCTAATTAGCGATCGAGCTGTGTATGCGTGGCTACCACGTCTACAGCGAAGCAACTGCCGGGGAAGAGCTACTGTGAGAGCGTGAGCCCAGGAACATGAAGGACAGTAACTATTATGCCTAGCGCCTAGCTGTGGAAAAATATTTTGCGCGTTTATTATTTGCGGTCTTACTTCATCCGCGAATACCGTGAAAATTTCCCCACCGCGAAATTAACTGCATCTACGGTAATCGAACAGCAATCAACCAATCAGATTCATCCCGCCGAAATTCCGCGAACTCAAATTTTTATGTATGCAAGTGCACCAGACACTACTTCCGTGTGCGAGCTAGGGTCTGGTACCGAGACTATATACTAATACTGCTACAGGTGTATGTTCCATTCTTCACTGATCACTCCCTCCAGTGACCAGACATCGTCTTCCAATATGAAGATTGACGCTCTCAACTTCTTGACCGTAATGCTCACACATCACTCGCCACAAGTGCTCCACCCACACATCGGGAGCATCATCCCAGTGAGCAGTCTGTCTGTATGTCTGTCCATTGATGTACCCTCCTAAGTCCTCCTCCCCCTCTTCCTCATGACTCCACCCTCCTCTCCCCCTCCTCCTCACTCTTTCCACCCTCCTGTCCCCTCCCCTTCCTCCTCACTCTATCCACCCTCCCGTCCCATCCCCTTCCTCCTCACTCTTTCCACCCTCTGTCCCCTCCCCCTTCTCCTCTCTCTTCCACCCTTGTGTCCCCTCCCTCTCCTCCTCATTCTTTCCACCCCTTCTCCCTCTCTTCTTCCTTGCAGGCAGTGGTGGTTGCAGTGGACGACAGTTTTTACAAGATAACATCTGAAGCTCTCCTTGTTCTTCACCTCATTGTGAAGACCATACGGTCCACGGGTGGGTAAGACATATTCTCACTTCCTTCACACCTCCCCTTCCACAGCTTGAGCATGTGATCGCTGGTGTACACGATACTGAGCATTAGGGATATTCACTAACCTCACTCCCAGACCAGTTATAGGCCTGTGAATGAGACCAGTTAGTAAAGTGTGTGTATGGTGGCACGCAATATTTGCTAAAATCTTTCAAAATCCTAGGGCGTAGCTAGCAATGAGGCAAGGGAGGCAGTTGCCTCCTCGCTTTTCTGGATAATGACGCGCGTGTCCGGAGTCTCGCATACTCCACGTACGATGTGCGTTCGATCTGATGACAGAGACAGGAGCTAGGCTGATCATGAGCCGGCGTATACTCTTAACGCTGATAGTGCTGCAAGTCTGGGACAGTCAGGGCACCGGCATATTGCTGTAGCATTTCGAGAGCAACTGTTTGCACGCACTGCGTATTAACTTATGAATAATTAATTAGCTCGAAAAATTTTCAGGCGCGCTTTGCGCGCGCAGACAACTCCATGCCTCCTCGTTCTCCAAATCCTAGCTACGCCCCTGAAATCACTCAAAAACAGACAGCATACGTATAAGCCTTTATGACAACTTACTATTTATCTTCGAGTGTTTTCCTGGCCAAGAAGACTCCCAGTGTCGCATCAGAAAGTAGCCAAACTGCCAAAATCGGTTTTTCTTCTTCTTCTTCTTCTTTCTCAGACAGGCTAGTTCAAATTTGGCTGACTCCCTCACGACGGTGTTTGCACAAAACATCAGCATCAGCATTTTACACTGAGCAGTGCACGACCCCATCGTTTTTTGACAACGAGCGCGATGAGCGGCAGCCAAGTAGCCAAGTAGAAGACAAAGCGCTCATGAATTTCACAGATTCTGCGCGCGCAGATCTCAAGATTGCGCTTGACATTTGCGCAATCTCGGAATTTACTGCGCAATCTCAAGATTGGCATGCAATTTCCGGATTCTGAAAATGTGTAAGGCAATCTCGAGATTGCGCAAATTCATAAATTGCGCGGAACTTTAAATGAAGCATGGATACAAGCTAGTTATTTTCTATTAGTCTAGATCCTGAACAACCAATCCCAAAATCTATTCAAGTCTGTTACTGTAAATCTAAGAGATAATGCAGTTTTTGATTTGCCCCTACTCCTTCCAGTAGGAGGCTAGGATAGACAAGTGGACAACTAAAAGGATAGACAAGTAGGCATGTTGGATACGGGCTATAGCTACATAGGATAGACATGCAGGTAGACAACATAATAAGAGGTGTATGTGCATAAAAGTACTAATGTAGCTTCTATTTCAAGTTAAGCAGTTATGCCTTATGGAAACAAGCTCTCCTGCCTTAAGAATAACCTTTCAGTTAGTATAGAGGAAGCAGGAAGTACCAGGAATGCTTTTTGGTGTGTTGGCTGACCCTCATTGGCCCTCCATCAGACAAAGGATGGCTTAATTTTGTGCATGTATCAAACTCCATGCGAGTATCGATACCATCAACGCTTAAAGTATCAACATGGTACCGGTATCGGTCAACCCAACCGGAAAGCAGTTCTGCTCTCTTCATGTCTCTGCCTGTAAATTAACAGCCTGGGCTACTTTGACACTGATCGTAGAGAAGCTGTTTGCAGGGAGAGAATTTGAAATCACCGTTAATCCAGTTTGTACACACACCCATCCTGGCAGGTGCTCCCAACACGTTTGACTTCCAGCCCTATGTAGAGGACATCTATGGAGCAGCCCTGAAGAGGCTGAGAGCTGCTGACATCGACCAAGAGGTTAAGGAGAGAGCCATAACATGCATGTGAGTCCCATGCGACTGTTTTGTTTTCTCCACGTGATTACATAATATTATGTAATCAATTTATCAAGTGGAAATCATACTCTGGGTAGAGCGACCTGTTAGGGCAACTGGGCAAGCTCACTGTTCAAAATGATGTCCTGTGCCTTGTTTTAATATCTCACCTCATGGATCTGATGTCCCAAAGTCAGGATTTCCTATTGAAGCCCATGCGAAAACTGAACTGGAGATGCGGCCTCCAGTCTTGTATTTGTATGGGCTTCATTACACTCCTGGTAGGGGAAAAAATTGTGCCACATGATGTAAATAATTACACTCCTGGTAGGGGAAAAATTGTGCCGCGTAATGTAATCTTTACACTCCTGGTAGGGGAAAAATTAATTGCCGCTTAAATAATTAAGTAATATTTAGATACCACTTTGCAGTGCATTACGGGTTTTAGTGCACGAGGGCAATCTAGTTAACGGTCGAGGGCGAGATAATGCACGAGCCGAAGGCGAGTGCATTATCCGCCCGAGACCGTTAACTAGATTGCCCGAGTGCACTAAAGCCCGTAATGCACTGCAAACTGGTATCTAAACTACTTAGTGCAACTCACCGACCCGAGACAGCCTTTGATCTTTGAAAAGTGTGCACTATCTAGATAGTGCACACTAAAGTGTGCATTAAGCTACTTAATGCTCTGTCATGTGATTGATTCTGAGGCGTCTGATTCGTTGAGGGTCACGTGAGTAACACTAATTAATGTTACACTCCTGGTAGGGGAAAAATTAATTGTGCTGCGTAAATAACCTCACAGCATGCAGGAAAGGTCTACAGAGATTCTGACTACACCATCGTGATTGCTATCATGCAGTGACTCAATCACATAATAATTGTGCTGAAACTCACCTTGGTGGTGGAGATACAAGCGCTTTTGTCGTGCCGTCGGCCGCCATTGCTCGATCGCTCTCTTTGACGTTGGTTGCCAGTACAGTCATACGATGGGCCCACAAAGATTCTGACCACATGGCCGTGATCGCTGTCGTTCACTGACGCTTACATGCCAAAACTCACCGTGCTGGCTAAGTTGTGAGTGCTGTAATAATGTCTTGTCTTCCTTTGGTCGCCATTGCTCGTGATCGACTGAGCTTGGTTGCCACATAGCATGTGTGTTAATTGGAACGTATTGTAATACTTCGCTTGCGCTACACGTATACGGCAGGTTGCAACTCGGCTACGTACTTTATGAATGGTACTTGAGAGCACTCTAAATAATTTCTGATCTTCCCTGTATATAGCTATCATGGTACTCACGTGATGTGTGATAATTGGAACGAACTGCCACACTTAGCTTGTGCTACTGTTTAACCGCGGCTACCAGGAGTGCGGTTGCCCCTCGTGGGTAATCAGATATGATGTAAATCAGATGTGTAGCATTCCGTTTATTATTAAGGTTACGGGATCGTCACGCGGTGGGCGTGGCCTGACAATTTCTTCAACCCCGTTTTTCTCGCACAGAAAGTAAGCTAGCGAAATCAAACTTACTCGACACAAAGCAGGGAGGGTAGTCAACATGCAGACCAAACATCATTACAGCAGCTCACACTGTAGCCGTCGTACGCTGGTTAAATCGATTCCAGCAAACTATTCACCAAAAATCTCCAGTGCGAAGACCGCCAGCAACTCGATTCTACTGTTGGGAGACACGCCATAGGAAGTTCTAGGGCTGGACATAAGCGTTTTGTGGCTAGGTTGAGCAGTCCTCGAAAGAACGACTCTTGAGTGCGAATAACCGCCATCTTGACTCCCCTCTTTGGAATACAGCGTCGTATAACTTCGGAACGGTCATCAGTATCCACAAAAACGCTATGTCTGGCCCTTTCTATACTGTTTGTACCTATTTCAACACGGTCTTCCAAGTCCAGGTCGGATCACACGCCTTTGTTTTTGGTGACAAAAAAACTATGAAATAGCGCTTAATTAAGTATACGGTGCGCGTAACCGCGCGTAGGGATCCCGTAACCTTAATGGAGAATTTTGGGAGGCCATAAACGGAATGCTGCACATCTGATTTACATCACTTCTGGGATGCAACCTATCTGCTTGGGAACAAAGGGTTGTCGTTGTCATTGCTACAGAAACCTATTTATCCACATACTCGTACTGCCCAGGTCGTACATAGGACTGCTCCAATTTACACACATAATTCGCGTAGGCATTTGCAATGGCTGCTGTCACTGTTCTGATGCCTCAAACTCTGTAACCACCGTGATCTCTGAAAACTACTGTATGTTTAGTCAATAAAGCCACCGCCATGACATTGCAGTCAGAATCTTTGCTCATGGACCTTTCCTGAGGGCTAGGAGTTTCTCTGCAAATTTTTCCCTACTTCGACTATATACTATAGGAGTTCATAACAATAAGAGTATGCAACTGCTGGTATCCACTACCATCATCTCGGCAAACAACATGTATATACATAGGCTGTGTAAACTCTAGTGGTATAATTATAATCATGAGCGTGCAGCTGCTCTCGGTTGCCATCTAGTGCTGACAGACAGTGGAAGTTTTCTGAATGACCGGTTTGCATGTGTAAACTGTGCTCTCTGATTTTTAACTCAAACAAACGGGTTAAAGAATAAAGATTCCTCTTAAGAATGAGGCTAGTGAGAGCGTGTGCAGAAGATGGTGTCATGTTGTTGGTGTGTGCGGTGTGGGGTATGTGTGTAGATGCGTGGATGTAAATGGTGATTGGATGTTTCTGCTACGTGTACTCCTCTGGTACACAGGGGTCAGATTGTTGCAATGATGGGGGACACACTAGGAGACAAGCTTCCTGAGTGCATGCCGATATTTGTGGACCGGTTGAGGAATGAGATCACCCGACTAACCACTGTCCGTTCTCTCTCACAAATAGCGAGGTGAGTCATAACTATGACAACTCTAAGCAGTTTGTTACATAAACATAGATGAATGCATGTCCCTAGTTCCAATTATAGTGCACCATATTGTAGCTGAGCTCATTTCAGAATGTGCTTGAAGCTTCAGTAATCTGTGTTGCATGTACAAATAGCTGGCAGTGTGACGTTTGATGACTGCAGGAATTCCAATTCAGATAATATAATGTTTGTGTTTTGATCTATAGTCATGGCTTTCAACAATTGTTGAATATGGTGACTTTGTAGCCTCGGGGGAAGGCTGGTAAAACTCGTCATGTGCAGTGACACACGTGGACATTGCCGGTTAAACTGCAAGTCCGTCCGCTGTATACATACGTATCTTTCCTAGCTGTCGACTTCTGCATAGCCTTGCAGTTATAACCTCAGCGTGCATGCGCCAGAGGGGGTTACGGTACTTGCCTATGTCTGTTCGTTTACCTGTTACCACTCTAGTTGCAGCATCATAGATTTCTACACTCAAAGTAACGTAGGGTACGAACAGCTATATTACGTACGGTAATCTCTTGATATTTGACGTGTGGATTTTCATAAAACTGCTTTGTTCGGAAGTTATCACATCATTTGCTTAACACGACAGCTTCCAGCACTATTGCAGTGACCCTTAGCTCATTCTCGTTTTCCAACAACAGAGGCTTCTAAAGTTGTTCAAAAGGCTAATGGTAGGTTAAAACGCTAGCTGATGCAATATGAGCCAACGCAGCAAGCTACTTCTCTCTTTCAGTGACTCAGTCATCGTCTTTCACTTAGCCGTTGTACACGACAGACTCGCGCACATGTTTACATTGATGTGGGCCAGAAGTAGAATACCAAGCAAAGCTGATATACATGTTGTAACTAGTTTATATGTGCATGTTGGCATCATCTTCGATGTGAGTGAATGCATGTGCACAACTGCACTTCGTGTCCTCCTATTTTCACATCTACCAACATGTACCATGTTTACACTTACATCACTTTGGGATACAACTCAGTTGGTTACATTCTCAAGAATTCCCTTCACCAATCACAATTTTGATGACCCCATGACAAACCTTTCATGATGATCACCACAAAAACATGAATGTTGTCCTTACCTGTGAAACTTTGTATATTAGACTTTAATAGTAACAGTAACTCCAAAAGTCAAGTTTGTATTTCCCTTCTTCCCCTCCCATGTACAGATCACCACTGAAGATTGACATTGCTTTTATCCTGGTGAGTATGGATGGAGTCTACATTTATGCTAGTTGAATGTTCCCCACATTATTGTCACATATGTATTGTCATATTCCCCACGCTGTTGCCACATGCTTCCTGTGTTATTGCAGTCCTATTGCCAAGTGACTAATCGTGCAGTGTGGTCACACCTCGCGTTTGTATTTACCGAAAGTCCTTGAACAAACGTCTAACGTCCAGACGCGTCTTGAGGTTGCGTCCGTTCACACACTGGACGCAGTTTGCCATGCGTTCGTCCAGCAGTGGCCTGGTAATGTCTGTTTGCATCTGTGTGCGTCCGTTTGCATTTGAGTGTGCATGTTTGCTGCGTCTGCGTTCGCCTGCGTGCGTCCGCGTTCTTCGTGCGTGCGTTCGGCTGCTTGCAGCTGATTGAACGTCTGCACGCGTTTAGACGCGGATGGATCTCTGCGTCTGGACGTGTCTTTTGTTCAAGGACTTTTGGTATGTACTATATATACATGTATTATAATCATACATTCATAACGTACATCCATCACAGTTTTAACCCCCCCCCCCCCCCCCCCCCCCCGTGTTTAATAATTGCATGCTGTGGGCATGCCGTACGTGTACCACTATACGAGGTCAGTAGGCATGCCACAGTGTGGGCTTTTGCTGGCACTATACCGTTGTGAACTAGGTGAGGTCTGTCGGTAGTATGATGAAATTACAAGCAACTCAATCGTTTGCGACAACTTGAGCGAGCTAACCACTGCGTGGATCTTCGTGCTTAGTCTTGCATAGCCAGACGAGGGTCGGGCTATGCGAAACTACTTCATGCCAAGCAAGGTATGCAGAGCGTTGCTAGTGCGTTTGTGCTAACCACTGCGTGGATCTTCGTGCTTAGTCTTGCATAGCCAGACGAGGGTCGGGCTATGCGAAACTACTTCATGCCAAGCAAGGTATGCAGAGCGTTGCTAGTGCGTTTGTGCTCCTCAAGGGGACGCTTTCCATCTTCTCACTCGCAACTGAACTTCACGCCTTTCTTTTACTGCCCACGTACTTATACAGATATTGCAAGCTTAAGGCGATCTCTAACAAGGAAATTAAAGCAGCAGCTATACCAGTCACTGGTCTTGCCTCGCTAGTATTATTGCTGTTTGGCTTGGTATGTTCTTTGGAACTACAACACAGCATAGCACAAAACTTAACTATGGCATGAGGCTCATACTGGATTAGTGTTGTGAACCTTGTCCTCTTTACACTAACCGGTTATTGGAAGCCAGGGGGGGTGGGACAAGGTCCGTGCGCACGTGGTACAATTAACATTCCATAGGTATAGTGCACAATAATATACAAGAAGTATGCGGAACTAGCAGACTAGTAACAGCTCTAGCGCTGACTTATCGCTGGGGTTCGATGGGGTTCGATCGCTTTATTGACTTCCTACCTGATGCTAAACACTTGAGTGCGGTCGACAAGTCTGCATTCGCTGATATTCTCGGTGAGTCTGCATGGTCACTTACATAACTGCTCAGTACAGGCACGTAGTAGTGTGTAGTGGCTTATACCCAGTTCAGTCACAGTCTTTGCATGGAGGTTACTCTTCAGGATGCATTGAAAGCGCAATGTAGCCTTCTTTCACGGAGAAAAGCAGTAGAACGACTTTGCATTACGTCATACGAAATGACAGTGCACGTGATCTTGTCCTACCCCCCCTAATTGGAAGCCTCATATTGGATATTGACCGGTTAATTGGCAAAGTGGTATGCTAAGTGAATTCATCAATAGTGAACTTGTTAGTACAGCTTGCAGCCTTACAGACCTTTGCAGGTTGGACTCTGAAGGAGGTGATTGGCATAGAGAGAGTATCCTAATTCAATCACATCCTTGAGAGACCCCACCTATCTAGTACAGAACTTCAGAAATGCATGTAATGATGACAATGGTGGTTCAAAATGTACAAAACAGACCATGGTTCCAGTACAGACAATAACTGGCAGTAAGCCAATAATTGATTGGCAGTGTAAATAACTGGTCAATAACCAATTATTGGCTACAGGTTCACAACACTATACTGGATAGACCTCCTCATACTCTTTCCCAAGTTTGGAGAGATGTGTTAAAGTGGGACACATTACGGAAAAGGAGAAGGTTCAGGCTGCAGCTTGTGCTGCTCTTCTTAGGAGAGTGTACCGATAATAACTTGAGAAAGGCATGTAGGATCCCCTGTGGACTTCATTTTTTCCCTGGTTATATCTGTAAACTCTCCTACGCTATCTGTTCCTTGTATTGTTACAGGGAAGACAAGCTCTTCATAGCTGATGGGGTGTTCCTGCTTAATTATCTATCTATCTATCTATCTATCTATCTATCTATCTATAGTAAGTCGCATCACATTACCCCCCCCCCCCCCCCCCCCCCCTCTCTCTCTTCATTAGAATGATTGCATTCCCCTACTGGCTAGCTTCCTCCGCAAGAACCACCGTGATCTTAGGCTGGCCACTCTCAACTGCCTGGATGCCATCTTCCAGGGATACAGTGAGTTGTGATGATGTCATGTTCAATCATGTGATGATGTGTCTTAGCGTTCATGCTTGATGTCAGAGTGCTGTCACTGTCTCAGTGATGATGTCATTGTGCCAAGTGGTGATTCATTATGATCATGCTGGGAAAATAATACAACTAATCGGTCTACCTATACTTACGTACCAATACCCCTGTCAACACTGCTCGCTTACGTACCAAGACATACCGTAGTGTCCCGCTAATACGCCCCCTTCGAAAATACGCCCTCCCCCTCTTTTTCGCCCAAGTTCCTGCACAGGGTAGTTTGACTCGTTATAACGCCCCCCTTGTGAGCGTCTTCTGGATCATGGAATATCTAACCTACACGTGTGCAACTTGCTCTCAGATCGAGTCACCGTTGACGCCGACGGTACAAGTCATCTCGCTGCCACTCTTCCGTAAGAAATACCTCCGTGGTTCATGACCGACAGTATTGCTGTTCTTGAGGATGGCTACAGCGAAGTCGTCGTGAATGTTATTGCCCTCGAGTTGAAGTGCAGCTCTTCTCGCCGATGTAGGGAAACCACGCATGATGACCACGAACAGTACTGGCGATCGTTTGTACTTTTGTAACTGTGAACACGAACCTTGGCAGTGTCATAAACGTAGCGAAACTTTTTGAGGGGGCTTATAATCGAGACTAATTGCGTACTCGAAAATACGCCCCCTCCCCTCTTTGGGCTGGATGTAGTGTACAAAATAGGGGGGCGTATTAACGGGACACTACGGTAATTTCAATGCGATAATTATGGCAATTATGGAGTGTAGATATGTGTGTGTGCAGTTCCACTTAAAATTAAACCTCCTTATCTGGCGCCGGTATCAAATGTACTGCATGTAGAGCTGTTACAATACGGCAAATTGGGGTGCATATTAAACCATCAAGTTTACGTTCAGCAAGTCTTAAATTACCAGGCCTTGGGTATAGAAGAAGAATTTAGCCAAAATTTCACATTCCAGTTATCCAGTTCCGGCCGGTTTACACAATGTTACGTATGCAATTCACTACAATATACTGTATGGCGGGAAAATTTGGCGGGGAATTTAATTTGGTGGATTATTCACCAAATTAAATTCCGCCAATATTTTTGTCACAACGTGTGTGTGGGCGGGGTCTCGTAGCGACACTCGAGCGCACTCATAATACTATAGTACCTCTGTCTCTGATCTGCCAGAAATAGCGAGCAAGCAACTGATCGGCGAGAAATAGTGAGCAAGCAGCTGATCGGCCAGAAATAGCGAATGAGCAGCTGACATCTTCCTGGGTAGCTACATGGCTCCTTCACTGCTTTCGGCAGCTCGTGTGCTCCTGGCTCAGCATTAAGACTTAGTCGGTATAGTCTTGGCATATATAGGTAGGTATGGTATGTGTCTTTAAAATTGATGCTGAGATCTGGAACCATTGCTGGTCCAGGTTTCCGTTACAAACGCGGCTCCAGAAGACCTAAATGCAGCTATAGAAGGCCAAAACAAAGCCCTGGAAGATGCGTAAGCGATACCATTTTTCAGAAACTTAGGTACTTACATACAAAGCCAATACTCTTTGGAAGAAACCTTCTGCTACACCGTGAACTAATGCCAGAAAAGCATTCCGAATCAATCTCAGCATCACTTTTAAAGACACATACCGTGTACGCCTAATTCATCTACTACAGTGGACATGTACTTAGCGGTTTCAGTGAACACACATGTGCACTACACCCACCAATGGGATGGAATAGTTTGGACATGTCCATGAACATCTTTTGGTGCAGTTGTGGCAGACTTACTGATGCTGTGGTGACATTGTTACAGATCTCCCCACCCGCATCCCCTTATGTCTTCGTTTCCCTCTCCCTATCCCCTCCCTCCTCCCATCCCAGCTGCGGCTATGAGTGCTCCTCTATACCGATCAGTAATGGAGGAGCTTCCACAGCTGATCAGTGACAATGACCTTCACATTTCCCAGCTGGTTCTCACGCTGCTCTGCACTGTCATGGACGTCAGCCCCAACTCCATTGTAGAGGTTTGTATTTATGCTAATACCACAATCGCGCATTATTAGGCACAGCTCACCTATAATTACATTGGTAGTAGGACTCTTGTCTCAGCTATAATTCGAAATGAAGCACATTTCCTATTCGAGAAATATTGTTCTATCAGTAGTGTATTAAGCGCCTCTCACTTACAGGCACATACTCCCTGTGGAGATATAGGCGCAGGTGCCTAGTAACACGCGTCACTATGGCAGAATAGTATAACGATTCAGTAGAAATTCCACACATCACAGTAGCCAAGCATATGTTGTGAACCGATTGTGAACCTGACCGGTTTATAAACGGGCCGCCAGTTTACAAACGGGTCGTCCGGTTTGTAATCCGGTTGGCCTGGTTTCGATAAACACGTGCAAACAACTCCGGTTTAAAAACTGGGCCGAACGGTTTATAAACCGGCCGACCCGTTTATACTAGAACGGTTTACAAGCAAGGCGAACAGTTTATAACCTGGTTTATAAACACGACGAACAGTTTTTAAACTGGCTGAATGGTTTACAAGCAGGACGAATGGTTTATAAACTGGCTGAACGGTTTGCAAGCAGGACGAATGGTTTACAAGCAGGCCGATCGACTTGTAACCAGGACCACCAAGCTGAATGGCTTACAATTCTACTGGCAGCTTAGCCCAGCATCACGTAGCCGACCCTCATCCATGCGAGAGTCTAGGTACACAAGACTACTCGCAGCTTACGTAGGGTCTTTCGGCATCGATAGTCACGATCGCAAGCCAAGATAGTGAGACTGGTGTGAAAGGACTCGTATTAAGTCGTCTTCGGAACTGCAGAAATGGCTCCATGCTGACAGTATCTGGTAGCTTCACTCTCGCTCAGCTCCCGCACTGCACGCGGTTCATCAATGAACGTTGACCTCCAAGCCGTCCAGTGTACGCGCAGCCCACTTTCTGACCGTGCCGGCTAATTGACCCGCTTACTAACCGCGCTCGCCGGCTTATTGACCTGCTTTCCGACTCCGACCGTTTTAAAAGCAGGCTGACGGTTTATAATCCGGTTAAACGGTTTATAAACAGGTCAAAGGTTCGAAATCGGGCCGTAACACATACACTAATTATTTTATGTCAATCCCATCCAACAAATAACATTTAATGTTCTTATCAAAACAACGTGAATTCCAAGGAAGGCTATTACAAAGTATGTACACATTTACGAAGTATTAGTCCCCTGAACATGAGGAAGACTAGCATAGCCTAGTTGAAATGTTGGCATTAATTAGGTATACAGTTAATGTTGCCACTGGTTGGATAAGTGTGAACATGAATGATCATATTCAAAACAGCCGACCAAGAACCACGCAATCAAGTATTAGTCAGTCAGAGTCTGATGCCCAATATGGTTTAAAAACCCACTTAGACCAAGTTAACAGCAAGGAACTGCCCCATTGGTTCGGGCGCAGGCGCTGTACACGTGCCACTATTGTTCTCAAGACCACACATTCTGCCACACTTGTGAACATCTTTGAGATCCAACAATATCTTTTTTTCTGCTGTGTTCAGCTTGTTCATAGCGTGATCAATGAGGGCCAGTCTGGAATGCATGCCACCTCCAGCATTCCTCCCCCCTTCAGGAAAGGGAAGGGTGAGTGAGGTTTATACCCTCACTTCTACCAACTAACATTGGGTTTGTCCCAGTGGCCACATATCCATAGATGAGTTTCTGGTCCTGGCAGTCATGGTAAGCTGTTAATTCCTGGAATAGAATAGTGTAGCCACGACAGTCGCAAATGATTTCTTTCCAAATGCAGCGCATTTAAGTTGATGCCCAGTTCCTGGAATAGTGCCGCCTCAACAGTCGCAAATGCTCAAAATGCATTGCGTGGCATGGCAGTTGATAGTATGGTCACAACAGTCACAAACACTCGAAATGCAGCGCATGGCATGGCAGTTGATGCCAAGTTCCTGGAATAGTACATTCACAACAGTCACAATTAAATGCTCAAAATGAAGCATGTGTGACATGGCATGGCAGTTGATGCTCAGTTCCTGGAATAGTACAGCCACAATCAATTTCTTTTCACACGCAATGTGTGGCAATTGACAATGGTAGATCCAATCTAATGGTTGAAATTAATTTCCTGGAATTTCTATGAATCCAATCCTATGGTAGTGAATTTTCTTTGTTTTGCTACTGTTTTATTGGTAAACACAATGATGGGTTCGAATGTGATTTGGGAATAATTGCACTACCGACAGGCAAAGTAATAGGGGACTTGCATGATTACGTCACGAGCGGATGGACACACCCACTTATGGTATCACGTACCATACTGCTCCATTGAAAATGTATTGGGAATGGCTACCAAGGTGAGCGTTTATAAGCCTGCGTCCGCGTGCTTGCGTGTAACAGAAAATGAATCGAGATATTGGCTGTCCAGAAGTTTAGCTACAAAATGAATCCTTCCTCGTGCGAATCGGAGAAGCGGTTGCTGAGCAATGGCGTCCAAAGCGAGTGGCACAGACAGTGGTACCGTCCAGGTTAGTGAGAGAGATATTCTTCAAGCTTTGCTAAAGTGGCCATGACCCTAGTAAGCCATACAAAGTGCAACTCAAGCGTTGGCTGAAGTGCAGGGACGGCTAAAACTTCTGGCAACAGTGCCTTGTGAAGCGGTAAGCGGATACTAGCATAGATAGCGTACCGAGTTCTGTGTAGCCTCATTCCCAGGCCCGATACTGTGCTACTAGCAACTCTCCAGGAACTTAACGGCGTTCCAGGGATGGTTTTCTACTAAGATGAACAGAGGAGCTGCTACGCTGTAGCTAAATGCTGTGGGTTCTGAAGAAAACAAGCCGTGAATCCAACGTTACGCTTCGGGTTCCGTCCTCCCGTACTTGCTTTAGACGCCATTGCTCAACAACCGCTTCTCCTACTCGCACGAGGAAGGATTCATTTTGTAGCTAAACTTCTAGACAGCCAATATCTCGAATCATTTTCTGCTACGCGCTAGCACGCGGGTGCAGTACTCGTAAATGATCACCTTGGTAGCCACATTTTCAATGAAGCAATATGGTACGTGATACCATAAGTGGGCGTGTCCATCCGCTCGTGACGTAATCATGCAAGTTCCCTATTGCACGAGCCTTATGCCGGTTGGGAGTGCAATTATTCCTAAATCACACGTGAATTAAATACTAATCGTACACTTCCAGGCTTGGCACATGGCATGGTCGAAAGGAAGTGACTTGAGCGATAAGCCACACCCCAGCCACAAAGCAAGCAAACTAGTCTCTAGAGTACTGACCTGTGATGAAGCAGAAGCTTTAGGAAGGAAGCACTGACACCCAGGGTCCCAAAACAGCAACACCGAGGCTATTTGCATATAACGGCCATGAACGGTTAGTGGTTAGCTACAGCACTAGTAAAGCACATTGACTAGCGCCACCGTTTTCTGTGACATCACTTTCGCCACACTTTCATTTGGTTCTCACAGCATTTCTTCTGCTCTGGTACAGAAAACAGTCTAACAACTCGAGCACTCACACAGCAGCCATTTTAACCATTGCTATAATGAAAAAACGAGGTGTAGCCATGATGCGGACATTCGTTAGTAAGATGCAATTTCTGTTGGCCATCAGACTACAATAACCGTAAAAATTGACTGCACACTGTTCTATGGGAGTATATAGAGTAATTGATCAATTATCGGCCGCCATGTATAATCAGACACTCCTACACGGAGACGAAACAATGCAGAAACTCGGGAAATACCACAGAAATGTAGCATGGGCACAGGTTAGCTGGCATTCCAAAAATGGCACCCAACCATCATTTCCTGTTCGCACTAAGGGCAATGCAAGTGACTGTCTGATAATATCAAAGATCAGACAGGGCGCATGTATTTCCAGACACCACTTCCTGTTCCTTCCCTGAAGCTTTCAGCGAAATTCCTGCACCACTGGAAAGGCCTAAGATCCTTCTGTTCCAGGCCTGATTTTTTGTCACCGTAACTGCTTTGGTCACTGAGGGGCGTGGACAAATTTGACCATGGTCTTTCCATTCCCTCTCTAACAAAATAGTGGATTTTGCCTTTTATTAGCTTTAACGTCACCCAATATACAGAAGGCCTATGATATGGGGATCATAAGAATCTACAGGTCCTAAGCAACACACTGGTACAAGTTTGGTGTTCATACGTTGTATTGTTCCCGAGATAGAGCTGTTTTCCCTATTTCAATCAGGGAAAACAGCTTTTCTTGAGATATGGAACTGTTTTCAGTGGGGAAAAGTTAAAGCTAATAAAAGGCAAAATCCACTATTTTGTTAGAGGGGGGAAAGACCATGGTCAAAATTTGTCCACGTCCCTCAGTGACCAAAGCAGTTATGGTGACAAAAATCAGGCCTGGAACAGAAGGAACTTAGGCCTTTCCAGTGGTGCAGGAATTTCGCTGAAAGCTGCTTCAAGGAAAGAACAGGAAATGGTGTCTGGAAATACATGCTCCCTGTCTGATCTTTGATATTATCAGACAGTCACTTGCATTGCCCTTAGTGCGAACAGGAAATGATGGTTGGGTGCCATTTTTGGAATGCCAGCTAACCTGTGCCCATGCTACATTTCTGTGGTATTTCCCGAGTTTCTGCATTGTTTCGACTCTATGTGGGAGTGTCTGATTATACATGGCGGCCGATAATTGATCACTTACTCTATTTATGTATGGCAACTCTAAAAGTAATTTATACGTTGTTTACACGACACAAAAATAACCGATCCGTGCCCAAGATAACCGAACTGTACCGCGCTCGAAACGTTTAAACCGTGCCGGCGTGCGTTTACACTACATCAAAAATAACCGTGCTGAATCAATTATTGAGGGCGTGATCGAACACGTGCGCATCAGTATAAGTGCGCTGCAGCTAGCTAGAGCTAGCTCTATGGCTACCTCGCGTTTGCGGAAAGTTTCTCGATCTGCTGTTACGATGTATGCGTTCGTTTACAGAACACCGGCAGTCGGAGTAGAAGCCACGCCAGGCTGGGTACGACGTTGTTCATTCAATGCAGAGCAAGACAACATGCTGTGCTTGTCATACTTCTTTCTCAGCTATTATTGGCTACTCTGAAAGCACCGAGGAGAGAGTGGGTTCGTCTCAGGTACGTTGTACACTCAGTAAGTGCTCACTGCGGTCATACGGTCTTCGTTAGGCTCCAGTACTGGATTGAGACCGCTAGCAGAACGGTTCTAACCATGCTGGCACGGCACGGTTAGGTGGTCCAAGAACGGTTATTCTAGCACGGTTCAGTACAG
The DNA here is from genome assembly GCA_963931865.1 of Axinella damicornis. Taxonomy (NCBI): domain Eukaryota; kingdom Metazoa; phylum Porifera; class Demospongiae; order Axinellida; family Axinellidae; genus Axinella; species Axinella damicornis. The sequence continues at coordinate 10,900,736 of OZ007506.1, read as the reverse complement.
TTCAGTTAGCGTTTACACGGCAATTTAATAACTGTGCCGAACCGTACTAAACCGTGCCAGCACGGTTGTTTTGTGTCGTGTAAACGGGGTATTAGTGTAAATGCAGTACATGTCATTGTTAGATCTCTGAGACATGGATGAGGTCTGCATGAGCCTGAGTATCCTGAGATGTGGATGATAGTCATTCATTTCTCATGATTTAACTGGTGAATATACAGTGGAACCTGTCTAATGCGGTCACCTGAGGGCCAAATATATTATTAGAGAGGTGGCTGGAGTATAGGTGACCTCTATATAGCGGTCGTGTGAAGTTTTAGTGTGATTGACCTCATTACAAAGGTTCTTGTGAAACTGAACAACTTCAATTCAAGTAAGTTCCATCAAAAAGACAACTAGGACTTTTATGTATTGTATTAAGTAGTTGTGTTTTCCAATTTTTTCACCATGTTCTGGTAGATTTAGTGTGTGGTTATTCGGTTTCCGACTGGTAGATGCTCAATGTCTTGCAGTGCGCTTGTGTTGAATGAATGAAGAGTGGGATTCTCGGGGTTTAGGTGCAGGAGCGGTTGAAGAAGGAGGCATGGCCAGTGGAAGTTCTTCAAACAGCGAGTCATTGTCGTCAGCGGAAGTTCTTCTAACAGCGAGTCATTGTCGTCAGTTCATAAAGATCCTGTTAAGGCTAGCGCTGCCATGCTGCGATGCTGCACTTGCTCTCAGACGCAATAATGTTTCTTAGTTACGACCCAGAATGGCTATACCCACCTGCTTGAACAGCCAATCAGCTGCCAATTACAGTATTCCACAGTCCTGTAAGTTAGTCTAATCTCATTGGCTCACAACTGTGGTATTACAGAATAATACCACAGTTTTGTATAGGACTTTAGTAGTATGGAGTGTAATATAGCTATATATAGCTATAACATTATAGCGTGTTACAGCGTGCTTGGGGTGGAGCAACGTGACCACATTACGCAGGTGACCACTATAGAACGACAATAAAGGGAGACTGTAGGCTCATATTTTGGGGCTTTCCCAAGCTGACCGCCAAGCGGTGGTGACCACCTTATTCAGGTGACTGCTAAGTTGATCACTGTAGTTCCATTGAATACTCTTCCCAACTTGTCCTCTTCCCAACTTGTCCACTTCCCTGCTACTCACCTCATGCACACCTCCCCTAGCTTCCTACCACTCCCCTCATACCTCCCCTAGCTTCCTAGCTCCCCCGGCCCTTCAGTATACCATTCCCCTCACACCTCCCCTTCAGTACCACTCCCCTCACACCTAGCTCCCCTTCGATCAGTATACCACTGCCTCCCCTCACACCTCCCCTTCAGTACCACTCGATCCCCTAGCTCCCCTAGCTTACACGTACCTCCCCTTCAGTACCACTCCCCTCCCCTCACACTTCCCCTTCAGTACCACTCCCCTCACACATCCCATTCAGTACCACTCCCCTCACACATTCCCTTCAGCTAGTTCCACTCCCTTTGGCTTACACCTACCCTTTGGCTTCCCCTCTCCCACCCTCAGGTGCGGTCATACTCCGTTCCTAACGTCCTCCAGCTGGTGCTCTCCTCTCTACTGCAAGGCAGTGCCCTGACTGCCTGCCTCCACTTCTTCAGCAAGCTAGTCTCTCTTGGACTCTCAGGGCTTGGTTACCCCGAGGTGTTTCAGGTATGCGCCAAACTTTTTGGCAAGCTAGTCTCTCTTGGACTCTCAGGGTTTGGTTACCCCAAGGTGTTTCAGGTATGCGCCAAACGTTTTGGCAAGTACAGCGATCTCAGTGTTTAAATTCTGGTTGCTGCTGCCTGTCTCCCACTGAAGAATTGGCCTGGAACACATGATGTGTCTTGGTATCAGCTCAGAATCATGCAGAGGACATGGCAGCTTGTTAACCCTGACTTTCAGGTTCATGATATCCTTGGGGTTCTGTGTGAGCACAAAGGGTGGATCAGTGGGAAGTGGGAATGTTCACCCAAAGGGTCAAAAAGCATGGCCGTGTTGAGCTTGGATGTGAAAAGCCCTCGGTCGGAGCCAGATGGGCCATTTTAAGCATAAATGGACTTAGAAAACTTAGAAGAGTTGGTGTGGTTAGAGTCATGTCGGTACTAGTGTTTGGACGATACTACAACTTCACATATCAATTATTAATATTTAATACGGTGGGATTGGAATCAGCAGTAGCATATGTGACTCACATAGGTCATACCAAGCAATAGACCACTGCACTTGTGCTAGTTTGTTCACTTTAAAACGATAATATTTAAGCTAGCCATGTTGATATTAATATTGAGTGGGTAGATTGACTGCAATATTGTCCCAGCACTAGTATGTTCTCGGGATGGCTGAGTCCAGTTCTATGTGCATCTTGGATTATGTAGCCTACCACATGCTGAATTGAACTATCATGTAATGCCTAAACATAGTATGGACTTTACGGTGGTTGTGTCTTGACTCTCCAGTGCTGAGACAAAAACCTCACTGAAGTCCCTTGGTCTCTATAGTCATCATTGTTGCCGTGCGGTATTCGTAGTCCCCATGGATGTAGTCAGTGATGAACAGCTGCAGATTGCATGGACTTACCTAATGGATTGCCTAGGCACATTCAAATATTGCCTGGGCTTGGCTATGCCATTGGTCCTACAGTGTCTGAAACTGTATGAAGTGACTGTTGTTTTACCCTGCTTCTCAGATGTTGACAGACCGAGTGTACCGCCCTCGCCCAGACCCCCACCACTTCAGGTCTCCGGCCACTATCCACAGACAGGTTGGCTGTTCTGATCACCCTCACATGACACTTTGTTTCACCCAAGGGGGTACTGGGATACTCCCCTTCCTTTAAAAATTTCCTGGCCCAATTTCCATTGATCTGGTCGTTGGAAATGTAGTCATTGGAATGCATGATTGTAGTCATTGGAATGCGTTTTGTTATCACTGTCACTTTTGGAGGAAATACCGTATAGCAGAAAATATCCGTATGGTGCAAATCTTTATACATTATATTTGTACGAAGCCTCGAGATACGAAATGATAACAATCGAAATGATAATGAATTTGAACAGGCAATCTAACACATACGGGGGGGGGGGGTGCCCTGGGATTTCCTCCCCCCAGGTGAAGTTCCCCCCCCCCCCCCCCCCCAGCCCAGAAAACAGAAGACAATATAAATTTAATGTCAGTTGGTCACAACCCTGTGTATGATATGACGTGCCGAGGGAATGGGAGGGGGTGGTGCTTGCATGGGTTGCCATGTGTCCCCCCCCCCCCCCCCCCCCCCCCCCCAGCAAAAAATCCTGTATGAAACCCTGCACATGGAAGCGGCTAGCAAGCGATGGCATGTGTAGCAGTATTTCCAGCCTTCAAACGGCCTTCCTGGACCCATCTACATCTATTAGCCTGCAAAGGTAGCAAGGATCTGAGAGAAGTGCGACACATGTAACTCAACCAAGTTCACGGGGCAGCAACAATCGGCAAGTATAATGTTCTGCGCAATCTCGAGATTGCGCTGCGCATTCTCGGAATCCCGAAATTGAGTACCAATCTCAAGATTGCACAATATTGCTGCGCAATCTCGAGATTGCGCACTATTGCTGCGCATGCAATCTCAAGATTGTGCAGCAACACTGCACAATCTCGAAATTGCGCAGTGTCAAGATTGCACAATCTCGAGATGCGTGCAAGTTAAAGTTAACAGTGGAGAGTAGTTGATCAAACTAACCCCCCGCTGTTTCACCCAAAACTTGAATCTGGAACCATAGGTATCTGCTATGGGGTCGTTCCGTAGTCTGTGGATAATCTTCTGGCCCTTCTCAGGTGCTAAGGTCTTGCTGGTTTGGCAGCCATTCTCCCCGAATCGCTCCGAACAAAATCTCTCAAAAACCTCCCGCTGCTGATCGATAGACGACATCACTCACAGTAGTAGATCACATTATGTCACCTCGGGAGCAGGAGTACCGCTTATATAAACGGTTTCCGTCCCGCGAGTGTATCTCTCCAATCACTAGCTGTCAACCACATGGCTAAGGTCACAAGTTCGAAGATTGTGCAATACGTTTGCGCAAACGTATTGTGCAATCTCAGGATTGTTTGCGCAATCTCGAGATTGGCATATGCATGCAATTTCGGGATTCCGAGAATGCGCAGCGCAAACTCGAGATTGCGCAAATTCCTAAAATGCGCGGAACATATATACGACTGCCGTCAACCAGGTGGCTATTTGTCATTTTTGAAGAATTCCTCACCATCAACAGAGGCCCAGATGTTAGCCTTGTAGACATGGTACCATATCACGTTGCCTCAAATGAAAACAACATCATTGACATGTGTAAAGCTAGGGGGCATGGCGATGTGCATAAAATTTCTTCTCAAGGCATTTCAGCCTTTTATATGAAATTTGCATGTAGCAAAATCTCCTGCTAAGGTATTGGAGGACATCACATGACTCATGCCCTGCCTACCTTTCCTCCCACAGGCCTACCGAAGCATATCAAAGTGTGTGGCAGCCATCTGCAATGCAGTGCCTGACCAGACCTCCACCACTGTTAGCAAGTTCATTGAAGACATAAAGGTACACTAAATCCTACATGTATTCCCAGCTCTGGATCCTACTTCCTAAAACTATGTATGTAGCTGGTCTGGACCGATTCTCCTCTTCAGAGAGAGCTGTACTGATACTCTCTTAACTATTTCATGGTACCTTTGGGTTGTGAGAAGTGTATTGAGAGTTTGTTTTGAGTGCACAAAACTTGTAACGCATGCACAATACATATAACCTGGGTATCTTCTACTAGTCCAGATTCCCAGCACAGATCACTTTCAGTATCGCACAGCATTATAATGAAAGCACTGGATGAAGGGTCAGGGAGACAAAACTCACACCAGATATGAATGTGTAGAAGAGGGAACTCTTGGTGTGTTGAAATAAGTTGCCTTTGTGAAACAAACATAAATTCAAGCTGTTGATATTGTGCTCTGTATTAGCCATGTACTTTATAGGAGTAGTGTAACCAGCTTGTTCCCAGGTGATATTAGACTAGTCTTCACTGAAAATGTCAATGGTTTGTGACTGTTTACTGTTTCGACAGAACGAAAAGACAACTGACTCGGTCCGACTCTTGTGCTTGCTCTCAGTTGGAGAGATTGGCAGAAGAAAGTGAGTCATTACATGTATACTTGTGTTGGGGATGTGTATCAGATGTCATGTACATTAGCCTCGTTCCCAGGCCCGAGAGTAGGAGGAGAAAAGGGCCTGGTTTCTACTGTTTGCTCATGCGCTTAATTTTCTGTAACCATAACACATATTCATGAGGGGGAGGGTGCAAATGACGTTTTCGTAGTCACATGGTTGAGAGAGTGACACTAGGTGCTATCTACTTTGCTACACTGGTCCTCCATCCGCGAGATGAGGGGCGACACAAATACAATTGCACTGCCACCAGCAACAGACTTAGTCGACACAAAACAAACGGAAGAGTCTAGTAGCATACTGACTCCACCTGGTCAGTGCGACAGTAGCCACACGAAAACATCCCATCTTTCAATCGCAGGTCGCTGTTCTGGCTCAATTCATGAGCGCCTTGCCACCTGAGGGCATAAGAGAGCACGATCGAGAGCTGTTGTAACGCATGCTACTCGCTTTACTATACAAAGTTAACTGTACGGATCATGTTATCTGCTTCGACGTCACGAGTATACAAACATAATCGAACGTAAACAGTGCTGGTGGAATTCCACCGCAATTTAGTGCATGCACGAACAGTGGAAACCATGCAGGCCCTATTCTCCTTGCTGTCTCGGGCCTGGGAACGAGGCTCCATGTACGTACATACACATTCTCTCACCCCCCCCCCCCCCCCCCCCCCCCCCCCCCCCCCCCCCCCCCGCACACACACACACACATGCATACACACGCATACACACAGTGATCTGAGTGGTGTTAAAGACTTACAAGTGGTCATTTTGAACACTTTTTCCTCTCAATCAGAGGAAGTGAGATCTGCTGCATCCTATGCTCTTGGTTAGCACTACCCCACACAAGCTCACACACCATCACACAAGCTCAACACCCTCACACACCCCACAAATGCTCGCTCAGTGACGCTCACACAATCATACATATACCAGTTAAACAAGTGACACACCCCTCACATATCCTACACCCTGATATGCACACACACTCTGACATGCACGTACACACATCCTGACATGCACGCACACACATCCTGCCATGCACGCACACACATCCTGACATGCACGCACACACATCCTGACATGCACGCACGCACACACACACACACACACACACACACACACACACACACACACACACACACACACCCTCACATGCACACACACACACACACAAACCCGCTCGCACATCAACTCGTACACGCACCCTCACACACACCACTCACACACACTCACGTACACCCTCACATATCCCCCTCACACACACTCCCTCACACACACTCACACACCCACATACACAATGTACCCTCGCCCCTCAGGTAGTGTGAGTGCCGGCAACCTGCAGGAGTACCTACCGTTTATCCTGTCAGAGATCCAAGCCAATCCCCGGCGGCAGTACCTCCTCCTCTACTCCCTCAAAGAAGTGATCACCTGCCACTATGTCACCCCAGAGGCCATTGCCACTCTTAGACCTCAAGTTGCCAGTATATGGTGAGAAGCAGTGTGTATGTATGTGGCCATTTGGATGTGTATGTATATATGTGTGGGTATGTGAGTCCCATTCTCTCTGTATGTCCCTCCAGGGATGTGCTATTCCGGCACTTTGAGAGTGCAGAGGAAGGAACAAGGAACGTTGTCGCAGAGTGTGTCGGGAAGCTGACACTTGTTGACCCAGAAGCACTGCTGCCGAAGCTGCAGGTACATGTGATGTATCCATATGAGTATATATAGTGTAAATCGGAATACATGTTTCTTTGAGATTAATCTGTGCATTTTAGCTGCTCCCTCCCTCCTTCCCTCCCTCCCTCTCTCCCTCTCTCACCCTTCCTTTCTTCCTCCCTCCGTCAGGACAACCTCAAGTCCTCATCAGCATTTGTCCGCAGCACAGTGGTAACAGCCCTCAAGTACACTATCTCAGACCACCTGCAACCCATTGACACTCTCCTTCACAGCTGCATTGGAGAGTTCCTAGCCACAATCGGTGATGCTGACTTGGTCAGTGGAGGTGGTTTAGTGTCAGTAGAGGTGGTGTAGTGTCAGTGGAGGGTATTGAGGGATGTCACGGGAGGAGGGGGTATGACCTACAATGTTCAAGCAGTGCATACTGTCTTTATCGTAGAACGTACGTCGGGTTGCCTTGGTGGCGTTCAACTCTGCCGCACATAACAAGCCATCCCTCATCCGTGACCTCCTGGACTCCCTCTTACCCAACCTGTACGAGGAAACCAAAGTCAGGGTATGTGGTTGGTAAAGCATGTTCAGTATACAACTATGTTGTGATTGTTGTCACCATAGAAACTACAATTTGGAAGGTAAAGTTTAGCACAACACACATGCACACGCGTACGCACGTGTCACATACATACTCACCCTCACACATACACACACACACACACACACACACACACACACACACACATACACACACACACACACACACACACACACACACACACCTTCACACACACAGAAAGAGCTCATTCGTGAGGTGGAAATGGGCCCGTTCAAACACACAGTTGATGACGGTCTGGACTTGAGAAAAGCAGCATTTGAATGCATGTACACACTGTTGGAGACCTGCCTGGACCGTCTAGACATATTTGAATTTCTCAACCATGTGGAGGATGGGCTGAAGGATCACTATGACATCAAGGTCAGTTGGAGCTGAAAGACCCATCTTTCCAACTTTAGTGGCAGAGAAATAATTATCTCCTTGGGAGAAGTAGAAGTAGAGTAAGCGATTGATTATCCGATGACCTGTATAATTGGACATGTTAGTGCCGAGCACATATATTACCGGAAGTGGACTGGACCTTCAGTCGATACTACAGAGGACCTTCAGTCGATACTACAGACCCATTGCACTTTGAGTTGAAAGTTTGGTGATTCTCTGTTACTTGGTTCTAGAACTACAGCCAGCCAAAGTTCATTTTCGGACGAAGGTATGATCAGACAAATTGATGTATTATCGTACAACGCTCCCTGCTTCTTCTCTGAAGTTCCTTCAGCGTCGTACGATACGATAATACGTCAATTTGTCCGATCATACCTTTGTCCGAAAATGGACTTTGGCTGGTTGTAGTTCCGGAACCAAGCAACAGAGAATCACCAAACTTTCAACTCAAAGTGCAATGGGTTTGTAGTATCGACTGAAGGTCCCGCCCACTTCCGGTAATATAAGCGCTCGGCACTAACGTGTCCGATTATACAGGTCATCCGATAATCAATCGCTTACTGCACCTCCTCAGCAGTTGGTTGCAAAAGGAGTTCAGCACAACCTTGTGTCCAGATTTGAAGCACATGCAGTATTACAATTTGCCTTCAAACCCAGAAATGCAATTTGCTAAGCCATCAAAGCCAGTCCAAATATCCATTTGCTTTAGCACTTAATTGGATGTGTTTTGCAGTAGCAAGTTGGACTTAGCCTTGTACACAGGCCTTCTCACCCCAGTGTTTGTTTCGTTACTAACGTGGTAAAATTCGTCATGTGCAGTGTCATACCTATATAGACGTTGGGTGGATGTGTGGAGGAGTGGCACATTCTCGGTAAAACCAACTAAATGAGTGCCCTACCAATCGCAGCCACGGGCCACTCATGAATGACTGAGTGGTCAGCATCAGGCAGCTTTGGTGACAGCAGTGTAGAAGGAATGTGCCACTCCTCCACTCCTCCACCCAATGTCTACATACATCGCTGCACATGTATCGTACTACCTCTTCTCCAGATGTTGACATTCCTGTTGTTGGTTCGGCTGTCCCACCTGAGACCGAATGCACTCTTGCAACGTGAGTCACATGACATGGTACCCTACTACTGGTGTTTGTCCAAATGGGAAAGAAGAATTTGGTTTTGTACAGTATAACCTCAACCTACCGTAGTTGCCAATTATTTCGCGTGGCAAAAATTTAGCGGTCTAGCCACTCAACGTGATACACAAATATTTCACGGAGGGAAATGTTCGCTGATTACATCCTGCTCGCTCGTAATAACTTAGGATTGACATGTGTGATTGCGCCAATGGAGGACGAGTTAGCGATCGAGCTGTGTATGCGTGGCTATCACGTCTACAGCGAAGCTACTGTGTGAGCGTAAGCCCAGGAATACAAAGGACAGGAGCTGTTATGCCTACCTGTGGAAAAATATTTCGCACGTTTAATATTCGTGGTCAGAATACCGCAAAAATTTCCCCACCTCGAAACTACGTATACTAGCTACTATTGCACATGAACACACATTCACCCAATCCACATATAACACTCTCAGCACACACTCACACTCCCAGTACACACACTCCTTCCCCACACATGCACACACACCCCTTCCCCACACATGCACACACACACCAGGCATTGACAAGCTGATCGAACCCCTGAGGTCTACAGTGCAATCCAAGGCAAAGGCCAACTCTGTCAAGCAGGAGTATGAGAAACAAGATGAGCTGAAGCGTTCCGCTATGCGAGCCATCGCTGCTCTCCTTACCATCCCAGACAGTGGTAAGTAAGATACGTGATAATATCATAGTCAATTGCAACATTATTTGTTTTGGTGATGATAGCGGATTTAATTTGCATGCTATCAACCGCACTCCTGGTAGCCGTTGCAACCCCGGTTGTGACTCGCCGTAGCGCATGCCAAGTATTGCAGTTCATTCCAATTAACACACGTGCCACGTGGCAACCATGCTCAGTCGATCGCTAGCCAAAGGGAAGACAAGAAATTATTGCAATGCTCACAACTTCGCCAGCACGGTGAGTTTCGGCATGTAAGCGTCAGTGAATGACCACGATCATGGCTGTGTGGTCAGGATCTTTGTGGGCCCTTCGTAAGAGCTGTACTGGCAACCAAAGTCGAAGAGAGCACTCGAGCAAATTATGGCGGCCAACGGCACGACAAAAGCGCTTGAATCTCCACCACCAAAGTGAGTTTCACCACAATTATTGTGGGGTTGTGTCACTGCATGATAGCGATCACAACGGTGTAGTCAGAAAATCTGTAGACCTTTCCTGCGTGCTGTGAGGTTTGATTATTTAGATTACGCGGCACAATTTTTCCCCTACCAGGAGTGTAATGATATCCTTCAGCCAGCTAAGATTATAGCCTTGTTTCCATGCATGCAGGCCTGGGAATGAAGCTGTGGCCCTCACAGCAGTTAGTGATCTCTCGTACCTTGTAGTATATCCCCACACTTCACTCACCCCACCTACGACCACAGATAAGAGCCCTCAGCTAATGGACTTCGTTTCCCAAATCAAGGCCAGCACAGATACTGCCCAGCTCTTTGAGTCCATCCAGGCGGATGCCACCATCACCCTTAGCACTCTCCACTCAGTTGAGACAATGGACCTTAGCTAGTGGAAACGTTGGCATGCATACGTACTCTTGCAGCTATCTTACTGCTGTTTATCTACGTACATGTATGCATCCTTGTTTTGTAAACAGTTCACTAATATTAACAATGATTAGTTTTCGAACCGGCCACATGCAGATAATTATTATGCAAGCACCTAATAGGTATCATTATCATGCATGCGCGTGCAAGATTAAGAGTGCATGCATGATGACGTCATTGTGGCATCATAGCGTATATATAGTGCAGTGTAGCTGAGCTGGCTGGACCATGCATGGGATCCGGGATATGCATCAGAGTGCAACTGCCATGGTGCAATTTCCATGTCCAACGTATGTCTGCACAGTATATGTGCATGTGCAACAACTGCACAAATTAATTTTACACACCTCTGCCATGTGCCACAAAATATAAATAACCCCTTGTAATTGTCCACTAACATCTCGCGGGCCAGCCTCTCGCCACACCCACTACGGGGAGGGTGTGGCGAGAGGCTGGCCCGCGAGACTACACTAAGCTGTTGTGATAGTAGAAAGTACAGCACTTACTTGTCTACTACTATTAGTGCATGCATGATGCAGGGAGGAGGAAGCAGGCGACGATGGTTATTATTGACAACGTACGGAGACAGCTGGATAGGGAATGAAGCTGACCAGAGGATCATACAACTACACGTCTGACTCAACGATGACATTCGGCCGCAATCCAATTATAAGGACACTGTAGACACTGAGTAGAAGATATACTGGCTGATGAGAATATGATATCGATTATCCGTCAACCAAGAAGTGATACAAGAAGTACAGTGTATCTGAAAAGTTGTCTTTCTCCTCTTAAAGCAGTTTGATCTCCGAGGTGGTCGTTATCTTTCTCACAGCCTCGTGCCCAGACCTAACCCTCCTGCACGTGTTGGAAACTGACATCCATCCCTCATTCCAGAGTCACAATATGAGCTGTGGTGATAGCCCCTGTGGTAACGGGTAATTCCAAATCAATTCAGCAAAAAGTTGCAAGTAACCCCCTCAGAATTGGACGAAACTTGGTTTGTAAGTAGTACATGGGGTTTAACCATAGTCTTTTGTCTATGGTTTAACCAACTGGGAATGGCAGGCCGACTGCGCATGGGACGGCGGTGCAGAATGGGTATTGGACCAGAATCAGGGTGGAGCTGGTACGCATGCGCACGAAGAAGGCATTAGCAACAGAGCGGAGACAGCTGCAAGTTGAAGTTCACTTGGCGACAGTTGCAAGCGTCTTTGCAGCAGTAAGTAAAGTGTGGGTCAATCACCCACCCTCCCATTCGAATTCCCTCTCTCTCTCAAGGCAGGAGTTGATTGCAGTTCAATTCTTGTTTCATGTGTGGACATGGTGGAAGGAGACCCAAGGACAAGGTATGAATATGCAGATATGCATCTGATATCCAGAGCTAGGGTGGAGCTGTCACATGATCAGCAGCAAGGGAGTCACGTGATTGGAAAGCTGCCACCACCACTGCGTAGTCTCGGTCCCAGACCCAACCAACCCCAGCACGGATCTCTTACACACTAGATAAACGGTCTGGGAACGAGACTACCACTACATTGGCCTGACTCACCCTCCAATGAACTAAGGTCACCGGTAGCAGTTGACGATTAATAAATGATGTTTTGTGAAGCCAGACAAAATTTTACTCTCGTATGTTGTATGGCTTCCTGACTATAGTCCCCTTAATATTCCTGATTTTTAGGTACCGTGGCAACATTACTTCAAATCCTCATAACTTTCCCGTATTTTGATTGTTTTGTAGTATTGATTTCACCATCTTGAAGAATGGGTTTTCATATGGTATCTTGTATGGCTTCATCCGACAAACGCACATTCCTAAGCTTTGACCTTACGCACATTCCTAAGCTTTGACCTTACAAGAAAAGTGCTGCTTTAATTTTCTGATAATTAGTGGTGATACTTGCTAGGCCTAAAAGCTGTAAAAACTTTTTGGAGGGCTCCATTGGGATTAGGAGATATGTGCTCTCATAAAATGTGATAGATACTGGACAAACTACATGCTACATGATCATTAGCCACGTGCCTAGGAACGAGGCTACATGATCATCACATGACAGCACACTGGCATCTTGTGTCACATGACTATCGCATATAGTTGTCACATGACTATCAAGTGACTGTCACTGTCCCTATGTCCTCACTCCAGGTGCGGCCAGGGGACCAATCATTGACACGTACTGGGAAGAACTGTTGGACCAATTATTGACACGTACTGGGAAGAAATGTTGGCTGCCTTCAATCGGAGCATCGGCTTTGATATATTACTCTACTCCTTTTCATCCAGGTGTGGACAAACTATGATGTCGTACTAATGATGTCATTGTTACAATATTTGATTGCACCAGCAGTGGGGACTATATGCATGTAGTCTGCCACTGCTAGAATAATTCTTCATTAGAGCTGCAGGAAGCACTTTCTCTGTATGATGTAATCACCACCCAACACTGTTGGATTAGTCGTATATGCAGTAGCTACATGTAGATATCCCAAAGTCTAATCTCGTTTCCCATTCGTGTTGGGTGCAAGGTTTTCACCCAGCTCACTCTGGGTGCATAGTTCATATTCCATGAATGGGACAGGCCACTGCAGTCTAACTGAACATGCACCACCTGCCATGTACACATCATGAGTACGCACATGCAGTGCAGGACAGTGTTGTTCAGTGTTGGCTAGACAGTGATGTGAAGGTATATTATATGCATCACCCAACACCAGAATATATCCAGATGTAGCTGCTGACCATCCAACAAGGAATACTCATAAATGCACTCAGCCCTCCCTGCTTTGACTCTGTTGTTAGTCAATTGCCTACCTTTCTTGCCTCCTCTTCTCCCCTCCCCAGGTGTAATCCATTCCCTTGGGAACGGCATCTATCAAAAGGCGCTCTGCATGACGGGAATGCCTCCTCTCATTACAACATCCACAGTCTCAATGGGCACACACAGGAAAGAGCTACCATGAAGTAGGTTAGTTGTATGATAGTGATTCTTGAGATTGTGCTCATAAAGTCAAGTGCCCACTACAATGACATACTTCACAATTCGGGTCCGCTGAGAATGCACAACAAGAGGTACATTAGCGCATAGTAGGTAGGAGTAGTCAGAATCAGAATCTGCCAAAGTTTGTGCACTGAATTGCATATGAAGCGGATTGGCAGAGGACTAGTCAGTCAGACTGCGCTTCATCACTGTCCCATGGCTGTAGATTTCCCTAGGTAACTTTAAAGGCTCTCTGCGTGACTAAATGAATGCCTAGAGTATTACGGTGCTTTCAGTGTATTAATATTGGGGGGGGGGGGGGGGCTGAGCCCCGGCAGTGAAACTGTTGTGGGGGCTATAGCCCCCCTAGTCTCGGTCCCAGACCCAAACCCACCCCAGCACGGATGATACTGGAAGCGATCTGCGCTGGGGTGGTTTGGGTCTGGGGCCGAGACTATAGCCCCCCTAGCCCCCCTGTTCCGCCGCCGCCCTTGTCGAGGGGCAACCACACTCCTGGTAGCTGGTTGACACTTGCTGGTAGTGCAAGCTAGGTATTGCAACTCATTCCAATTAACGCACATGCCACGTGGCAACCACGCTCAGTCGATCGCTAGCAATGGTGGCCAAAGAGAAGACAAGGAATTGTTACAGCGCTCACAACTGTGCCAGCATGGTGAGTTTCGGCATGTAAGCGTCAGATAACGACAGCGATCGCGGCCATGTGGTCAGAATCTTCCTGTGCCTTTCCTAAAAACGGTACTGACACCGGAAGTTGGAGAGAGTGCTCGAGCAATCGCGGTCAACGGTGAGACAAAAGCGCTCATATCTCCACCACCAAGGTGATTTTCAGCACCAACCTTTTATGTTCAGGTCAGGGCATGATAGCGATCACGGCGGTGTAGTCAGAATCTCTGTAGATCAACATTATTTATTTATTTACACGGCACAATTTTTCCCCTACCAGGAGTGTAATGACCTGGGTAGGTCTTGTGTACAACAAAATACCTGCATATTATACTGGCAATAATTATAGTCTTGCAGTGTATATACAACAGAACATTGTAATGCGCGTTACAAAAACAACAATCTGGAAACAATAATGTGTGGTCAGGAGTCTGAGTCATAATTGGGTACAGCAGCATAAAATCAGTGCAGTGTGCTGTTCATGTAGGCAAAGTGATGGAGCTTCGATGTTCTGAGCCTGCGTGGATGTTTTCAAGCTTCCAGATTGAGTCCTGCTGGTGAGTGTGACTTTAGGTGGTGAATGCAATAGCTTTCTCTCTTGAGGCTGGGGTCCCAGCTTCTCATCTTCTCTATGGCCATGATGGTAAGGTCACTCAGGGAGTGTCCCAGGATGTTGAAGTGGGCCGTTACTGGCTTCTCAGTTCTCTTGTTCTTGATGTCACTGCGGTGTCCATTGAGGCGGATTTGGAGGGGGTTCTGTGTTTCTCCCGCATACTGCTTCTTGCATCTCCTGCACTCTATGAGGTAGATGACATTGCTCGTCTTGCAGGTGGCTGTAGCTCGTACATGGAAGGGCTGGTCAGTGGTGGTACTCTCAAGTGTTTCCCCAGTCTGAATGTGCTGGCATGTGAGGCACCGTCGGTTGCCACAAGGGCTGCTGCCGAGGTTCAACTCACTGTTGGGTGATTTGATTTGGGTACTGACCAAGAGGTTTCGTAGGTTTTTTGGTCGGCGGTATGCCGCAATGGGGGGCTCTGGAATGGCCTGTTGGAGGCAGTGTTGGTAGGGACTCCCTAGTGATGGCTGTTAGGTGGGGAAGGTTGGGGTGGTAAGACACTACCAGTGGGTTCTGTGTACTTCGTCCCCTTGGTGTGAGGGCTTCTCCCCGGCTGATGTGTCCCACACGGTCAATCTGGTCCTGCACTTCATTGCCCCGGCGGATGAGGTGATCCTTCAACTCAGAAGTTCTTTTTTGGAAGTCATCTTCTGATGAGCAGATGTGCCTCATGTGAAGAGGATGGCTTCTTTGCAGTGTCTTCGGTGGCAGCTGTTTGAGGCCAGGTACTGGTGGGTATCAGTGGGCTTCACATGTAATTCAGTCGAGAGTGTCCCATTCTCCATGCAGTTCCACTGTCACGTCTAGGAAATCCACTCTCTCTCTCTCTCTCCACCACTCCGGCTGTGAATTTGATGGTGGGGTGGGCTTGATTGATATGGTCCATAAGGGTCTCCAGGGCATCTAACTCCATGTCTCCATACAACAAAGATGTCATCGATGAATCTCCACCAGACGTCTGGTTTCTGGGGAGCACTTGCCTGGAGTTAGTCTTCCAGGTTGCCCATGAAGATGTTACATGTAGCATAGGAGGGGGCCATCCGTGTGCCCATGGCTGTGCCGTGCACTTGCAGGTAATGTTGTTCTTTGTCAGAAGCTGTTATATCAGTTCGACAAGGCTGAGTGGCTCTAAAGCACCTCTGCATGCATCAATGCCTTCACTGTGTAGGATGTTAGTATATACAGCGATGTCACATCTAGGGTTACCAGGAGGGTGTCATCAGGTAGCTATAGATTGTTCAAGGACTGCAGCTTCAACAGGAAGTCTGTTGTGTCTCTGAGGTATGATGGGAGGGTCTCAACATGAGGTTGTAGGTGGTGGTCCACGAACTGGGAGATCTTCTCAGTCAGAGCCTCACATGAGGACACAATTGGTTGTCCAGGATTCCCTGGTTTGTGGATCTTGGGTAGCAGGTAGAATACTGCTGTCCTCGGATGGAGTGGTGTGAGAAACTTCCAGGTTTCTTCATCAATAAAGTGACAGTCTCTCATTTCACCTTGTTCAATCAACTGTTGCATGGCTTCAATTACATAGTCCTCTTGGCTCATGACAACAGTCCTTGTCAGCAGCAGGTTTGATGACAATCTCGCCTAGCTGCCTGTGTTCTTCTCCTGAGGGCTTCTCTCTCTTCTCCTGTGAGGTTGTCTTTTCATCTCCTTCTGGGAAGGTTTTTATCCGCATTCTCACCAACAGCCTGCATGTACGTAAGTTTCTAGTGCAGATTCTCTGTTCTTAAGGGGGGTCCACTTCTTATTCCTCCTGAACGGGTTAGGGTGGTACTCGATCATCTTCCTCGGCATCGTCACTTTGGTAGAAGGGGTACATTACCGTTCAGGCTTCATCCCTTAAGTAATTGGTGTAGTGAGACTTCATCCAGGTTCCACAATTCCGTGCTGTAAAATGTCTCTTCGTATTTCATGAGAGCAACTTATTGTGAAATTCTCTCTATTGTACATGTACATTCTGTACAAACCTGAGGTTTCCAGAGAAGCCTCTTTTTCAGATTTGTGTGGGATTCAGTGGGAAATGACATAGCCTGTCATGCTATAGACCTAGCTAGTGAGACCTCTCTTCCTCGCAGAGCTGGGAGGATTGGAGAGAGAGGCAAGGGAGGTGTCAGCAATGGCCAGTCAGCTGGTAGCTTGTTGTTACGTCTGCCTCTATTCAACCCCAGCTTCCAGCTCAGTGGGGCACTAGCCCTGTATGAATGTCTAATCTACTTGAAATCTGAAATGCAGTGTATGTGGATAGTAGTTGCCATAGCAACATGAATTGACAAGCTTAATTTTTCTCTGGAGGTCAGTTGAGCATCTTTGGTTGTGGTTCTACATACAATATTGTAGTCATTGTGACATGTATGTACAGTTGTAGTGTGCACCATGCAAGATACTACAGAGGGGATTACTATAATGTTCCGTACTGGTCTAATAAATGTCAGGCTATTAAGAATGGTGGTTGGCCAAGATCTGACATTGTTATCCCATGCGTGCGTATGCTCAGCAAGGGTAGAGTGACTGCTGTGTCTGTCAGCATGTCAATCAGTATGTCAGTGGACACAAAAATGAGCAGTTTGGCTGAAATACGAGCCTTTTATTGTAATTTATAAGTTACAAATGACAAAAAGTACTCGTACGTACCTCACAAACGAGAGTTGTACAAAGAGCTGTGAAAAGCAAGCTCTCTGTCCAAATTATCCAACAAAACCACACCTCGATTTCAATTTTCATGCTTGCTACATGTGCTATGAGTACGAGTTTGAAAGGACTATAATTAATTAGCGAGAAAATACGCTCTTTGAAGTGAATAGGAAGTGTTTGCTGAAGGTCAGAGAGTGCAGAATCACAGAAGAAGAACTAGGGAGCAAAGTCTCACCAAAGAAGGGTTTACATCAAGATAATTTGTAAGCGAAACCTGCAAACTACTC
The DNA here is from genome assembly GCA_963931865.1 of Axinella damicornis. Classification (NCBI taxonomy): domain Eukaryota; kingdom Metazoa; phylum Porifera; class Demospongiae; order Axinellida; family Axinellidae; genus Axinella; species Axinella damicornis. Next base: position 10,882,954 of record OZ007506.1, on the reverse strand, counting down.
ACTGAAGGAAGCTTGATAATTTTGCAGGCAACAAGTGACAGCACAGTACGTATGTATGATGTGCTGGACCAATGTGTAGCATGCCTATACTATTAGGTTGTGTGCCATAGGCTAGACTGCTGTAGCTTGCCTGACTCACAGTTCCTGTGTTCTGCCTATATGTGATGTGTGTATGTACGTAGCTACGTACGTTTTGGTGTGATATTCTGTGGCCTGAGATTGTGCTGTGCTAGTGCTCATGCAGTCATATTCTGATGACATGCAACTCGTCCATGTTCTGCACGAGCACTCACTCAACTCACCCCACAATGTCGCTCATTTCATCTGCACGTGGGATAAGTGCTCAATTGAGCACCTCTAGTTAGGACATTAATTGTTAGGATGTAACAAGACACAAGGAAAATGTGAATTCAAGGCCGTAGGAGTAGGGGCGGCTGGGGAGGCTTCAGCCGCCCCACTTTTTCAGCCCCCAAAGTTTGGCCATGCCCATCTATTAAAGCTTACCTGGGCAGTTTACTGCTTGACTCCAGCACTTTGTGCTCAGCCTTTTGTTCTCATCTTTGCCAATGAAGATAGTGATACATAGACATTTGAAAGCAGCAACATGGTAAGTTTTATATCACAGCTAGAGCTAGATAGACTTCAGATATCTGGTCATGTTGCAGCTACAGCGACCTTTGACCTAACTAGTAGCGCGATCGCGCTGGGGACGAGTATCGGGCTCACGGGTCCAGGTGTTTCACTTAGTTTTTACGTCTCTGTGCTGCATCGATCCTGAAACTCGTGTTGCTACTCGTACATCTGGAACTTGCAGTGAAAAGCACGAAAGTGCCACGAGAGCCCATCCTGACAACTGAAAAATGATGGCGAAAAAAAATTTCCGCACTTCACACGGACTGATCAGCACTACACACCTCTATGAGCTGCCTTCGGCAGCTATTACCCCCCCCTCCCCCCCCCCCCCCCCCCTTTCACAAATCCTGTATCCGCCCCTGCAGGGCCTCCCCACTACTCTCAATCTTCCTACGGCCCTGAATTTTGATATTCACATGTGTAAGGCTGCTTTTACGATAAACACAACTTATGCAGAACAGCAACATTAACACAATCAGTTGTCATCTGAATGAGTATATGGTCACAAAGCCAGGAGTCCAATTCATGGTTTCTTCATATCTGAGGCATGCTTGTATCAGCTTCTGTGGAGGCTTTCTTGCAAGTTTGTAGGAAAAGCTCAGTTTACGGCTTGCACCCCCACTAAAATTAATGGAGATCCCTGGGCGAAAATCTGGCTGACATCCACCTTTGACCTCCAATTGTGGGTGGTCATGAATATCATTAACGGTATTGCCAGCGCCACCAAGTCTGGCCGCTGAGGAGCGAATGCTGTGGGAGAGGAGCACCTATGATGGTGGTGTGCGCTGAATGCATGAAATTGTCTTAGGGGAAAGAATTTCGTAGTTAAAGGGTTAATTAAAAATGGTGTCCAAGACTGAATTTTCAGTGGCTCCACTCCTGAAATAACTATTAGGACCGTGGTCTACAACCATGCAAAGTTTCATGCTTGTACGTCAAAATGCACGATTCATCCATGTGTGGATATAATGCATATGGTCGGGCGGTCATCGGACATTTGCCGAGCGGGAACGCCCCATGACCGATTGTTTATTGCTGTGTGCAGACATCAAAGAGTGCGGAACGGAAACCATTGTGTATTCACAGCCATTTATTCATGAACAGAAAACCCACACTCACATGTGTAACGAACTCTGAACGCCCTATCAGATATATAGCAAAACAGTTCAGGTGCAAGACAGTGCTCTCTCAATGGAATTCCAGATTCATGATCAGTGACACCATGGCCATGCGGCTCATAAACTCCTGGTGACACTGGCTTATCATTCACGGAACCCCACTGTGAATCCTTTTAAGGGCAAAAGCAAGTTTACACCACAGCAAATAGCAAGTGAAGAAGCTGCATGATAGCACTCCCCCCCCCCCAGTGCTCTGACAACGCTGCTGAGCCAGCGATCTCTGGTCATCTCCCACTCTTCCTACCCTGGCAGTGGTACGCATGCCGGACACTGGCTTGGGGACAATACTAGCCAATGGAAGCATATGTTCAAGTCCATAGCTGGTAAGTGCATGTGACAGTCAGGTGACAGTCACATGACTGAGCTATCGTGTCAGTATACTATATGCCATGCTTATTACATTATGGTTCACATACTTTTGGCCAGTTTGGATGTGCATACTCTAGTATAGCAGCGCCGGCGCGAGCTATTTTGGAGTGGTACGGCCATTATACCGAAGGGAGTGAATAGAGGCGCGAAGCGCCGATCAGTCCACGCAAAGCGCGGAAAAATTTTTTTACCTTCATTTTTCAGTTGTCTGGATGGGCTCTCGTGGCACCTTCGTGCTTTGCACTGCACTGTAACTGCTTTCTGCTTTCCGTGTCATCCGTGACCGTCAACGTGGAATGGCGATAATGCGCGCTTTGCGCGCATAACTTCTAGGAGGCCTCCAGGTATACCGGTAGCCCACGGTATACCGGTAGGGCGAGCGTGAGCAAGCCCCACATAGACGGCGAATTTTCGTTTATAGACTAGAGAAGACACGAACAATAAACAGTCTACTTCAACAAGGCCACAGCGACTTGGATCTGAAGACTGTCTGACTAAGACACGTACCTCAACAAGGCGTGACTGAGACACGAGCTATGAACAGTCCACTGTCAGAGCCGTACCTAGGCGACTAAAAAGTGGTACGGCCAAAACCGTACTGGCCGTACTGGCCGCACTGGCCCTGTATAGTACAGCAGTTTCTTTTGAGTTGACTGTCCATGAATGAGATTTTAGTTGACCCTTTTGTAGTCATAGTATAGAATATTGATTGTAGTCATAGTATAGAATATTGATTGTAGTCATAGTATAGAATATTGATTGTGGTTTTATATCTTGTCCTACAATGTACGCTGACATGTGTACATTGTACTTGGTTCAATGTACACATGTACAACATTTCTGTGTGCAGTGAGTGGAGCCACACGGAATAATTTCAGCAGCTTTGGGTGTCCAAGTGGCTAAAGCGCTGGACTGTGGACCTAAGGTAGCCCCACTAAGTGAATATTCTTTCTACATGCAGGGTGAACTCAGATTGATTTTCACAACCTAAGGATAGAAACTGGGAGATATCAAAGACCTCAAATTCCTGCAGACCAACGAGTGTCTATACTGTAACAGTGGAATGGTGGACGATGAAATACTATAAGCTGCAGGATCACACAGGACTACAGAGAAATTTGTACAATGCTGCTTCAAAGGAAACCCCGCTTTTCTATATAGAACAAGGGAAGATGTTGTTTCTGTTCACTACCGCCAACACCAACGTTATTAGGAAGCTAGCATGGTTTACGTCAGAATGCTTTATGTATAGAATGACATTGTGTTGTACAGCATATAATCCATTTCAGTCCCTATACATTTCTGTCATTTCCTATAATATTATAATGGGCCACCTTGGGCCTCTGCATGTCATCAAAATTTATTTGACTGGAAGTAAGTCCAGGTTGTACTCGCAACCACTTGTTGGTGCATGGGAAGTCGAGGGTGGGATTGCTGGAATTTCCCACCAAAACTTCAAAAGCAACCCCACCCTTGACTTCCCACAGTTGTGCGCGCCAGGAAGTCAAGGTGCCACGTCCGTTTTCATTTTCTATGTAAGGCGCGAAATTCTACATCTGTCAGCATAACAATAGCTAGCTCTATAAGACTGAGGCTACGGTATAGTAGCCCTACCATGTCAGGGAAAACTTCATTACAGATCTCTTTTTCTTTTGTTTGTGAGTTCCTTTTGTTCATGGATCGAGGCTCATTCCTCTCTTCAGTCTCTCCTTCCCTTTCTCTTTCCAGAATTCCTCCTCAATCCCATTAATTTCAATTGCCCTCTTGGAAGTCCTCTCTGCACAATGTATACTAGATGTTTAATACATGAAAATGAAGGTACCTGTACTAATAATTACAGTCATAATAAAATTGGAAACGTGTACAATACGTACAGCACACAGCAGATTGCGTAAATAATAAATATACTGTACTGTTGTTGCTAGACTGATTTTCGTGATGTGTCGGTGGTGTCCTACATGCAGCATCACCATTGTACTTCTGCATGTGCATTCGCTTTACCCTATGAGAAGAAAAGGCAGACTCAGAAAATTCATGTAAGAGAGAGAGAGGGGGGGGGGGGGGGGGGGGGGGGGGGGGGGGGGAGGTAGTGGCGAGAGAGAGGGAGTGAAGTTGTTTCCCTAAAACATGCCCTGACCTGTTCCAATGAGCAGGTGTGACTGCTCCGTGTCACTAACTTGTACCCCTGATCAATGTCCCAGATGCTGGGGGTAGCAAGGGGTATGAGGAGGGAGGGGAAGGGATTGTGTGAGGAGGGAGAGAGGGGAGTGGGAGGAGGGAGGGGGAGAGGAGGGAGTGTGTGGAGAGAGGGAGAGGAGAGGGAGTGTGTGGAGGGAAGGGGGTAGCGGAGTGTGTTTGTGGAAGGAGGCCGGCTAGGGGAGAGCGTTAATTAATTGGTATGATCATCATAATCCCCCTCCCCAAATCACTCTTAGACTACAATAACCTCAGTATACACACATGCCCTCCCAAACTTACACATACACACACAAACACACACCGATAGAACTTGAAGTGTCTTGGACCCCCGTTCACAAAGATCTGATCACTGAGATTGGTTCTTGCCTGGGCCATGCACAACCTCTCCTCTTGAATGAGGTTGCATAGGAAGTGGTGTTTCCTCTGTTGGTACATGTAGCTCGTATTGACTGGATCACACACTTCATGTTGCTGTGCATGTAGGGAGGGATGCAGTGTGAGGAGCAGGGGATGGGGAGGAGAGGGATATGGAGTGCGAGCAGGGAAGGGATCGAGAAGGAGTGGAGAGAGGGAGGAGTGCATGGATGGCGGGGAGTATGAGTGTGGAGGGAGAGGGGAAGGAGTGTGACTTTGGAGGGAGGGAAAGGGTATGAGCATGGAGGGAGGCAAGGGAAGGAGGAAGTGTGTGTAGAGAGAGAGGGGAGAGTGTGGAAAGAGGGAGAGGAGTGCATGTGAGCATGGAGGAAGAGGGAGTGTATGGAGTGAGGAGGGAGGGGGAGGAGTGTGATCGTGAAGGGAGGGGAGGTGTGTAAGGGAGAAACAGCAGCTCACCTTCATGAGTGACTTAGCAAACGTATTTGCAACACCAGCCACAGAAAGAACTTCCAGCAGCATGGGATTGTGAGATTCCGAAATCTTGTGTAGGAGTTGGAAGGAGGCCTGAGGGGGAGATGAAGGAAAGAGGGAGAGGAGGGAGAAAGTAGGGAGAGAAGGGAGCAGGAAGGGAGATGGGAGGGAGGGGAGAGAGAAGGGGAGGGCCCGGAGGGGTGAAGGAGAGTGGGAGAAGAGAGTGAGGATATCAATGGTTTCAATCACGTCACCACTGCAGTTCTGACACCCATACCCTCACTGTGGCAGCCTTTGATTGTTGGTGGGGCAAGGAGCCAAGTATGAGCTGACCACAGTCACACCAATACTCTTAGCATGTGTCCGGTGCAGCTGCATGGTGTATGTGAGTGTGTGAGCATACATACAGTGTGATGTGAGTGTATGTGTGTGTGTGCATGTGTGTGCGTGAAGAGAGTATGTACACTGTATGTGTGTGGGGGGGAGGGGAATGCAAGATGAGAGTTGAAGTTAGTAGATGCAAGTGCACGTGTTTGTCCAGGAGTACTTGAACCTACCATATCATGCAGGCTGCACACAACATACTGAGCAAACTCTGCAACACCATGTGATGGGTCAACCGACCTTGGAGTACATGTAGTAGAACCTGCAGAGCAATAACATCAGGGGGTTAATATCGCAGTAAGGTCACTAACATCAAGGGGTTAATATCGTCATCTCAGGGTTATTATCATGAGGCCAAGCTTAAGGTAGGAAACATGTGTACAGCGATCTCCGAAACCAAGTTGATGGATACATGGGCAGCATCGCAAGTTTCAGACCCTCTCCAAGGTACCACCCACACTCTGACCCCATCATCAAAAACCTACGTATGGATTTACCACCTACTCTCCTCAGTTACAGGCTACAGCCCAAAACTAACTGCCGCCCTCAAAAACAGAGGTTTGGCTACCCTAGGCTTTCAAAAAATATTCCACGCACACCAACTAAAACCGACTGAAGCCAAGGCCAATTTCCAAAAGGTCAACCTACCCCCTGCAAAACTAGGTATGCTTTTCCAAGTTCAACTCTCGGTTTCAGAGTTTTGGCCACACATCTACTCCCTCTCACCAGCCCAGTCCAGCTACCAAACCAGCCAAATTCACCCTAACACGAAAATGGGCGGGGCCTGTCATGCCGAAAGGTCAACTCTCTAGAGTACCTTAGCCAGGGAGCTGTTGGATGTCGTTCACTTTCCAGGCTGTTCTTCGTTCACTTTCCAGGCTGTTCTTCGGTCACTTCAGCAGCCCCACAAACATTCCTGCTCACTCCACCTAGCTATTCACACTCAGCCCATCGCTACATTCAATAATCTAGAATAGCTCCTTTTAAAAAAATTTTTTTTGTTAAATGTTCAAACAATTCTTCAGAGTACTGCACGGCCACATCAGAGTACCGATTTGAAACTTGAAAGGGCCACTAGCCGCATCAAAGAGAGAAGCCCCCTTTGTTTATTCGGGTTTCCGCCATGGGAAAACGTAAACAGATTAATGACTCCCAATAACTGTACACGAGTGACATCATCTCATAATTATTCATGAACAAAATTACGCAATTTCGCTGATGTCATGCTTCCTACCTTAATATCATCAGCCCAGGATTAATATCATCAGCCAAGGGTTAATATCATCAGCCCAAGGTTAATATCATCAGTCAAAGTCAAAGGTTAATTTCATCAGCAGAGGGTTAATATCATCAGCCCAGGGTAGCTTTTTTCATGTCTTTGATCCCTGTCTAATTACCCACGTTGGCAGATGGTACGGACGCTCGGGGTAGCAATCCCAAGGGAGGGGGCGGGCCATATAGAAATAGCTGAATGGCAAGGCACACCCTGTAGGTGAAGGGTGTCCACCTACAACTGAGATGGCACAGCCATCATGATTTGCTGTGACCTGCGATTGTGACCCCATTTATGGCGGATGTAGGTGTGGCTTACCTTATTACTCCGTATACTACCAAAAAGTCACACAGTCACGGTGGATTTTTGCGACGGTCACAGGGTCACCGGCAGTTTAGATGCGCGGTCATGCGGTCACAGGCAGTTTTTGGACGGTCACAGATTGTGACCCCGGTCGCAGCTCTAAGTACGGCACATATTGGAGTGACCACCCCTTGAACAGTGAGTCACACAAACTGACAAACACACATTTTCACATCTGACTGTTCTGAGCCCCAGTGTGCCCACATTCGTTTTAGGTCTTGACGTCACTGACGTTATAAATCTTACCAGGCCCTCTCCCACTTGGCGGGGCCAGGGAACAAGGATACTAAACAACTATTTATAGCCTGTTGTTGCTAAGATGATAGAAGACTTATAAATGGGTAACATGCCCACAAATAGGCACAGGCATATTCTGCTTCTAACCATCCTAGGTATTATTCTATCTATGCTCAGAGGTTCACAAGAACACTGATTATGCTTTGGACATTATGCTGTGTGCTACAGCGCTGACCAAGAGAACCGAGCTGACAGAGGTATGTATATCTAGGTATTGCCATTTTTTTTGAAGGGGGGGCAAAACGTGGGGCGGCCATGGCCGCCCCGGCTGCCCCTATGGTGCCGGCCCTGTTAATTCTGCAATCATCATGCTCATTACAAACTCACCCAGGGATGGCTAGATAGTTGCCAATGCCAAGGACTTCTGCTAGGCAAACCGGACACATTCATAACAGGGAACACGGCCTGGAGGGGAACACAAAATTGAGCTTACCACCCATAATATCCACACATTAGGGCCCTATAGAGGTTATGATATTTAATGTTGGAAAAGGGGTCGGAGAACACCATAGGGTAAAAAGGATAATAAACAACCCCCCCCCCCCCCCCCCCCCCCCCCCTCCTCTCAGTTGCACTCTTGATGTTGCAATCCCAATGCAGGAGTGGTTTTTCTGTTCAACTACATAGCAACACAGCAATAGTAAGCTTCACTCCTTAGCAAGCCAGACTGGCTGGCTGTGCTTGGAGCACAGGTTCTCACAGTTGAGTGGAGTAACAGAGACGTTCCATACACATAAGCCAGGCTCACCACAACCTCTGCTCAGATAACATACACTTAATGCTAAACATTCCACTGGTAGTCAAGAGAGCCTGATTATGCTGTCACATGCTACAAAGCTTAGGATATATGTTTCGCAATGACAGTCTTTATCTACGTATCCGAATTTTGCTATGGCATACATCAGGAGCGCATGAGCCGCCGAAGGCTCATGCGCCCCTGCATACATATATACCATACCATTAAGTTCATGAATTACTGTAAGTTGGTAGGCCCTGCTCAAAATCCTGCAGATCACAAAGATCAAGGTCACAATGTCATGGTCATGAGCAGCTTTTGAACAGTAATGGACTGCGAACCGGTTGTCAGTTACAGGCATAAGGACAGTGCTATGCCAATGGGAGCAATACCCTGTAGCGTATGACCAATGGAATCACTCTTCGTCTAATGGCTAAAGATTCGCTACTGGAAATGGAGGCCCGACAAAGCAAGAGGACTGTTTGCTTGGCCTATTCATGCAAAGGAGGAGAGAGAAGTGGCCTACCCAGCTCCACACCCACCCATCAAGGGGCATTGAATAGTCATAGCTCTCGGCTGAACACCGCCCGCCTAACGGGGTAAAGCTTTACTGCCAGAAATGGAGGACCCACTAGGCGAGAGGACTGTTTCCTCTGCCCATTTGTGCAAAGGAGGAGAGAAATGGCTCACCCAGGTCCAACCAAGGGCGATTCAACGCCAAGCACAGAAGTAGCCTTGTTGTCTCGGCCAACTGCTGAAACCACCCACCTTCCCCCGCCCCACCTTTTCTGCTCACGCAGAACTTAAGTCCCAAGGACGTGGGACATTGGCAGACGTGACATCACAGGATGAGTCTCATGCTGGATATATATATCTGGCTACATCGGGAGAGTCTTAATGAGAGATTCATAGTTGGTGAGAATGGGCACTCAAAATGGCCTAGACTTGCACTGTGTGCCAATTTGGGATGGTTTGCCGATTTTTAATGAGATTCATTGATCCTCCATGCACATATTAACCCTTTAACCACCGAATTCTTCCCACCAAGACAACACATTTTCATGCATTCAGCGCAAGCCACTTTCGTAGGTACTCCTCTCCCACAGCATTCGCTCCTAAGTGGCCTAACTTGGTGGGGCCCGCACACATGGGGAGACCCTTCTGGCAATACCATTAATGATATTCATGACCCCCCACAAGCCCAGCAATCGGAGATCAAAGTTGGATGTCAGCTGGATTTTCGCCCAGCATTTCCCTAAACTTGGGCCAGATCTGACTGATCACACCTTATACCACCAATTTGCATGTTTTCTTGAGGCCCTGGGTGGGGTCTATGAATATCCAAAAATCCTCGGATCAATGAATCTCATTAAAATCAAAAACGCCCATGACATGCAAAGCCCCCCCCCCCCCCGCTTCTACGTTTAGTGGAGGGTTCGTCCCTCAAGTTGTCCCTAGGCCCTCTGAAGCCTTTTTGGTCTCTTTTTCAGGTATGTTCATATGTCAAATTTGGCACAATTTCGATGGCCCATTTTAGTCCAATATTGGCACATATGGCACTCTGCCATTAATGGCACATATTTTTAAGCCATTTTTGGCTGATTTAACTTCCATTTCGGTACCAATTTTGGCACATTTGTGTACTTAGTCGCCTATAGGAACTCACGTGCCAACACGATTTGGTCATACAGTATGTACATGTATACAGAAAAAGATGTCTGTGGGGGGTGGGGGGTGGGGGGGGGGGGGGGGGGGGGGGGGGGGGGGGGGGTGCTATACTTCACTGTTTTCTGTGATCATCCCCACCTTGTTTCCTTACTTTACTTTTCGCCACCTACATCCTGTTACATTTTATTATTACTTGTTTATGTCTTTTTTTAGCAGCAAGCATAGCCTCGTTCCCAGTCCCACGCCCAGATTTTCGTCGCTTGCAGTACGGTAAAGCAGGGAGGGCCTGGTACATCTTCTCACGTGAGCACTGGAGTCAATTGAACCCTTCTCTGAATGGATGACAAAGCCAGCGCTCCCTGTTTGAAGACCATTATTATATCAGTTAGTAGCAAGTGGTAGCGTCATTTATATATTGTTGAGTCTTGAGATGGGCATTCATCCCGCTCACAGAATACAGTAGGTAGTAACATATATCATTATAAATTATACGTACAGAGACTTATAGTGCCTCACAACATTCATTGATCCCATGCAGGCAAAAGCGATCTTGAGTGACAATTACGTAAAGTTGCTAAGTGATCGTGCATATGCGTACACATGAAGAAAATGGTGTGACAAATGAACCCATAGTGTTTGAGTGGGTAGTTGTACGTAGCAGCCTCCTGGTGAGAGTTCAAAAAGTTGCGAAAAGGCGATGATTTTTCTTGTTGGTCCTGAAAACACTCGAAGATGTTGTTGCAAAGGTGTGTACCGAGGTAAGTACTACTATGTAGGCCATTTTGTATATTTTGCATTGTTACATTGCTTGCCTAAGAGTCTACTGATTATGAAACACGGACAAATTTAAACATTCTCCGAATTAAAGTTGATTTGTTGCAAAGTGAAGGCAATATTTAAGTAAATTCTCCTCAAGTGTGGGACAGAATGTAGGAACACTTCCACCACAGAGGGCCAGTCCTGGACCAAGTGTAGGAAGACTTCCTACACACGGCGCCAGTCTGGGGCCAAGTGTAGGAAGACTTCCTACACACGGGGCCAGTCTGGGACCAAGTGTAGGAAGACTTCCTACACACGGGGCCAGTCTGGGGCCAAGTGTAGGAAGACTTCCTACACACGGGGCTAGTATGGGACCAAGTGTAGGAAGACTTCCTACACGTTAGACCCAATATATCAATAAATTGCCTGAGTGTAGAACACAATGTTAAAATACTGACACCATGTGTAGGAAGAATGTATCCTACACGTGTAGGAAGTACGTATGCTTCCTACAAAGAGATTGTGTACACCTATATTCTGAAAAAGGCATGCAAAGTGCACCTCCTTCAAGACATTTTCCTATCAGCAACAAACTTAGTTTCTTATTTAATTCGGAGAATGTTAAAAGCGGCCATTCTGCTTTTCTGCAAAACTGCACTAGAAATTCCTAGACACTGTAACTAAACCATTTGTGTTTTGCTGAATTTCTGAAATCAAGTAACTGTAACCCAAGAGATGGTACAAAAGTGGCCATTCTGCTTTTCTGCAAAACTGCACCAGACATCTACATGACTTTGTAGTGTTTTGTTGAATTCCTGAAATCAAAGAACTGCAACCCCAGATGCCTTGTGGTAAGGCTTGTCTGGAATCCTTGATTTCCAGATTTTACAGAAACAGCAACTAGATGAATTTCCAGTTTTGTGGAATTTCCAGTTTTCCCGTTTTTTTCCGTCTGCCTCGATACACCCACACACTAGTGCATGCAGCCGCGCCCCCTGGGCATTACTGACATTACGAACGTACCTGGGCGGAATGCCCTCAGAGCCAAATCATGACCTTTTGGAAACCATTAGCCACATTCCCTCATCGTTTGCCAAATGTGTCGCATTCAGGTCATGCATGATTAGGCTCTGAGGGCATTCCGCCCAGGTACGTTCGTATATATGTCAGGGGGCGCGGCTGCATGCACTAGTGTGTGGGTGTATAGAGGCAGACGGAAAAAAAAAAACCGGAAACTGGAAATTCAACAAAACGGGAAATTCAAGAAACTGGATATTCAACAAACGGGAATTTCAGGAAAACTGGAAATTCCACAAAACGGGAAGTTGCTGTTTCGGTAAAATCTGGAAATCAAGGATTCCAGACAAGCTTTAAATAACCACAAGGCACCTGGGGTTGCAGTTCTTTGATTTCAGGAATTCAACAAAACACTACATGTAGATGTATGTGAGGAAATGTACCAGGCCATGCCCGCTTTACCGTACTGCAAGCGACGAAAAGCTGGGCGTGGGACTGGGAACGAGGCTACTCAGTTTATGTAAGTGCAAGAAGTGTAGCTTCCACAGACCACAAGCTTATTTGGAGGCACACTGTGCTCACAGTCAGCCTCTTGTTTAGTCTCCGTACCACACTGAGACTACCTCTTGTTGTGAAGTGTAGCTTCCACGTGATACCTTGAAAGGCTCAGAATTATGGCATTTCCAATTTGCGTTGAGAAATACAGTCTACCACCGGAAGAGACAACGAAGTATTGGAGCTGGCAAATCTCAAGCTAGCAGTTTATCAAGCAGAATCGTATGGTCAACGGTATCAAAAGCCTTTGACACATCAATTAAACACCCATATACGCTTGAGCCCCCAAAGATACAACTGCCTTGAGCACACCGGTACGCATGGTAGTACATGTAGATAAAATCCAAAGTGCAACTGAGAAGAAAGCAAGTGCTCACCATGTAGTTCCAAAATGCACAGTTAAATGACTTTAAATGCTAAACATGGTGCCAAAGCAAGACCACGATAATTCGATGATAGAGAATAGTCCTTGTTGTTTGTTACCCATACGCACTGATAGACATCACACAAGTGATTCTGCACTCTCCATGACCTTCAGCAAACACTTCCAATTCACTCCAAACAGCGTATATTCTCGCTAATATATTATTATAGTCCTTTCAAACTCGTACTCATATAGCACGTACATGTAGCAAGTATGAAAAATTGAAATCGAGGTGTGTGTGCGGGACAGAGAGCTTGCTTTTCACAGCTCTTTGTACAACTCTCGCTTGTGAGGTACGTACGAGTACTTTCAATATTGCATGCAGAACCACAACCAAAAGATGCTCTGCTGTCCTCAAAGCTTGTCAATTTATGTTGCTATGGCAACTACTATCCACATACACTGTCATTTGCAACTTATAAATTACCACAATACAACAATACAATAAAAGGCTGCAAATGTTTGTATTTCAGCAACTGCTCACTCATTTTTGCGACCACTGATATACTGACTGACATGCTGCAGACATAGCAATCACTCTACCCCTTGCTGTGCATGCGCGCGCACGGGATAACACAGTCAGACAATGTCAGACCATGGCCAACCACCTTTAGCCTGACATTTGTTAGACCAGTATGGCAAAATTATAGCTTTATAGCCAATCCCCTCTGTAGTATCTTGCATGGTGAAGTTTCTGCACACTACATAGTCTCGTGCCCAGACCACACCCCCCGAGGGGAGAGAGTGGTCTGATGAACGCATTTCTTGAGCTTATTACCAGAATGTGGTAAGGACCAATGAGATTGCAAGATTGTTAATAATTGCGTAGTAATCGCTTTCAATACTCATAAGCTAGAGAAGAAAACAGCCAAGAGCCTTTGCCATGCCAGTTTGCCCTTAGCGCTTGGCAATATGCTACGTTGTGGTGACAACTTCTGAATACTTTTGCACTCGATTGTGCTCGATTGACATCGCTTATGAAGCATCAAGTTGAGAGCTTTGAAGCAAGGTCAGTGAAGGGATCAAGTACAATGAAGGCCCGGGCCCCCTCTAGGTGCAAGCTAATGCTGCCCCTAGCCCTAAGGGGCCGTTCTTCGTATTTGACCCCAGTAAAATGCCTGAAAAGACTGCCAAACAAACGGGAAGCAGATTCCATGGGCGGCAAAGGATGCTTCAAAAACCTTCTATAGGCCATGGGTGAGCGGCAAAAGGTTAGTAAATCTTCTCTCCTGGTATGAGTAGCCATGACTGTGCTTGGTCGACATGGGAGCCTTCAGCAGACGCTTTCGCAGGCACTTAACACCACGGTATTATACAATGATTACACATTCTGTAGTATGCTTCAAGCCCAAGAAATTCCACTTCGTTCACCAGACCGTCTCTCCTTGTGAGGGGGTGTCGTCTGGGCACGAGACTAACTACAAGGTAGGTGGAAGGGTGTCCACCTACTACTGAGATGGCGCAGCCATCATGATTTGCTTGAGCTCAGCGCCAGTGGGCGCAGCTCTGCTAGGGAGCCTGCGGGTACCCTTGCTCAGCCTGGTGGGCCATATAGAAACAGCTGAATTGCCAGCGGGCAAACTCCAGCTGTGGGTGCCAGCGGGCTACCCTACTTGGCCTGGCGGGCCATCTGGAAATAGCTGATTCGCCAGCGAGCATACTCCCGCTGTGGGACAACCAACTCCTAATGAACTGTGGGATTTTGGGAGTTCCCCACAGGATCCTACTAAGTGCCCTTGTACCGTCTCACCCTAGTGGTGAGAGAGAGCTAAATTAGTGGTGGGAAGAGAAGGGTGACCAATGAATGAGGCCTGAGCAAACAACCAAGCTGCTCTCCCGCCAAAATACTTGGCCAGAATGTACTAACCCCGAGCATGTGCACCATAGAGCCATCCAGTCAAAGTATGGCGCGCGCCCGACATTCTTACGTTAACGACCTTTAACCTGGTGAAAGTATCATTAACTCTTAACTCTAGGCTGATGATAGTAACCCTGGGCTGACGATAACTGTCATCAGGAGCCCATAACGCTTCACGGCACTCATAAGCTCCTGCTATCATCAGCCTAGAGTTGCCATTTTGGTGTGGAATGCATGTAGAAAACCCATGCACACTCATCATGATACATTTACTCCACACACATACTCACACACACCAAAACAAAGCAGTCCTGATAGGTGTGGTGAGGAAAGCAGCGAAGAGGTAGACAGGAAGGTGAGGATTCTCCTTAGCACTAAATGCTGCAGACCAACATAGTTTTGTTCTGGGAGGGAGGGATGGAGAGGGAGGGGGGAGCTTGGTTGTCAGAGCTAGGGCATCAAAAAGTTGCACTTTTCTCATATGCTTTTGATTGTGTATGGGTGGGGGTGACCTATTATGTAACCCCCAACAATGCGTAACATAATTATAAGAAAAGCTGAGAATTGTCCATGTCATAAGTCTAAATGGAGCCCACTGCAAACATTCTGAAGGGGCTGGCAGGTATAGTTTGTGAAGTCTCAAAGCCAAAGGCTTATTTAGCTTGGCAGTTAGACGGGCACCAAAGAGTGCACTTTTCTCATATGGGAGTGAAAGGACACAAACCCTTCTACACCGCACTGCACAAAGGAAGTGTACAGGACAAGGACAAACCAGTTGGCAGTGTTGACTACACTCAATTAATACAACACTGGTGAACTAGATCCACTTACATGTACCTTGTTGTGACCCAGCCCTCTCCGTTCTGAGTGGGTTTGGGGACCCTGCACTTGAGACAGCACTCGCTCATTCTGCAAAGACAAAGACAATCATTCAAAACTCAAAGCTCTGCATACTTGTGGTGGAATACTTTGCAAACTCTGTAAGGCCACTATTTTTTGCATATTAGTCTCTCATCCGGGACTTCCCAAGAATAGTATGCAGGGCGCAGACATTACCATTATGCCATTACAATATTAGATTAGTGTTCAACAGGAAATCCGCTATATATACTTTGCAGACCTACCGTAGTTAACTAACCGTAAATTCGCCAAGGCACCAGCATTTTGCGAGCTGTCTTTCTGTAGATGGTGAAGTTCAACATCTCTGTTACTCAATCTGTGAGACCGTGGCACTGTCTCGAGGTAGCACTGTCTCGAGGTAGAGTCCAAGATGTGCGCATGCGCAGTAAGAAATAATGGCATAATGGCGAGTTTCATGCAGGGGCAATATTTCATGGGGGCGGGGGATGAGAAACTAACATTCAACATATAGTGGCCTAATATTGGGGTGAAATCCAGTAAAACGTAAAACTCAACATACTGTACAACTAGAGGTGCTCAGCAGAGCACATACCCCGTGCGCAACTTTGACTTGACAGCTATAGGCCTACCACCGATTATTCATACAGCATGCACGATGAGCTAGCTAGGCCATGATTTACAGCGATGTCAGCATGCAGAATGAGATACCTTAAGTTGTGGCAGTAATGTTAGAAATAGGGTGTAGTCAAGTTGTATAAATTAGAAGCACGAATTTCATGCAGCTTTTCTCAGCCTCTCGAGTAGATCTCTGGTCTGTGAGTTATGTAGACGCTAGTATTTACTGAATTCTGACACTTCTATCCTGAAATAAGCCTTCAACAAGGGCTTCACTGCTCAAACCGCTTGGACACTATCTGGACAGACTGACAGACAAACCGATCACTCTACCCCTTGCTGTGCATGCGCACGGGGTAATAATATCCAAAGGTCCCATGGCAGTTTCTTCTGTTTTCTAGCTTCGTTCCCAGGCTCTTGTGCGGCACACGAGCCTGGGAACAAGGATAATACTATTCCTGCAGACTTGATCACCTTGATTCTTCATGAGAGCTTTCTGACGTCTTCGGTGGTGGGATCAGCAGCTGCTTGTAGCGTGCCCTGGGCTGCAACCTTTCGTACTGTTTCTGATCTTGTTGCCAATTTTTCTAGAGACTTCTGGGGGGCTCATGCAGAGGGATCTTGTGTGTGTATGTGTGAGTACATGTAAGCGTTTGTGTATGAGTGTGGGGTGGTAGTAGGATGAGGGGGATGATGTGGGAGGAGGTGGGTGGTAGTGGGGGATGAGAAAAGCAGGAAGAGGAGATAAAGACATCTTCTTTTCTTGTTCAGGTGGTAGTCTGCAACTTGCAGCCATGTTCCCCACTCACCAATCCAGCGGGGACACAGGTCCGTCTTGACTACATCGGGAGGATTGACACCAATCTTCAGGCATAAGATCAGGACAATACTCCAGGTCTTAATCTGGGAGGGAAAGAGAGCACCAGAGCGGCCTGGCGTCAAGGTTGAAATGCCTGAAGTACGAGTATCACCCCATCCTTCATCCTCCAGCGGCCAGCTGTCCTTACTGAGCTCATCGCCCTTGATCTTTCAACTCCGGCAGATCCTGGACTGCAAATCACGTGCATGGTGTGCATGCTCAGCGCCATGGCAGAATTGGAAGTCGCTGAACACAAGACTTTTGCTCAAGTTACAGATCCTTGTGTATACAACTGCGCTAACTTCATGGCATGTACTGTGCATGTGATATATAGATACTGGAGGCATTAATTAGAACAAAATTTCCACGATTTTTGCCTCTAGTCTCGTTCCCAAACACCAAACGTGCGCGTTCGGGGTCTGGGAACGAGACTGTCCCCTGGAATCTTATGGCCTTCTACTGCCATGACTGCTGAGTACAAGTACATAGAAACGGTGAGTTTCCAAAGCTCAGCCTCCCCTTCTGGCATGCATAACCTTCAGGCATCCGGAAGTGATGCTGTTTTTGCCAATTTAGGCTTAGAGTCTAATTCCAAAATAAGGCATGTCTGTATGGATAGGCTCGTTCCCAGACCCCCTCGGAAATTTTTTTCCGAGGGGCAAGGGGGTCTGGGAACGAGACTAACCTCAATGTCCATGGACAAACCATAATAGATATAGTACTATATTATCATCACATGACAGCACACTGGCACCTTGTGTTGCATGATTGTCGCATAATTGTCACATGACTGATGACTATCAAGTGACTGGCACTGTCCCTATGTCCTCACTCCAGTGTGGCCAGGGAACCAATCATTGGCACATACTGGGTACGGCATCAAAAGGCGCTCTGCATGATGGTCCTGCAGAATGACTCCTCTCATTACAACATCCACAGTCTCAATGCGCACACACAAGCATGAGCTACCATGAAGTAAGTTAGTTGTATGATAGGGATTCAGGGGATTCTTGAGATTGATCACACAAGGGGTGGTCACGCCAATAAGCACCGTATGCAACCGGCGATTGTGACCCCGCTATAGAGGCCTGTGTGGCTAGGTGAAGTAGACATCTTTCACTTGCTTAAGCTTTTACACTAGCCGGGAGGTTCAACAAGAACTTGTTTTTCAACCAAACGTTTCGACCACACTACGGTGGTCTTCTTCAGTGGTAATACAATACAGCACATCAACAGACACTCTTATAGGTACACAAATGACAAAACTGAGAAAATTGGTAAGACGCGTGACCTGGAGGTAGCACGCGACCAGAAATCAGATTATTGTTGCTGACTGTTCTGTGCACGCGTTGGGGGAGGGGTGTTCTCACGGATGAGTAAGTATGGTGCTTATTGGCGTGACCACCCCTAGTCTCGGCCCCAGACCCAAACCACCCCAGCGCGGATCGCTTCCAGTATCATGCACGCGCGTGATACTAGATGCGATCTGTGCTGGGGTGGGTTTGGGTCTGGGACCGAGACTAGACCACCCCTTGCTGTTGTCAAAGAGTTCATAACAATACCACCATCTTGGCAGTATGACATGGCAAACAGTGTGGTTAACATGTACAGAGGCTGCATAAACTCTGTGGTAATCACAATTTCACACTTAGGAGCTTGCAGCTGCTTCTTCTTTACCACTGATTGGTTATGGCATGAGATGGTGGTAATTGATACCTTATGGCAGTTGGACACTCTTATTGTTATGAACTCTTGCTGTTGTACAATGTAGTATTAGCAACAAGGGCTGTATGCCAGATATTGGCATTGCTGTAACGTAAAGCCCGAGGGCTTTACATCACCAGGGGCAGCGGCACGGGGGTGGGGGGGGTGGGGGGGGGGGGGGGGGGGGGGGGGGGGGGGGGGGGGGGTGGGGGGAGGGGGGGGGGGGGGGGGGGGGGGGGGGGGGGGGGCAAAGGGGGCAAGCGCCCCCCCCCCCCCCCCCCAAAAAATATTTAGCGGTAGCTAGCTACTATAAACAGCCAACGGCTGCCCTATACTTAGTACTAGGCTGACTCGGCTAACCTTGTGATGTACGCGAATCGAGTTGCTGATCTGGCGCAGCATCGATCTTCATACATCTGGAACGCGCAGTACAAAGCATGAAGGTGCCACGAGAGCCCATCCTGATAATTTTTTCCGCGCTTTGTGCGGACTGATCAGCGCTACACACCTCTATGCACTGCCTTCGGCAGCGTGCGTAGGCTACGCCACTGGCTTGCCCCCCCCCCCCCCCCAATTGTAAATACATGCCGCCGCCCCTGATCACAGCAGTGCCAATACCTGGCATGCCGCCCGTGTTGCCATGCTATAACTAATTTATTGCATGCACCTGATTGGATGTTGCTTCGTGATGTGTGTTGCTAAGTGATGATGTCACAGCAGTGCCATATGCAAGAATAGTCTCGTGCCCAGACCCTCCCGAAACGCGGAAAGAGGGTCTGGTGTTCTGAGCGACATTTCTTGGCGCATGGGGCGGGGCTATACGGCGTAAGGAATGTAATTATTGCATTCTGTATGTCCACTCCAATGAAAGCGCACCTATCACTATTCTTAGAAACGTACTGTAGCAGTGCATTTGGTCCTTCACGAGGGACACCAAAGGGCTAACAACAACATACAGTTGCCTTGCGTTGGTACAGAATTCTATCTGAGGTTGTCAAAGATGAGTGGAAGGGTCATGAAACAGAGATTTCCCCACACCAGTCAGCAAGACAATCGATTTGGCTTACTGCTTCAGCTTGCTCTTCTCGTATCCATTTCACTGACATACCGTCCGTACTAGCTACACTGCACTGTTACAATACATGTACCGTACCTATGACTTACGCTGATTGACTACGTCATTCGCGTTCTGCAATCTGATTCGAGCTTTAAAATCCGAGAGCGACCACGCCCCATGAATCAAGAAATGTCGCTCAGAACACCAGACCCTCTTTCTGCGTTTCGGGAGGGTCTGGGCACAGAGACTAATGCAAGATATTGGCACACCTGATCCTTTGAACTTGTAGGGTATCATGCAATAACTTAATATCAGTGTTTCCCCAAAGGGAGGTAGAGGGGTGCTCCCTCCCCCCTTTTTCCTTTGATGTGATCATTGGAATACTAAGTTTTTGATCTGGTCAATTTTGTATAAAGTGTAAGGCCCAGGCCCATGTTAGGTAAAAGTGCTACAACCTCCCATCAGCCCCATAAATTTAAATTCACTGAACAGTCTAGTACTTCCCAGGAGCGCATGAGCCGCCGAAGGCAGCGAAGGAGCGTGTAACTTCAGTGCCATGTAAATACAAATTAGTTACGTACTTCCGCGTTTGAAAATAGATCGGGTACGTCATAAGTTTTCTGGGGGCAGTTTTATTGGTGTGCAAGCCTTCAGGGGCGTCCTGACACTCGCTGGTTCCCTGCCTGTTTCGCTCTTATGCTGTACTAAGTACATGCACATTCCATATATGAGTCACGTGCAGGCGTCACGCAACGTTTAAATATGGAAGTCATTACTACTACAGATTTGTATTTCGATGGCACTCGGGGGTACTCGCGAGTTACACGCTCCTTCGCCGCCTTTGGCAGCTCATGCGCTCATGCTTCCTTACTGGTGGAGACTACTTGTGGATCTACCTATTTGATGGATACAGCGATAAGGGCTACCGCATGGCATCATCGAAAGTTGTACGCTGGGTTCATCTGTCGATTGCATCCTGACTCACAGTTCCTACGTATGTTGATGGATTGGGGCTTGCTGGTGGATGGACAACTGAAAAGACGGCGAGAGCACTTTCATCAGTTCATGTCATCTGTCATCAGTCGCCTTTGTCCCAGAGTCCACTGAGTGCAGGTTTCAATGCTATATTAACATTCATAGCCCAACTATGAATATGAAAAAATAAGGCACTTTCTAAAGTGATTAGTTCGTTCAACTAGCCTCATTCCCAGACCTTCTAGACCTCCAGTTTTTGATGCTTACAGTATGCAAAAATGGTAAGCAATCAAAAACTGGAGGTGTAGAACGAGGCTACTTTCAACTGCATAGTCACCTTTGTGAATCATATAATTTTTTTGGAGTTAACACGATACACACAAATAAGAGCAGGAAGTGATTTACGGCATGATGTACGACATATATAAACACATAAAATTTATAGCTGAAAGATAACGAAAGGGAGATTTATGTACTACTGTTGTGGTATGTAATCTCATTTTGTGCATGCGTGTATTTATATATGGCTTGTGCAACGTCATCATCATCCATTTATGGTCTGAGCATGCGTGTGATTTATGTGATTGGTGCAAGGTCAAAAAGGGCGCCATAGTCATGTCATAGTCAGTCTGACTGAAATCTGCTGAATGAATGTTTGTCGCCAAAGCGCTACATGGTGAACCGTAAGTAGATCATTACACTACGTTGACACGGAGGTTATGCGATTTATCCTCTGCGGCAAAGTTTGGCCGAGGCGAAGCCGAGGCTAAACTTTCCCAGGGAGGATAAACTGCATAACCTCGGCTTCTACCACAGACATAACCTCCAAGTCAAGTTAGTAGCTGGATCCGGCTGCAAGACAGCTACAGCTCTCTGATTCTCAGCACAGCGTGGTTCGATTACGTCATAGCGGAGGATAACCGATTTATCCTCCGTGGTACATCAAAGTATCGCCCACACACTGTGGTAGAATACTGTGTACCCCCTCTTCCCATCCTCCGCAGTTGGGAGCACAGGTGATAAGAACAATGACACGTACCGCAATGCTGTTCAGGGTCATAAAGCTTGGTGCAACATCAAGATAGCCTAGCACGAATGTACTTAACTAACCTGATCACTTGTAACTGTATTGTAAATAGATTTCAACTGAATATACGTAGCTACCCATTTATGCTACTAAAACAGTATAAAAACAAATAATTTCAAAATTCACCGTATCACGTAGGATTGGAATCGTAGAAATTCCAGGAAATGAATTTGTATCGCTAGATTGGATCAAGGATAATTAAAACGGAACGTGATTGGAAATGGCAATATAAATTTACTACGTAATCCGTGTTGCGCGTCCTTTGTGTTAGGTTATCTTGACCAAGGAAGCACCCAGAGAGATGAAACAACTTGCTATCAATGCTTGTGTGTTGTTACTGCATTAGGCTATTGAGTTTCTTTGCCGTCGTAAGAAAGGAAGCTAGGTACACAGCCTCTCTGTCATTAAATTGGGCCTGTGACACGTGATTACTTGTGTTAGGTTATCTCGACTAAGAAAGCACCTAGCGATATGAAACGACTTGCTGTCAATGCTTCTGTGGTTGCTGCATTAGGCTATTGAGTTTCAGCAGTCTGATCTGGGAGCGAGGCTAACGCCTGCGCGCACAACACGGATTGTGACATCTTTGTAATTTAGTAATTAGTATTGCTGTTTCCAATCCACGTTCCGTTTGGAGAGAAATCGTTTGTGACCGCTGTTATTCCAGGAAAATAGGCATCGAACTGCCATCCCGCGTACTGCTTTTCGAGCGTTTGTGACTGTTGTAGCTGCACTATTCCAGGAACTGGGCGTCTGCTGCCATGCCATGATTGCCATGCGCTGCATTTCGAGCGTTTGTGGCTGTTATTCCAGGAACATGGACATCAACTGCCACTGCCACGCGCTGGCATTCGGCGTTTGTGACTGTTGTGACTACACTATTCCAGGAAATGGACACCCCACTGCCATGCCACACGCTGCATTCCGGCTGCGTGGCTATAGAAAATTACTAATTCCAAGAAATGGGCATCATCAGCCACGGTGCCATGCGCTGAATTTCGAGAGAACTCGTTTTAATTTGTGACCGAGGACTGTTGTATTCCAGGAAATAGGCATCAACTGCCCTTGTCACGCACTGCATTTCGACCGAATCAGACTGACTGTGTATTTTGCATGGATTGTGTATTATCCATGGTATTTTGTAAATGTGTACTTGGAACTCGTGTTTGTTTTGATAAGTACATTTACTTGTATCTGGAATCACAGAAAATAATTAGTGTCCTGAGCTGCCACTTAATTGGATTAGTGGAAATTCCAGAAATTGACTTTCTACCGCTAGATTAGATGTACCAAGCATAAATACGGTACTGAGGTTTGCACAAGTATTTGCATAGTCTATGTTGTCCTTGGAGAGAGAAAGTTAAGATCTCAGCTATAGCAACTCCTAATCAGTTTGTAAGTTGTTAGGAGTTTACAAGTGGTTTAGCCTCATTCCCAAGTCATAGCCACCTGCACATGGGTACGGGGCTACAGATACAAGTACTTAACACTGCAAGTGAGCTCATGATTGTCCACATTATAATGTAGAAACTAATTCATGGAGTTGCACAGACTTTATTGACTATAGCTGTTGGGTGAACAAGTCATCATCACTAATATAAAACTGGAGGGTTCGGAATCAGTGTGTTCAAACCTATGACTTTTGTGTAGTGTCATCAGAGAATGCGTCACCATGTAAAGCACTAGCTAATTCATGCATCATGTTGCTCTGAAGACAGTAGCTACTGTAAAAGTAAAGGAAAAAAATAGATTGGAGATTGAGCTTTGGAATAACAGTTAATTTCTCCCCTGCATTCCAGAAGCTGAACCAGCTGTAGCTTGGTAATTCCCAGGCTGTTCCCACCACCAGTATTTCATCGCTTCCAGCTAGTATATACTGTCAGCTAGTGAGAACGGCCTGGGAACGAGGCTATAGTATATGCATGCTTGTGTAGCCTATAGAACAGCTAGTTCTCTCAGTTGGGGTGTGCCATTTCAAGATGAGAGCGCGCGCAATGCACCATGTGTATATTGTAATCCTTTGTTGTCCATAACCCCAAGTTCCAGTAATCTTAACGTGACTATATTAATTTTATTGTAGTATGTATATAGTTCTAGCGGTAAACATCAGAGGAAACTATGAAGTAACTGTCTACAGTGTAATTAATAATCATTGTATCGGCAGATGAGTTGATTATCCCTGCATTATCAGTAACTTTGATGCATGAGCGAGCTGTATGTTGGAGGGGGTCCTGTGTCAATAGGGGATGATATGAATTCTCCAGCGTGTTCTGTAGGTTGGGGTTCCTGTGCATATTGCATGAGGGGCTATGTGGTGTGTGTGTGTGTGTGTGTGTGTGTGTGTGTGTGTGTGTGTGCGTGCGTGCGTGCGCGCACGTGTGTGTGTGAACCGGTGTAAAGAGGGGGATTACGTGCAAGTGGAAGGTGTACGTGTGACATCACAATCTGTGTGTAACAATGAAACAATGCAACCTCTACTGACTATACATCTTAGTTCAAGAGCGCATCTAGGTATATAGTTGCCAATTGAGTGTCTTACTGCCAAATAGGCAACTGATCATGCATGCAGTGTAGACACTTTAATCTGTGGGTAGCAACTATTTAAGATGTGGCTGTAAAGTGATTGACTTTTTTGGCTTTAGCTGGATCAGGAGTATACATAAGCACACAGCTGACTTGGCGCTCCAATAAACACTGTAGTCACAACTATATATAGCCTAGACCCATGTGGGAAAATTGAACTTTGACCATATTGCATCAAAAAGGTGCTAAAATTGATGAACTTGTGTATCTTGACCCCATGACCCAATTGTTTGTCCTTGACCTCTTGGCTGATGATGAAAATACTCCTTAACCTCTTGACCTTTTGTGATGCTGGCCTTAATTAGCTATATGACTATGACTTGTATTGTATGGGATATCGAGTGACACGTACCCTCTTGCTATGTTTCTATTGGCCAGTTTTACAAGACCAAACAACAGTTATTCTTATAAACACGAGAGGGAAACATCAACAAAACTAAAACAGGTACCATAGCCTACCATCTCTTCCCACATTTGTATGCTATGCAGGGCATCCGCTCTCCTTGAGAACCAGGAAGCGTGGTCCGTATGCTCACTTGCTGACCTAAACCGAACTGCTATTTTACTATCACACTGGAGGAGGGGAAGATGTGAGGAGGGATGTGCAAGAAGGAAGGAGAAGGAAAGGTGCCACAAAGATGACTTTCAATGGAATTTTATAAATATCCCCAGGCATCCACCCATCATCTTTCCATTTTGTACGTGTGAGGAGAGGGGGAGGGCCTGGGAACAAAGGTAGTGAAGATCAGCTTACAAAGAAGTGGATGATACAGCTGGCCGGTACCCAGACAATCACCATAAAGATCAGCACAAACCCAACAATGTTCTCCCTCATAAACTGAACTGTGGGGTGTAGAGGCAACATACGGATATCACATAGAGTGGTTCCCATACCACATGTACAAGAACACAACTGTCCGGGAGTGTCTTGAGATGTCCTGAGATGTAATTCCCTGGGTTAGGGTTAGGGTTAGGGTTAGGGTTATGGTATGGCCTAAGTTGTCCTAGGGATATGCGATGGCAATCCCGGACAACCCTGATCTTCTGGCCTTGTTTGAGGTATGAAAGTGGAGAGAGTAGCTTTCCCAGATGACAAAAAGAGGGGCTAGTATTTTTCCCTTATAGTCAGCTGCTGAGTCAGAGAATGAGCTAAGGAGGAAAGAGGCTATATAGTTGCTTCTCACCAACGGTATTTACATCCAGATTGATTATTGCTGTCCATATTCTGGAGATGGTATCTTGGCCTTGTGTGCACATACCCTGTGATGATCACACAGAGTCATGTGACAGGTCGTGATGAATTATACAAGTTGCAACAAGTCATGACAACATAAATCTGAACCGATTTGTGCGTACATACATCAAAACATGCCCCTTGTGAGCAGGGGGCTCCATTTGAAAGCGGAATGGATCCAGGTGCTCGTGTGCATGGTGAATTCACACTGTCCTGACAGCACACAAAGCATTCGTCCATACCTGGATCACAACTGGTGTGTCAGAAATTGAGAAATATTACATACGACACAAGGTTTCATAATGCAACGTCACATGGTGATTGTGAAAATTCTGGTGAATTGGGTGGAAACATAACAGCATTACACACCTGCATCGTGTCTGGTTCGTGAGTGTGCACTGTGGAATACATTCAGACAGGTTGGTGGACACATTGATCCTGCACTGCCCACTGTATGTAGGGAGACACAGGCACCACAACCATATGCTACATCACCTTTTAGACATCGACAATGAGGGGATCTTACCCAAAACACATTGCACCCTCTTCCGCCTGGGTTGAATTTGGGCACTCAAGGCTGTCCAGTGTGAGATCGGTTAAGGTGTCAACATGGACTATAATTATGTATTCATAGACAGTTGGGTTTGCGTCACTTGCAGTGAAAGAGTGGGAAGAGAAATCGTCCATAGTCCAGAAGATTTGAGAATGAGGCTGATCCGAAACACACTTGCGTACTCTCATTCCCAGACTTCCTGCTGGACGAAGGACTGAATTGTTCTCAAGTTTCTCTGTGCTGTCCTGCCTTCTGCCTAGCAGCAGGACAGACAGGCAACAGGTGGATAGACAAACAGCATACCCACCAGTGGAACAGACAGATGAGCGACCAGACAGGTGAGTGAAGACAGACAAACAGACAGACAACAGACAGACATCAGATGGATAGAGAGACAACAGATGGGTGGAAGGGAGACAACAGATGACAGACAGATGACAAACAGACAACAAATGGACAGACCGACAGATGGACAGACAGAGCTAGGCATGGACAGCCAGACTAGTAGACAGATGACAGGCAGAGCCACAAGAGGATATCTACACACTGTGCTGTTGGTGCAGTCAGTTGATATGGACCTGACAGCTCTGCAAACCAGTGTGTCTGTACGATTACACATCTCACAACAGGCATAATTGATGTCACTGTAGGGGAAGGAGGGGAAGGGGAGAGGTATGGTGAGGAAGGAGGCCTAGGAAAGATCGAGCCGGGTGATCAGAATGGACGGAGGGCAAGGAGAGGAGAGGGGGGAGTAACCAGCATGTACCTGCAGTTAGCACCAGCTCTCAGCATGCATCGACTATTGCAGCATGCATCTCCATCTGGACCAGCATCACACTCCTCTGTACTTCGTTCATCAACTCGGTAGTCACCACACACTGCTATCTGGCCTGCAGGATATTACATGACAGTAACTGAAGATTTCATGACTTTATAGGTCAATCACATTACAGGTCACATGGTAGTGAACTCACAACTATACACATGTACATGTTGAGTTAATGCTTGTGTTCGAAAATGGGGAGAATTCTTACTACACGAGGGTGCTTTATGCCATTGGCATGCCTGTTAATGTAGCAGTCATCTGAAAGCCATGTGATGATCATGGCACAGGGTACAAGAAAGCGAAAACCTGACCTCGGAAGCAGCCTCCCTTGGACAACAGCACTGCTCCGATACTACTCCGGCTGCAAGGAGAGAACATCTGCAGAAAAGAGAATAGCAGACTCGCAGTTTCATTCCCAGTTTCCAAGCCCATCGATTCATTCTTGGGAATGAGGGTATGTACTCTGATCTCTGTGTCATAAAATAACTGGCATCATTCCCAGGCTCCAAGCCCACCCAATAGACTCAAACTCACAGCCTCATTTCCAGGCTCTACGTCATATAGTCTAATTCCTTGGATCAATGATTGTACGATGTAATTTGGGAGGCAGCTATCTGTTTGAAAATATAGTCTATCTATGAGTCGGAACAAGGTGATCAGCAAAATGCTAACACTACATCCTGCCACCCACCCTATGTGAGTCGGATGACCCATCCTGTACAAATGGGAACATCAGGAACTGGTTGCTACATTGTGGGTTGTCTGGAGGGTCGTGATGGCTGCCCCAGTTGTGGCCTATCTCATGGCCTGTTATCAAGAGCTCCTCGCTTCTCAGAAGTGGCACTCCATTACTGTTGTATGAACTGATGCCAGTGTTATAGATTATACGGCTGTTTGCAGGTATGTCCAGCTGTGAAAGGAGGGAGGAGGAAAAGATGGAAAGGGGAAGGAGGGAGGGAGGGAGGGAGCGAGCAGAGTAACTATTCTCTGATCACAGAACTTGGACAGCGAGGAACACTGACAATAGCTCATCAGTTGTATACTTGTACTGCCCCTATTACTAGAGTGTATATCCTGTGCCATGTGGAATATAGCTTGGCAGGTCTGGCCACCTAGGTCCCCGTCCCCAGTTATTGTATAATTATGTATACTTGTACATGAGATGTGAAAAGTGAGGAAAGGAAAAAAAGTGCCAATATCGATGACTTCGCTTACATTTTGTCTTGCAGTGGGGTCGGTGAAATCTGAATACCAGGTGTACAGAGAGGAAGAGAGAGAAACAGGGCACAACCATCAACAACTGTGTAAATGACTAAGATTCAGAGGATTATTTATTATGAAAGCATGTCAAATGCAAGGATACAGGATTGTACATGTAGTTAGTAGTATACATACCTAGACAGGAAGTGAAGCCCTTAATTGTAATGCTATAGCCTTCATGGACTTATAGGACTTTTGGCACCATATTATTAGAAGTACATTGAGCCGACTAATCTAGATTGCAAAGTTCAAACATGAGGGCTGTTTGATAATTTTAGCAACATGCAAATAGGTAGCCTCGTTCCCAGTATGGCCTGGGAACGAGGCTATTGAAGAGGCAGACTTGTGAGTGATCTCTGACCCTGTTGTATATATAGCCATCCAAGAAGTACACGATTCGTGTCTCTAACTCACTGAGGTTGAGCACTTGAAAATTTGTCATGATGCAAGGTTATTTGCAGAAGTGCTTATACTTATACGGGTGTCTGTATTCACTGGACTGGTGGACTGGACTGGACCCACCCAAAAATCCCCTTTTCAGTGTAGGACAGGAGCTAAGCATACTCACTAAGGTTGCTTGCATAGCCTGATTTAGTGTCTTTCCTCGAGTCAGTAGAGGTCAAAGGCCACGTGCATATAGCTTGAATGGAAGAGCATCTATTTACTGCAGGAATCGAACTCCAGCCTTTTGCCGAAGCAGAAATAATATTCCTCCATCTGACTGAAGCTCATTGCTGAAGCTCATTGAATATGTATGTGACCTTTGACCTCTACCGACGCGAGGAACGACACGAAAGCAGGCTATGCAAGCAACTTAGTGAATGAGCAAGTATGCTTAGCTTCTGTCCTACACTGAAAAAGGCATTTTACAGATTTTTGGGTGAGTCCAGTCCACTCCAGGTCCAGTCCAGTCCACCAGTCCAATGAATAAAGACGCCCACGCCCTACCTATACAGACATGGCTCACATTCTATGCAGCTATATGTGGGGCTCGTTCAGGCTCACCCCAATAAGGGCTTAACCTGCATAAACACCCTGTGGAAGCCTGTCAACATAAACATTTTTGCCTCATTAATATTATTCATGTATTTTATTTTACTGGTGCAACTGTATGACACAATAACAACATGCTGTTGGAACTGTATTACATCGTCTTACTATTGATAGCATGAGTTAGCATACCTCTTGAGCACACCCCTCCAGTCTGTCCCTGCACTGGACTGGCGATGTTAGCCAGTCCCAGAAGGCCTGATTGGAAATCACGGTACGTGAACAGATGTGCTAGGCAGAAACCTCTCCATCTTCCAAAGTTGAATGCAGTCAGCAGGTCAGATGCATCAGGATTCCGGTCGTCTAGCTGTTGGCTGTTGTAACACAGCTGTGTATCCTGGCTGCAGGACATCCTGCTACTCTCATTGTGGATTATGATCTGTACAAATGGAAATGTGAGGTATGGGAACATGAGGTATGGGAATTTGAAATGGAACATGAAATGTGATAGCATAATTCTAGGATATGGGTACAGGTCATGATATTAATTTCAGCAGCCATCAGACTGCTAGCCTACAGACTGTTAGCTGTCATCAGACTGCTGCCCAGTTGCCATGCATCTGACTGCTGTCCAGTTGCCATTAGAAATTTGGCTTACCCATTGCTGTTGAATGGGAAATCCTATTTCTGTTAACTCATACTGCAAACAGCTTAAAGAAGCAGAAGAACATGTACAAAGTATTAACGCCTAATATTAACCCCCCTATATAAATTCTTATGGGCTTATGGCATTTGGCTGCTACAGGGTGCAATGGGTTTTAACTACTAGTTTCTACTGCATGGCTCACATTTGCAATATCCAGTCCAAAACCATCCTGGACATCACTAGTCCATTCCGTGGGTCTGAAGATCATGGTATCGATGTCAGAAATAAGGGACACCTGGATATAAGCATCAATCAGAACCATGCCATGAATCATAATGACATCATGCCTCATAACACTATACTATAGTACGTATTAAGCGCCCATGTTTCGGGGACATTAGAACGCCACTGAACAGGGGGGTGGGCACTAGATACGTACTCAGACTATAATTAGGCATGTAGTGTCCAGCCACCCATTCAGCACTACGTATATACATGTAGCTGTATCAACAACAAGCGCTGTGGTAAGCTGTGAAATCAATGACCGGCTTACAATGCTACTGGCAGCTTAGCCCAGCATCACGTAGCCGACCCTCATCCATGCGAGAGTCTAGCTACACACCGTACACGGGATTACTCGCAGATTACCTAGGGTCTTTCGGCAACGATAGTCACGATTGCAGGCCAAGGTAGTGTGAGACTGGTGTAAAAGGACTTGTATTAAGCTTGTTTGTCGTCTTCGGACAGTGATGTACTGCAGAAATGGAGCCATGCTGACAGTATCTGGTAGCTTCACTCTCACTCCCGCACTGCACGCGGTTCATCAATGACCGCTGACCGACCCGCTTACTAACCGCGCTCGCCGGCTTATTGACCTGCTTTCTGACTCCGACTGGTTTAAAAGCGGGCTGACTGGTTTATAATCCGGTTGAACGGTTAACAAACGGGTCAAAGGTTCGAAATCGGGCTGTAACATATATAAGTCCATTTTTCACGTAAGGAAGTTGATCCCGCACCTTTGCGAGTGCTAAGAGAAAGCACGCCGTATTTCATACTTCACTGTAAATCGGCCTTTTTGACCTTACCCAAAGGTTAGAACTGCTGCTCAAGACTTTTGTGGTAGGTGGGCCCTTAAGTTAACCCTTTAACCACCGAATTCTTCCCACCAAGACAACACGTTTTCATGCATTCAGCGCACACCACTTTCGTAGGTGCTCCGATTCTCTCCCACAGCATTCGCTCCTCGGCGGCCAAACTTGGTGGGGCCCGCACACATGGAGAGACCCCTCTGGCAATACCGTTAATGATATTCATGACCCCCCACAAGCCCAGCAATCGGAGGTCAAAGTTGGATGTCAGCCGGATTTTCGCCCAGCATTTCCCTAAACTTGGGCCAGATCTGACTGAAGGCACACCTTATACCATCAATTTGCTTGAGGCTCTGGGTGGGGTCTAGGAATATCATTAAAATCAAAAATCCTTGGGTCGATGAATCTCATTAAAATCAAAAAACACCCACGACGTGGGGGGTGTGCACCGAAACCTAACCAAATTTTTGAGTTCATCCCTCAAAGTCGTCCCTAGGCCCTCCCTCGGAAGCCTTTTTGGTCTCTTTTTGGACTGACAGAAGCCCTACAAGTACATAGGGTCTAAATGACGTCTATAGATGTCAATGGGGCTTAAAGGGTAAACTTAATACACGGCTTTTGAACCCTGTGCAGTAACTTTCGCATGAAGAGGAGGATGGGCGCTTGATACGTGGTGGGAGCTTGATACGTGGTGGGTGCTTGATACGTACTCTACGGTACCTGAATGCTTAATGAATTACATCACAGTGACATCATACTGCATAAACGACATCAGCTCAATTAATTACTCAACCATGTCACCAGCAATCATACCAGACTCACAACTCTCCGAATGACACTGTCCTCTGGTCCAAACTGCTGGAAAAACTTGTGGTCTGCCACAAGGAACATGCTGCACGAGTCACCACCAATACTGCCCCGGAACACAGTTGCCGTCTGTCTCCTGAGCCGATTCTGAGATTTGGAACCATCTCCGTTACTGTAATGAAACGAGGACTTGTGATATAGTTCATCACCATCTTTGAAATTGGAATCAGAATCTGACATCTCT
Organism: Axinella damicornis; assembly: GCA_963931865.1. Lineage (NCBI taxonomy): Eukaryota > Metazoa > Porifera > Demospongiae > Axinellida > Axinellidae > Axinella > Axinella damicornis. The sequence continues at coordinate 10,851,006 of OZ007506.1, read as the reverse complement.
TTGGGTGTGGGAACAGTTGGTACTATCACATAATCAAGAAGGGAGGAAGACAGTCTGCTCTTGATGTCTGAGGCTCTGTATGCCACCATGTGAAAGGGGTGTGGCTCTTTGATATAGTCCTCGGAGGGTTCAATGTGGAAGTGCTCAGAATCAGTGTGGATGGAGGCAGTTAAGATGCCGGACTTGGAAACATGGGCTGTTACTGTGGAATTTGCCTCTCCTGTAGCGTGTGTGTGCACATGTATGTGGATGCGTAATGTGTGTGAGGGTGTACATTTATGACATTGAAAACCTACACGTTACCATCACAATGTTTGCCACATGATCATCCCAACCTGCACGTTACCCTCACAATGTTTGCCACATGATTATCCCTAGCTCCCCCATTCCATCAACTGCCCCTTTCCACTTCTTCGCCTCCCCTCTCTGCCCACTTCACCCCTCTCCCCACTCCTTTCTCCCCCTCCCCCTATGTTTGATCCTGTCCCCCTCCCCCAACTAACTTTACCCTGCAAGTATCCATGGTAGAACTCATCTGTGTCTACCAGATGCTGCCGCCTATTGTTCCATCCGTCAACCACATATACTGCGAAGTCTTGAGAAAAGATCTTCCGGTTGGGGGAGAGGTGAATCACAAAATGTCTGCATAAATAAAAATGTCTGCATAAATACAGAGGACTATTGGTCCCCATTGCCTCTCCTATCCTTTGGAGGAGAGACCAAGGCTGGACATTAGGTTATACATGATCACTTACGTACCCTTCCACTGTCATACTGGTTACAAGTTCAGCGTAACCACTAATGCACACTCATGCTCAGATTCCAGAACCACACTGAATGCCTTTTGCAATAGTACCCTTTGAAAAAGAGCGCAGAGCTCAATCATCTGTGGCCATGGCTATCAGATTTTAATGTGTGTGTGTGTGTGTGTCTGTGCATGGTGGAAGTGGGATGTTCAGGGGGGCGGGACTATACTAGTGACACACGACCTTCGTACTTGAACCTCGATCTCTGTGAAGAATGTTCGAGAACATTGGGCTCGGGCATGGGTTGGAATCTTCCAGAACAGCTGGGGCTACAAGCAGATGCAATCGGGGAGCAGCAGTCGAAGAGGACGCAATCGGGGAGCAGCAGTCGAAGAGGACGCAATTGGGGAGCAGCAGTTGAAGCGGATGTAATTAGGGAGCAGCTGAAGCAGACGCAATTGGGGAGCAGCAGCTGAAGCGAACACAAGCAGCGAGCAGCAGCTGAAGCAGACGCAATCGGAGAGCAGCAGCTGAAGCGGATGCAATCAGGGAGCAGCAGCTGAAGCGGACGCAATCGGGGAGCAGCAGCTGAAGCAGATGCAAACGGGGAGCAGCAGCTCTGCACAGAGAGCTATCCGGCGCCAGACTACTCATGTAGGCGAAGGATAGCCTCGTTCCCAGTCCCACGCCCAGCTTTTCGTCGCTGCTTAGTACGGGAAGTAACTAAGCGAGTGAAGCTACTTGTAATATTATTAGCCTTGCTTATACCACACACTAGCCCATGCATAGTACATACTCTTCTATATAATTAGCCAATGTTTCACAAGGAATGAACCTCAATTAGCCTCGTTCCCAGGAGCACCTGGGAACGAGGCTAAACCTCAATGAGACTAGACGTGACCTGGGAATGATGCTAGAGAAAGTATGTTTTAACCACATGATCCATGGACTATTGTTGTGTGCTCACGTACCTTCCCAGTGCTTGTAATTCAACCTTCCGGTGATGGATGTGAGGGTGTGGGAGGGTAATAGTGTGAGTGAGATGATCAATGTGGATCGTGTCATAGTGGTGGAGTGCAGAGTCCAAGTGGGGGTATACTATATGAATGTGTATGGGGGAGGTGTGTGTGTGTGTGTGTGTGTGGGGGGGGGGGGGGGGGGGGGGGGGGGGGCAAATTACACAACAAAAACGAGTAAAGAGTGGTGTCAATGCCCGCATTGATACATATAGGTGCTCATGAACTGTGTAGTGTACTGTACATTGCTGAAGTCTTTTCCTCTGCATTTCATGTTAGGCACATCTATCCAAGCGTCCAAATTTTAAAAAAATTATACAGGCCCATGTATATTTAGTTCTCTGGGAGGTGGTCCAAAGTTCAGGAAGGGGAAGTGGGTCCATATCTGTATAGGTAATCACATGCGATTCGGGAATAGATGTATCCACAACAGGTAAAGTAACTGCACAAAAGTGTATTAATGGCATGAGGATTATCGTATACTTGCCGAATTGAGACTTGAGTGATAAGCCATACCCTAAAGCGGGTTAACTAGATGCTTTGTCTTGGTCAGGGAATACTGATGATCTTGTGGGCCAAAGCAGAATGCTTTAGGATGGAGTATGGTGTTGTAACAGCACTTGTTAAGGTAGTAAACATGGGTACCGCGATCTCCGAAACCAAGTTGATGGATAAATGGGCAGCATCAAAGCGTACACAAGTTTCAGCAATACTTTGCATCAAACTGCTCCCTCTGCTTGAAAATGCCCTAAAACTCAATTTTAAGGCCCTCTACGAAACTGAAAATTTGGACCCTCTCCAAGGCCCCACCCACACTCTGACCCCATCATCAATACACACACAAAACAGGCCCCAAAACTACGGATGGATTTACCACCTGCTCTCCTCACTTGCAGGCTACAGCCCAAAACTCACTGCCACCCTCAAAAACAGAGGTTTGGCTACCCTAGGCTTTCAAAAAAAATTCCACGCACACCAACTAAAACCGACTCAAGCCAAGGCCAGTTTCCAAAAGGTCAACCTACCGACTGCAAAAATAGGGATGCTTTTCCACGTTCACCTCTCGGTTACCGAGTTTTGGCCACACATCTACTCCCTCTCACCAGCCCAGTCCAGCTACCAAACCAGCCAAATTCGCCCTAACACGAAAATGGGCGGGGCCTGTAATGCCGAAAGGTCAACTCTCTAGAGTACCTTGGCCAGGGAGCTGTCGGAGGCTGTTCACTTTCCAGGCTGTTCTTCGGCCACTTCAGCAGACCCACAAACATTCCTGCTCACTCCACCTAGCTATTCACACACAGATAGCCCATCGCCACATTCAATCAGCTAGAATAGCTTCTTACTTAAAAAAAAAAAGAAAAAAAAAAGAAAGAGTGTTCAAACAAATCTTCAAAGTACCGCACGGCCACATCAGAGTACCGATTTGAAACTCGAAAGGGCCGCTAGCCGCATCAAAGAGAGAAGCCCCCCTTGTTTATTCCGGTTGCCGCCATGGGAAAACGTCAACAGATGAATAACTCTAAATAACCGTATGCAAGTGACGTCATCTCATTAATTATTCATGAGCAAAATTGCGCGATTTTGCCGATGCCGTGCTTCCTACCTTAAAGCAGCACACTGGGTATGTATGATATATAGCAGTCATGAACTAGTTAAGTTGAACCAGCATTTCTGTGACACCACTTTCACCATGCCTTCATTTGGTTCTCACAGCAATCTTCTGCCCAGGCACAGAAAAACAATAACTCGAGAACACAAACAGAAGTCATTTTCGACCACTACATGTATAGCTTCTAATGAAAACAAGCAAGGGCGTGGGCACTCTGTTACTATAATAGAATTTACTAGGGTGGAGCTTGGACAGTACTTGCCATGGTTGTTTAGTAAGTGTGCAATTTTGGATGCCCCCTGGCTGTACAGCAAGTGTGCAATCTGGGGGTAAAATTGCATTCCTGTATGAGAGTAAATAAATAGCTATGTCAAAAAGTAGTTCCAGAGAAGGTGGGAGGGGATTTTGGGGGATGGGTCTATTTTCCATGCCATGCCATTATCGGCATTAAGAGAGATGAAAGGAGTGTAATCGAGCGTAGTTGTCGAGATGAAGAGCGTAGTTGTCGAGATGAAGAGCGTAGTTGTTGAGATGAAGAGCGTAGTTGTCTAATAGTAGCTGAACAGCATTTTTAAGTGACAGTGATGTCTACATTGTACACTTGGATAAGCTATATATAGCTCGTACCACCAAGGCTCCTAAATACAAACATGCAGTTAGCAAATGAACAAATCTATATCTCTATATTACAGGCCCGTAGGAAGCAATTTTAGCTTGGTCAGGCGGAGAGCGCTTCGCATATTTGAGCGATGAAATCGTGGGGGCACAATGGCATGGCGTGTGACGTGCCCTCCCCCAGGAAAATTGTGAATTTTAGACCTTCTGAGATCGTTTCTGGTGCAATCTTGGGATGAAATTGCAAGATTCAACAACTTGCTAGCCAGACTGAGCATATTATTGGTCCGGCAGCCGCCGCACCTGCCGCACCTACTCCTACGGCCCTGTATTATAGCATATATATTGCCTCTGGGTAGGATTAGACTCTCTTACCCGGCCTCTTTGATCCCCTACACACATCCACGAGATTACAGACTCCCAGTATCGCTAGAAGCAAGACTCCTGGTCCCGCCATTTCTCACAGATACAGCAATATCTCACAAGCATCCAGAATTAGATAAGTATGTACCACGCCCACAACATGGTATATGAATGAAACTGTCTTCGTTCCGCTCCCGGATATGGGATGGGAATTAGAATGCAATCCCTTGATTGGTTCCCAGACCCTTCTGGGTTTGTCTGGGAACCAAACTACTGCATGCACGTACTAGTATGCGAAGACTGTGTGTCAGACGCGATCGATGGGCCGTGTGGGAGCAGTAACCTTAACCCTGCCTGATCTTGCCTCTGTGGTGAGTCTTTGGACCAGATCTGTATTGTTAATATCACAGGCTGTTTGAGCATGACACACATAATACAATATGTTATCCCTCTTCTCCCTCCTTCCACTCCCTCTCCCTCCTTCCACTCCCTCTCCCTCCTTCCACTCCCTCTCCCTCCTTCCACTCCCTCTCCCTCCCTCCCTCCCTCCCTCCCTCCTCCCTCCCTCCCTCCCTCCCTCCCTCCCTCCCTCCCTCCCTCCCTCCCTCCCTCCCTCCCTCCCTCCCTCCCTCCCTCCCTCCCTCCCTTGTTCAGACATGCACCTCTGTGCTACTCTGTCTTACATTCATCATTCATGCCAGCTGCCTCACCATTCCAGGTAAAGGAACAACAAGTGTATGTAGCTGCCATTTTTGAGTGTGCAAATTTAGGGAAAGCTATTATATAAGTGTCTGGGAGTTGGGGGGAGGGGGGGGGGGGGAGGCTAGGTAAATATTAAAATGCAACCAGGGAGAGACGTTAAGACATGCCAGCTGGGGACTGGCTGTGACGGAACTATTAGATCCAGTTGATAGGGAACATTGGGTGTAACAGCTTGGAAAGATCATACCGTATACTGGGAAATTTGTTGGCTGCCATTAAATTTGGCGATTAAAAAAAAAAATTGTCGATCGTGACAGAAAAGTATGATATCACTATGCGCATCGCGAGCGCGACGTGACATACTAACAGCACGAGATCGGAAAGCAGGACGAAGGTGTACGAAACGAAGAGCAGTGAGTGTCCTGGCCATCACGCTTTCAGCAGCATCTGGAGGCCCATGATCGGCGAACAGCTATCCGAAGGTCAGCAATGCCCATGATGCATATGCTGTGGCAGTGATGCACGACCCAGGACAGGTACACAGTTGGCCATGACCGCATGTTCAGCAGTCTGCAGTCTGTCTACACTTTTAATTCAGTGCACGCGTCTGTGAAGTAGTAGGCGACCTCTCTCTCTGAGCAGGTAGTACGTTGGATCTTGCAATCTCATTGAGTCAAAGGTGAACTTGCTTCCAGCGCACGCCGACAGTCGATCTAGCTAGCTGGTATTGGCAATTTTTTAATTTGGCGATTGGCTTCCAAATTGCAAAATCGCCAAATTAAAACGGTCGCCAAAATTTCGCGGTATACGGTAATTCAAGCATGTGGTAATTAATCCTGGGATCCGTACTTCTGCTTGTTAACATCTTGCCCCATTCCTCCCCCCCCCACCCTCCAACAGACTGCCACCTCCTGAACTCTGGTGTGCATCATTTTGAAGTGCTCCACACCAGTCACTTGAAGCACATTGCTAGAAAAGACTCTAGAATTGTACACTTCAGCACGTTGGGAAGGTACTAACATGTACTGTACTATACTGTAATTTTCGCATTGTACTATTACTGTGGTGGTAGTATACTCCCAAGAGTTCTTGATACTACAGTATACTGTGGTGTAGCGTGTAGGGGAGTGTAAATGCACTGTATGTGTACTATGTGCTCTAGTTTACTGTGGTGTAGTGTGTAGGGGAATGTAATGCACTGTATTGTGTACTGTGTGCTCTAGTTTACTGTGATGTACATGTATGCATAATTTATTGATGTTCATAGCTAGTACTATGAATGTTTGAGGTTACTGTGATTTACCCTGGTCTTTGCTCAGAGAATTCCAGTTATTCCTGACTCCTCGGGAGCACCTGTTTCACAGCCAGGTGCGTGTGACTGTGATTCGCAGTGGTACGGCCCGACCTCATGCCATCCACTACAACCATTTCTTTGAGGGAGATGTTGTTGGTAAGTTTACCATTGGATGGAGAAGTCATGTAGATGTGTACACCACATTAGCCTCTTTCCAGTACACTCCCACCCCGACTTGCAATATCAAAAGCATACCTCTTCTCCCTCCTCCTCCTCTCCCCTCCCCTCCCTAATTTTTTCTGTAATGTAGTTATATACGTGTACCTATCACTTTATCCACATGTCCACATACAGCCATACAAGTCCTGTATAATATTATATGCTCTCTCATTTCCCTCCTCCCTCTTCCCCCTTCCTCCTCTCACTTCCCCCCTCACTCTCAAACATGCCTTTCCTCCTTACCCCCTCCCTCCTCCCTACGTAGGTGATCCCAATTCCAGTGTAACAGCCCACTTGAATCATGATACTGGTATTCTCACTGCCTCCATCCGCACTATGGAGGACCACTACTATGTCGAGCCCTCACACCGACACTTCACACAAGCACATGACTTTCACATGATCTCCTATCGGGTCTCAGACCTCAAGTTCAACCTCACAAGGTGTGAGGTCCACCAGACCATTGCCATCCCTCCCTGCAGATAGGGCTGGGGATTTGTATCATGTCTGACCCACCCATTGATAAAAGTCCTGTGTGGTTGGGTGTATCCATCCCCAGTATATTAGCTTGCGCTCCAACCAAATAAATATTGCAAGTAGTGTGAAACAGACGTTTCGGTCACTATACCGTGGCCCTCATCAGTGAAAATACAAGCAATGCAGACAACACAAGAGGATACACAGCAACGGAAAGGGGGAAAGGGGTGAAATGTGCGGGGGGGGGGGGGGGGGGGGGGGGGGAGTGCAGGTGTTTCAAACACCAGTTAATTAAGGAAGGAGAGCTGGTATATTCGCAAGCAACCTCTCCCTCTGAATAGGGAAAAGGGCACACTACCACTGGTCTATGACCAGCTGAACATGCTCACTGCACCATCAGCAGGCCAGGTCTTTCCCCATTTATGGATTTTTAAACACCTGCACTTTTCCCTGCCATTCTTTGCTGTACTTATACTCTTGTGTTTTCCGCATTGCTTGTATTTCACTGATGAACGCCACTGTATAGTGTCCAAATGTCTGTTTCAAACTACGTGAAATATGTACATGTGTATTTCACGAGCTAATATACTGAGCATACCTATGAGTAGTCATGTAGTGTGACCTAAACCCTACAATTTGTGTTGTGGTGACCTAAACCTAGCCTCGTTCCCAGGCCTCCGCCCAAATTTTATCTCACAGCGGTGGAGAAATATCATGGTTGGCTGCAAGATAAAATCTGGGCAGAGGCCTGGGAACGAGGCCAACCTAAACCCTTGTTGTCATGTGACCTTTGACAATGAACTTTGACAGCTTGCATTGTCATGTGACCTTTTATTGTTGTCATGTGTCCTGACCTCTCTCTGTAGTCATTCCTCTCAGCACTTCTGTGGCAACTCAGAACATACTTCAGGGACCTCTGTTAATGTTGCAAGCACCTCCCGATCTGAACTAGACCACCACATGCATAAATGGAACAGTCTTACCAAGACAGATACAGGGGAACTCAATTTGTCTTCAAATGACAACAGACGTTTGAAGCGTCAAACCAGTAACACAGTGTGCACTCAGCCTAACTGTGTATGTCCAATGCATTTAGTGGCAACGCACTTGTTCCACCAACAGTATGCCCCTACCAATAATGTGGACGACACCATATTGTTCATGGTGAGCAGTGATGTAAATTATGATGCTGTATGTAGGCCTGAAGACAATGTCATAATAATAAGATTACATTCATGTGACTACTATTAACTGTAGCTAAGAAGGTAATGTGATCCCTTCCCAGGTCCAAGTGATAGATGAGGTTGATCGTGAGATATTCAGACCCACAGTGTGGACAGGTGGACTACAAACTTTGGGACTTGGTATCAGGAATGTAAGTGCCAACCACTAAGCATGTCTATTATCAACACCTGGATCAACACCATGTAGGGCTCCACCCTACATGTAGGCCTACATGTACAATGTAAGGTGGGCAGTGTACAGCAGATGTCGATTAGGGATTAGGGATTAAGGCTTAATATGTGCATGGAGGGTCAATGAATCTCATTAAAAATTGGCAAACCATGCCAAACTGGCTCACAGTGCAAGTCTAGGCCGTTTTGAGGGCCCATTCTCACCAACTATGAATCTCATTAACGTGCTCTCAATCAACTAGAGGTGCTGAGCTCGTGCGCAACTTTGATTTGACAGCTATAGGCCTACCACCGATTATTTATACAGCATGCATGATGAGCTAGCTAGGCCACGATGTCAGCATGCAGAATGAGATACCGTAAGTTGTGGCAGTAATGTTAGAAATAGGAAAGTTGTATAAATTAGAAGCACGAATCTCAGCCTCTCGAGTAGATCTCTGGTCTGTGAGTTATGTAGACGCTAGTCTTTTAATTCTGACACTTCTATCCTGAAATAAGCCTTCAACAAGGCCTTCACTGCTCAAACCGCTTGGACAGACAGACAGGCAGACTGACTGACAGACAAACCGATCACTCTACCCCCTGCTGCACATGCGCACGTACGGGGTAATTAGTGTACTTGACAGAACTTGGGTGATCTCCGCCATACTTAACCTCATTCCCAGGTGCTTGGTAATAGGGAAGAAGAGTGCCTGGTATCCACTGTTTGCGCATGCACGGCAGCAGGCAGTGTTCTAGCAGGTTTTAAGAGGGCACATAATGAGATTCATGCTGTCAGTAACCCTTGTGAAGCCATGTATTTCAAGTGGTTGCTAAAAGTAATCAACGTGCGGAGGAGGACACATTGTGATTTTAGACCAGACCACAAAGGAGAAGCCTGAAGGGCACAGTGCCCTTTGGTAGAGGCCTAGCGAGAACACTGATGCTCGGCTCCCCAGTTTTTGCAGAGAACTTGGAAACTTGGAAACTGCTGTTATACTAGTCCGTGTTGCACGACTGTACTTTACTGAAACATGGGAGTCGTTTACATCTACAAGACGCAGCTCTGTTCAACCAAGCTGTGCCATATGCCCTCGGCAAGCTTGGAGGAATGGTGCTGAGGACGAACAACTGACAGCAATACAGCACATACCTAGGCCTAATGGTAAGAATGTGTTTGTAGTGCCTCGTTCCCAGGCCGTTTTGGGAGGGAGAAACCTCCCAAAACGGCCTGGGAACGAGGCTAGGTTACTTACGGCCAGGTCGAAATTTCTATGGGGTCTTAATTTGCCAGGTCTGTATCGTGCTTCGCGTCCATTTCGGAAAGGCAGGAGCGGCATATCGCCGTCCACGTCCACAGACTTCAAAACCATGTCCTCGCATGATGCTGGAGTCGTAAATTTTACCGAATATTTGTCCGTGTTATTTCAGCTTACGTATGTCGATGAATTATACAGAATGTAGTGGAACTGCTCACGCATGTGTGACCAGTGGATACCAGGCGCTCTTCTCCCCAATTACCAAGCGCCTGGGAACGAGGCTACACCATACTCAGTCTGTACCTTTCTGATCACTCACTCAAGTGTTCGATTGGGTATAGTCGCATGTGTGTACATGTATCTTGCTGGTGAATCAACTGGCTCATATCTTAGCAAGTTGCTGGAGATGACTGCTCAAGGCATTTAGCCTACCTCTTGGCAAATGCTAGAAGTAGCTGCTCGTCAATTATCCTTCCCTGGAACTTGCCAGGAGCTAAAGAAGCTGGGCTAGAGGCTGAAGAACAAAGTTAGCTTAGAACCTGATGCAGAGATTTAAATGTTTCTTCCAGGTGACGGTGTTTGAGGATGAAAATGTAAATGACCCTGGATACAACTTGGTACAACAATGGGACTCTGGATCACTACTAAGAGTGAGTGATAATTGCAGGTGTGTGTGTGTGTGTGTGTGTGTGTGTGTGTGTGTGTGTGTGTGTGTGTGTGTGTGTGTGTGTGTGTGTGTGTGTGTGTGTGTGTGTGTGTGTGTGTGTGTGTGTGTGTGTGCATATGTACATGTGTACATGTGTATGTGTGTGTGCCAATGTGTGTCTGCCATGCAGTTTGCCCGAGTGTGTTACGTGTGTGTACATTAAAATGTGTGTGTATGTTGTGTGTGTCTGTGTGTGTGTGTGTGTCTGTGTCTGTGTGTGTCTGTGTGTGTCTGTGTGTGTGTGTGTGTGTGTGTGTCTGTGTCTGTGTCGTCAGGATCAGCTGAAACTGACAGATATCATTGCTCTTCTATATATGTATGTGTCATACTGACATAAACTGGTCTCATGCCCAGTGAAACTGGTCTCGTGGTAGTGAAAGCACTTCCGTGGGAGTCAAGTGAATTCACAAAACTATGGCTTGGTTTGTGCTGTGTGCCTTCAGGTCCTTTTCCAACAGCTGGAAGCCCTTCTTGTATCCACGTACTGTGCTGATAGTCATTCCCTGGCCATATACACTTTTAAAGGCAGCATTGGAACCTCTGAAATCATTGAATGGCTTGCAGGGGGTTTACCTGTTACTACTTCAAATCTACCTTACACATTGAATACAACTTTTAGCTAGCACCACTGTCCCTTAGCCTCGTTCCCAGGCTCTCCCACGCGCGAACAAAAATTGAGAGAAAGCGGTGAAAAGTTCGGCGGGGCCTGGGAATGAGGCTAACTGTCCCTATTGAATGATGATTCTGTGCAAGAGAATTGTTTATTTCTTACACCACTTATTGGGGCGTCTTTATTCACTGGACTGGTGGACTGGACTGGACTGGACTGGACTCACCCAAAAATCTATAAAATGCCTTTTTCAGGGGCGTCTTTATTCACTGGACTGGAGTGGAGTGGACTGGACTCACCCAAAAATCTGTAAAATGCCTTTTTCAGTGTAGGACAGAAACTAGGCATACTTATTCAATCACTAAAGTTGCTTGCACAGCCTGTTTCGCGTCTTTGCTGGAGTCCGTAGAGGTCAAAGGTCACATGCCTATTTAATTAGCTTCAGCAATGAGCTGCAGTCTAGTCGTGGATGATAGAGGGATATTTATTTCTGTTTTCTATGCTTCAGCAAAAGGCTGGAATTCGATTTCTGCAGTAAACAATTAAATGCTCTTCTAATCTTTTCATTGAAGCTTATTAAATATGCACGTGACCTTTGACCTCTACCGACTCGAAGAAAGACACGAAAGCAGGCTATGCAAGCAACTTTAGTGACTGAATAAGTATGCCTAGCTTCTGTCCTACACTGAAAAAGGCATTTTTGGGTGAGTCCAGTCCACTCCAGTCCAGTCCAGTGAATAAAGACGCCCTCATGAAGGTGTAGTCAGAATCTTTGTACGCCATTCCTGTCACTCGAACGAATTATTTATATGGTATATATATTAATTACGCGGCACAATTTTCCCCTAGCAGGAGTGTAACGAACTCAACAAACCATCTAGCTATAGCTACCTGTTCAACGGACGATGGCGACAACAAAGTCGGAGACCACTCCTGGACATTGGCTAGAGCACCATGAACATTCTTCCTCCTCGGTGGCGACACTGACAATTAGGAGACAGTTCGTGGACCTACATGTGCCACCATTGCCGGGATGACGTTGCTGCTAGACTGCTTCAGCTAGCTACGTAGCTATAGTCTATAAACGCTAACCTGACTCACAGTGAAACCAGGCATGCGTGTATACTTGTAGCCTCGTTCCCAGGCACTAGGCCCGAGACGGCCTGGGAACGAGGCTAGTATAGATGTATCCACTGCTGATTATCTCACTCCTCCCTATAAGCATGTGATATAAATTATATATGCCTTGTACTAACGTTTGAGGTTCGTTTACGGTAACACCAGTGCATCACTAGACAGAAAAAGGTCTTACCTTGGTCTCAGCAACGAAAACGACTGTTATTCCTTTCCAGAGGAGGTTGGACACGGTCATGTGATACGTATATGTGCGTAGGCGAATTTGTATGGAGGTTTGCTATACTGAAGTGTGTTCTCGGTAGTCTTTACAAGTATCTCAACGAACAACAAGGCTGAATGGTATCTTGAAGGATAGGCCGTGCGGGATGACAGAGAAACCAGTGTTAAGAGACACTCTCGGTACTCCAACTGGAAGCCCCAACCTGAAGTGTCTTCAGTGTACACTGTACTCCTACCTTTCAAACTCCCCAACTGTAGCTTCACTTCTTCGGTCCCAGGCCATATTGACGTGGGAATGAGGCTGTTGAGGTTAGGAACGTAAAACACAAAATTATTTCCGATCAAGCGCAGTGCATTGTCACGTGCACAGAAAAGGTGTCCAACCTCCTCTGGTTCCATTCGTTCTGTTCATTCCGTTCTAGGTTTTAGTACTGAGCTATCTAGTGTGCATGGTTTCTTTTAGGGGCCCTCCCCCCCTTGAAAATGTTCATGTTCTGCCCCCCCTTAGAGATTTCAAACCGAGACCCCCCTAAATGGCGCACTGCCACACACTATTCAATCCCCCCCTCAAACTTTCTCTCTGTTCTGTCCGTCCCCCCCCCCCCCCCCCCCCCCCCCCCCCCCCATAATTTCTGAATAGGTGTTATTAATATATGCCTGATGACATCTGCAACAACTTGTGAACTGATTGTGCCAAGCAAGTAGAGATCATCACTGTCATCAAAGGTGCATTGTATTCATGTTGATGAGGAAATAACTGCATGGAGAAATTATAAGTCCCAGAAATCTGTCTTGGGTGACTTGTTGCCAAGTGATAAAAAAAACATTTGATTGTGGTCCAAAATTAAGTCCCATGTTCAAATCCCACCTGTTGCTTCACAGGTAAAGTGCTTTCTTTACCCCTCCTCTCCTTGCCTCTGGGTAAACACCTAAACACCTTTATATACCTTTACCGAAGCAGAATGACAGACTGTGTGTGAGTGTAAGTATATACGTAGAAGAGCTGTCCCTTTACATATGATATCTGATATTACTCTGCACACCTAACACACCTCACAAATGCACACTTTCTTGTGCACACACCAACACACATGCATGCTCTCACACTTGCAGACATTCTCTTGTAATGACTGGAGCAGTGTGTGTCTGGCTCACCTCTTCACAGCCACTGACTTCACAGACGGCAGGCTGGGTGTAGCCTATGTTGCCAGTAGCACAACGCTCAGGCCACCGGTGGCATCTGTTCAAGATGTGAGATATGTACATGACCTGTGAATTCACAAATACATGCAGCACGTACCTTTTCTGTAACCATAGGGCAGAATACTCTTGATTTCTTAGCTGCATGCAGCTTCATTCCTAGGCTAGTCAAATGGCCTGGGAAATGAGGCTAATATGCAAGCTCTAATTTTATAGGGCTGAGCAATATGCGATATACTATTGTAGTACAGTTCTGTTTGAACATTACTATTCCATGGATCTTCACGGAAACTTTTTAAATATGACACCCACACGGAGTACTCACACAGCATTCTGGACTCAGCAAATTCTGAGCTGGTAGGTTACGTGAAGCTCCACCCACAGAAGGTTCTTGCTAACAAATCACCACATCATGAGAACGTTTGAATGGAACAGGAACCGGCTAGCAATCAACACCTGTCTCATAATGCAATGTAGTCTAAGCACAAGCTATATGGCTATATAGCTATCAGTGATCAACGCCTGTCTCATACAGCAATGTAGTTTTGCAACAAGTGTTGCGGCTAGCTGTCAGCGCCTGTTTCGTACAGCAGGCAATCTCTGGACTAGGAGACGATATCAGCATGTCCTACTTCTAGTGTTGATAATACCTCTATCCCTTCCCCCGTCCTGCAGTCACTCGTCTGGAGGGGTGCGATGGGACAGCCAATGTGGGTGTGTCTTCCTACCTCAACGGAAACAGGCCACTATTACTGGCTGAGGCCAAGCTTGTCACTGCGCATGAGCTGGGTAAGTCCTTTATTCTGTCCCATTCCTATGGCAATATCCTAACACGTTTATACTGGGTATCCCAATCCAACACGTTTATACTGGGTCACTAGCTAGCTTCCTCCCTCCCTCCCTCCCACCCTCCCTCCCTCCCACCCACCCTCCCTCCCTCCCACCCTCCCTCCCTCCCACCCTCCCTCCCCCCTTCTGGTTATGAAACATCTCATTTGTATGCATACTTACACATACATGAGAGGGCCATTGTGGTATTGAACTTCTGTTCTACAAATGTCAGACTATAACATAGGCACACTTGAGTGTCCACTATCCTCGTTCCCAGGCCTTCTACATCTCCAGTTTTTGATCGCTTGCAGTATGCAAAAACGGAGGGGGAAGGCCTGGGAAATCTTCTCACATGATACGCGGCACGACTGTCATATATATCATCACGCCTCATACCAACAGTCAAAGTCCGGTATGAGACCGATCTTGCATTCTGCGCTAGCTACGAAGGTTGGACAAGCGCCAACTGAGAGCTGCACCGAGCGTATGAAGCATACCCAGGCTACGAGGCACGACTCCAAAGGGCTGCTGAGTGACAAACATGACAATGCCAAGCTATGACGCAATCTTCCCGTGGAGCGAAAAGACGGCACTATTTGGAGTTTCACCCCTTGTATCACAGCTATCCCTCAGCGGTTTTGCTTCGAACCTGGGTATGTTTTACAGGTAGGACCTACCTCTTCTCTGAAACTTGTTTCAGTTTTCTAGCTTCTCTGTATATAGCTGTGGATGGGAATGTAAATAAGCCATTGCATCTAGAATCCGTGACGTCAGCTGGGCTGAGTACCATGGAGAAGATTCCCTAGGCCTCCCCCCTCCATTTTTGCATACTGCAAGCAATCAAAAACTGGAGGTGTAAGAAAGCCTGGGAACAAGGCTAGACTAAGTGTCCACACTTGGCACAGCAGTGATATATATCAAAACGTACAAAACATGAGAAATACAAATGCATGACGATGGACACAAAGCAAGACGAAATATGATGTGGGTCTTATGGAGGATGTTGTTCAGCCCAGTTTGGGTTACCCATATCTTGTGGGAACCTCGGATTGCTGTTTGGGCAGTGTTTATCAGAAAGGTCTCCCACTGCTGCCTACTGTACTCAAGCAGCTGTTGTCTAATCATGTGACCCACGGCTTCCGACCTCGAGTGTCACTAGAGTTCCATCCAGTGACGAGTCAGCAATCTCTTCCGTCAGGTCTGAGTATCGATTAGTTTTTCCGGGTGTGTGCCTCTCTATATCCCGTCTCAAAACACACTGTCAGCTCAATCACCCAGACCTCTTGGGTTGTGCTGCTCTACACTATGATGTCGGGCCGCTGGTGAGTGGTGGCAATGTGGGGAGGGAGGGGGAGGGGGGGGGGGGGGGGGGGGGGGGGGACAAAGGGCTGAATTGTGGAAGGTCTACCATAAGTTTGTATTCCTCTGGTAAGCTCTTGGCCCTGAACTTGGAGATGACTTCCAAGACAGCATCATGTCGCTCGTTGTACCGACACATGTCGAGTGCTTTGGGAAGTTACTGAGGATGTGAAGCAGTGTTTGTCTCTTCCCACAGAGCTTACAGGCACTAGAGAGGCCTTCCCTCCTTCTCCACATGGCTAAGCTGGCGTTATGGGGCAGAGTGTCCCTGCACGGCATTCAGGGAGAACTTCCGCAGCTCAGGGGGTAGTTTTTGGACTGCTGCGGGCCAAATGCTGACTGCACCATCTGCACTGCACCTGAAGACCTGGCCTTGGGACCAGGCGTGTTGCATCCTTTTTCCAGCATCCTCTTTCACCATGGCTGACTTGGCTGTCGCCATCAGCGCTCGCTTACTCATGTCAGGGTCTTCTGAAAGGGTGTCTCGTACTGCCAGCATTGGTCGGTGGGTTGCTAGCAGACAGCCAGATTATACCTACTCCAGTTCCAGGCAGGCCGTAACCTCCTTCCCATCTCCCTGCTGTATAAGAAGCACCACGTTTCACAGGCCTGCCAGCTGTTGGCCTCCACAGACCCAGCTGTGAAGTTCACTGCCACAGTGGAGATCAGAAGAGAGGAGGCTCTCCAGCAACTTTGCTAGTCCTGACCATTTCTTCAGGAATCTGGCTGTTGCTTCCAGGGTACCAGTCACCCTAGCCTCGTTCCCAGGCCCGAGAGAGGGAGGAGAAAAGGGCCTGGTTTCCACTGTTTGCGCATGTGCTTAATTGTCTGTAACTGTAACACGTATTCATAAGGGGGAGGGTGCAAATGACGTCTTTGTAGTCACATGGTCGAGCGTATGATGCTATCTATTTTGCTACACTGGTCCTCCATCTGCGAGATGAGGGGCGACACAGCCAAAATTGCACTGCCACCAGCAACAGACTTACCCGACATTCATTATTCAAAACAAACAGAAGAGTCTGGTAGCATACTGACTCCACCCAGTCTGTGCAACGGTAGCCACACGAAAACATCCCATCTTTAATTGCAGGTCACTGTTCTAGCTCAATTCACGAGCGCCTTGCCACCTGAGGGCATAGCAGAGCACAATCGAGAGCTGTTGTAACGAACGCCACTCGCTTACTAGCCCTCCCTCCATCCCTCCCTCTCTCCCACCTTCCATCCTTCCTTCCCAGGCCACAACTGGGGTAGTGAACATGATCCAACAGATGTGATTGGGGATTGCAATCCAGAACTCAGGGCAGATGCAGGGAAGTACCTCATGTTCCCCTCTGCTGTTGATGGCAACCAGGCCAACAACAATGTGAGCATTCTCATTCAAAAATTATTATCTTTGAATAATTACAAGTTATTGTACATTCTTCCAGAGATTTTCTGCCTGCTCACAAGCTGTAGTAGCTGATGTACTGAACGCTAAAGCATCATGCTTTGATAGTAAGCTGTCTCTCTGAATTTTAAATTGAAAGACAATTCTGGTCAATGGAGTGAATCTGGTTTGTTCATAGTGAGTATGGTGGGGCGGTGTGGGAACTTCAGAGTGGAGGGAAGGGAGGACTGTGATGCTGGCTTTCTAGGGATGGTGAGGAGGGATCCTTGCTGTAATGAAGACTGCAGTCTTGCAAATGATGCTTGGTGCAGGTGGAGTGAAGATGTGTAATGTGTTGTGTGTATGCACGTGTGTGTGTGTGTACGTGTGTGTACGTGTGTGTATGTGCGTGAGCATGTTTGAGCATGAAAGTGCACATTTATGTGTGTCTGAACTGTGCAGCGGTATACCTCCCCCCATGCACACACATGCACGCACATGCACACGTACACACAAACATGCACACACACAAACATGCACACACACACACAAACATGCACGCACACGCACACATACACACACGCTCACTCATCCCTGCAGTGACACAAATGACCCCTGCTGCGAGGGGTGCATACCTGCTCTTTCCAACACAACTTGCCGGACGTATGCTCCAAACAACCGACTCTGCCTCAAGAACGTGAGCTGCAAGTATCCTCACTGCTGCTAGTGGGTGTGCATGGGTATTGTTGAGGTTTCATGCACCAATCACATTGCTGGAAGGGAACACCTGGTTCTGTTAGGTTGAACTGAGTGTGTATAATATTATATAGCGATGCAGGCTCTAAATGAGTGTCCTTGACAACTGTCACTAGTGGTATCAATTCAACTTGCCCCACTGACAATGATTACGTGGATGTGGGAACACCCTGTGGATCAGAGTAAGCTATACCCACTCTCTTGTTACCATAGTAGTTCTCTGAATGCTGTACTGTACCTATCTCTTTCTCTGCAGGGGGTGGTGCTACCCCCCTAACACACCCTGCAACAGCAGGTAAGCTTCTGAATCAGTTGTTTTGGTTTCCCACCTCTACACCACACACCATCATGAATATATACCCTCCACTCCCTCAACCCCCCCCCCCCCCCCCCCCCCCCCCCCCCTCCCACACACACACACACACACACACACACACACACACACACACACACACACACACACACACACACACACACACACACACAATTCAGTGGTTGTAGGCCAGACAACTCAACAGCAAATGGATCTATTGTACAGTGTTTCAACTTCTGTGAACTTCTTGGGATGACAGAGTGTTTTTGCAGTGGGGAAAATGAGTGCTACTTCTGTTGTCGGGAGAGCAACAATCAGACTCTCCCCTGTGAACGGGTTAACCCAGCACGGCGTCGCCCTGATGGTACCACTTGCACCGGCGGCTTCTGTAGAGAGGTACATAGCAATATAGTAATGACTGGCATGTCAACAGAAGTAGGGTGTGGAGACCATGCTCACATGATAGAAAGCCACTCCCTGTAGATAGCTTGTGGGTTATCAGCTCCAGGGTTCTTAAATGAAAATCAGTATGCTTGCTTGGATAACAATCATTTCTTTCCTCCAGGGTAGTTGCATGCCAGCTACACAAGACCTAATTCAGCGGCTATTCAGCTTGTTCACAGAGCTGACTGTTGATTCATTCAGTGAGTTGTTGGCTCGAATTTCTGCCACATATATACATACCTCAAAACAATCCTTGTGTTGCTATGGCAATGACGCTTCTCGGTTACCATGTACAGTTACAAAGGAGTGTTTCAACAGTTATGTCTGACAGCTGCTGTTATCTTGTTCATTGTTGCACATGACCTTTGACCTTTCATTTACTGGTTGAGTTGACTCACTGTAGGGCAACTGTTAAGGGAGAATATAGTGGGCAGTGTCCTGATTCTCACCACCATCATCTGGATCCCCCTCACAATCACCTTGCACATCGTGGTAAGCCTCGTCAAACCCTTTCATCTGAACCCTGACACACATCCTTTATCCCCCCTGCAACAGCCTCACCCAGACTCCTATATAATCGTATCTCACACATACCCCTTCTCACAATCACTAACCCATCACACCTCACTCTGTACCACTTCACCAGCTAGTTACTGGACAGTTTTAACCCTGTTGCCTCCAGAAGTCCCAGTGATTTAGCAGTACCATAGGTTGCCCATAAGTTTTGCAACTCAGGGAATTCCGAATTTGCCCAGGAGTTTTACAATTCAGAATGGATTGGGAATTTGCCCACAAACAATTCACCCACAACTTTTTTGCTCGGCAGTGGAATTCAGAATTTTTGTTGGCTTTGGAGCTCCATAGACTAGCCACATTAATTCCCCAAGGGCTCATTCCTATATGATCTCTACCATTCTCTTCACTCAGAGATGAAAAAACACCATTTTTGTGAGCCAAACTGAGCCATTTTTGAGGCTGAACTGCCTGCATATGCATTGATGTCGTTTTATCCCTACAACACACACACACTTCCCAGGACAAAAGGTTCTGGCCTCACCATGACTATACAGCCGTTGCTCTTGAGTATGAACAAGAGCGACTTGTAGCAGATGAAGAAGACATGCTAGACATGCTAGCCATGGACGAGATGAGTCCCGGGATTGTCCAACCTGAAGCTCGCATTGGACTGATGAGGATGAACTCAAGAACCGAGTCAATTCACAGTGACTTCTTCAGTGGTGGGGATCCCTGTCTCTCCCCGACAACACCTGCATACCCAATGTGGTCACCACGGAGGTTGTCTGTGATCAAAGAAGCAGAGGAGTCCCAAGAGCTAGACCCGGAAAAGCACAATATTAGAACCTACTACAAGCATGCTGGGCAACCAGACTCTTTAGAGGTTGATGATCTATGAATGTGCATGTGTTTGTGTCTTTTGAATTCTTTTGAGCTTCACCCCCATGAGTGCTGCAGTGCACGAGTTCCACTGATCATCATGGGCTTGCAATGACTTGCATGCATGGTCTAGATCTGCCCATTGCCAGACTGTATAATTATATGTTTCATTGGAATTTAGGGCATGAAGATATATCTACAAAATAGAAAAAAAAACAAAAAACAGAGAACTCTTCAAGTGAATCACCATGCTAGCATGAACTAGCTCTCTCCACTGTGCCCCAGTTAGTGGCTAGTCTTTATGCAGTCTGCCTCTAAATGTGTCCATACTAGTGTTGACACCAAGGAAGTTTCCCGCCTCCAGCATGGCACGATTGGGCAAGACCCTAATGGGATGGAAGAAAAAAGCAGGTCCACTAGGGCACTGCAAATTCTATTTCAATAGCATCGAGGGGCAACCACACTCCTGGTAGCTGTTGCAACGCCGACTGCAACTCGCCGTAGCGCAAGCTAAGTGTCACAGTTAGTTCCAATTAATGCACATGCCACGTGGCAACCACGCTCAGTCGCAACGGCGGTCAAAGGGAAGACATGAAGTTATTACAGCACTTACAACTTTGCCAGCACGGTCAGTTTTGGCATGTAAGCGTCAGTGAATGACAGCGATTATGGCTGTGTGGTCAGAATCCTTGTGGGGCCTTTGCAAGACTGTACTGGCAACCAACGTCGAAGAGAGCGATCGAGCAATGGCGGCTGACGGCATGACAAAAGCGCTTGTATCTCCACCACCAAGGTGAGTTTCAGCACAATTATTATGCATTTGTCTAACTGCATGATAGCGATCACGACAGTGTAGTCAGAATCTTTGTAGGCCTTACCTGCGAGCTATGAGGTTTGATTATTTATTTACATCAGCTACTCTCATAACAGAGAGTAGCTAAGTGCTGGTAAGCTCTACCAACCGTAGACAATGGAAGTCAGTTTTTTCGATCCCTAGTCGTCAAAGCCATATAACCTCTCTACAATTTGAGGTCCCTAATAATTGGTTTCCCGATACCTCTGTTAATCACATACTTATAGAGTTACCATACATTTACTCCCATAGAAAAGTGTGCAATTTTTTTCCAAATTGCACGGTTATTGTAGCCCGAGGGCTGTCAGAAATTGCACGGTTACGAAGCGGCCGCGGCGCGCGCTAACCAATCAGGTCAAGCTCCGCCTTAGCAACGAGCGTTCGCATCATGGCTACGCCTCGTTTTCATTAGCTGTACTGTGTGAACGCTCGCGTTGTTTAAGCTTTCTGTACCTGAGCAGAAGAAACGCTGTGAGAACTGAACGATAGCGTGGCGAAAGTGTTGTCACAGAAACGGTGGCGCTAGTCATTGTGCCATAATAGTGCTGCAGCCGTACTGTTCGTGGCTGTTATGCGCACACAGGCTCTGTGCTGCTGTTTTGGGACCCTGGGTGTCAGTTGCAACACCGCGCTTCCGTCCTAAAGCTTCACTACACAACAGGTCAGTACTCTGGGTAAATAAGATAAGCGGTACTAGTAGCGTGTAGTTCGTTCGCGCTCGAGCGCTTTTTGTGGCTGGGGCGTGGCTTTAATCGCTCAAAACTGCTTCCTTTCGACCATGCCTGGAAGTATATGATTAGTATTTAATCACATGTATTCTCGTGCCATTTGGGAATAATTGCACTCACAACAGGCATAAATTGCACTCGCTATCGCTCGTGCAATTACTTTGCCTGTTGCTCGTGCAATTATTTCCCAAATTGCACTCGAAACCCATGTGATTACCTATACAAACAGGACAACCTCTCTACAAAGGACAACACTCCTGAATCTAATCATTATTAAGGGTAGAGCTGAGTAGACTATTAGAAACTCTCATATGGCATGGTGGGATTGGAACCAGCAACCTTGCGATTAGCAGTCGAACGTTTTAACCACTCGGCCACCAGATCAACTTAACCCCAGTCTGGAGAAGCCCTTGCCCAGCTAAGTGGACAGAGAGTAAAGGTCAAATTTCCTGTTTAGTAACAGTTGCAAGGGAGGAAACCTTATGTAATGCTTGTCGGGAACCATAATTATAATGACACCATAATTATGACGCACATGAGGCATTTTGCTAATGGGCATCAACTGCCATGAGGCATTTTGGCCTGGAACGGAAAGAACAGAGGAAGAGTCATTACGGTGACCACTTGCTTCTGACCCTGACTCTGACTAATGCTTGTTATTTGCTCAGCACTGATGCTGTACATGTAGCGACGGATTCAACAAAATAAGTAGTGCACCAGGCATATATTGAAATTCCTGGAATTCAAGATTATGATATCCTCCCTAATATTGGATCTAGATGCATGCCGCCCTGCTGCAGTGCTTCTTATACAGTTGGTGGGCGGATACTACCTTAAGGTCACTATTATTTACGGGTACTAGAGTAAGTGATTGATTATCGGACGACCTGTATAATCGGACGCGTTAGTGCCGAGCGCGTATATTACCGGAAGTGGGCAGGACCTTCAGCCGATACTACAGACCCATCGCACTTTGAGTTGAAAGTTTGGTGATTCTCTGTTGCTTGGTTCTGGTTGCGGAAGGGCGGCGAAAAACGCGGAAGGCCTGGTATCATTCATCACGTGAGTGACATCAGGTGGACGTAGGGGGCGGGGCCCGTAGTCATTTCAGCAGGTCCTGAAGGCTGTTCATCATCCAGTCTGCTCGTTTCGAACACTCTGCGGATAGTCGAGACTCTCAGACGATCTACACAACTTAGTCGGCGGTTTTTAAGCCACAGCCCCCTACATCCACATAAAGCATGTGATGAATGATACCAGGCCTTCTGCGTTTTTCGCCGCCCTTCCGCATCCGTGTATTATTGTCAACGGAAACCGAAGAACAGAAAAAACGGGGTAGGCCTGGGAACGAGGCTAAATGCTCAGCTAGTCTGCTGGTAAAGGCTAGTGCAACAGGTAGGACGAACTCATCACCATTGTAGACACCATTCACACTATATAGCTAGCTTCCTTCGCAGATCACTTCGTGGGCGGCTAGCTTAAGGCTCGATCTCTCCAATTAATGCACATGTAAGTGACGTCACATTGCATGCTGCTAATACTATCGCTACCGTAAGCGCTCTAAATTTGCGTCACCAAGATAATAATTTTTTTTCCAGAGAATTAAACAAATACATACACCAATGACAGATTCTGCGTGCAGAACACCCAACAAACAAACAATTAGATAAAGAGAAACAAAATACAAAACAGATTATAAAATTATATGAAACTATATGAAACTAATAAAATAAACAAAGCTAGACATGAAAGTTATAGAGTTGGTGAAAGTCATGCGGCCTCAGGGAAGCCCATGGCGTCCAGGCTCCTGGCACTTCCCAGCACAGCGGCTGAATTCCCCCTCTGCTCCGCAACTGACAGACGCTGGATGAGATAGCTGTAAGAGTTCTCATCGGCAGACACCTGCTGAAGGCGACGGCCCAACTCCCTCAAGAAAGCCAGAGTCTCCGGGCCAAAAACCCCTGTGGTCTCGATCGCCACGGGCACAAACATACGGCACTGGTCGAGGTGGGCGTACTTCCTCTTCTTCCTTTCCTCAGCCGCTGCTGCAACTGCTCCCGCATCCCTGGTGGCACTCGCCAGGTAGGATGGTGCAAATGTGTCGGGACAGGTAGCGTCCACACCAGGAGCCTGCCATTCTTCCATGGTACTACTGTAATGCCATCAGGCCGCTTTCCGTCTGTACGGTAGAGGCCAGATGGTTCCAAGCGGATGGTATTTTAGCTGAGGTGAGAGCTCTGTGGACTATATCGTTCAAAGCGGCATGGCGGTGGTGGCGACCTTAACTCCAACGACAGCTGAGCCCGTGTGTGGCGACACTTTCCACCTCACTTCCACAATGGTGGCAGGCATGGGGCCTACACAAAGGGGCTCCCAGGCAGAGGCCTACTGCTGTCCTGGTGTTGTCATCCATTCGCAGGCCGAGGGATGAAATGGGCAGCACATTCAACCAGGCTCCAGAACCTTTGGCCATTGAGGCTAGCAGATGAGCACAAGCTCTAGAATCTGGTGCACTCAGCCACGGCGGATATCTTCAGGGAATCCCAGGCCTTTTGCTGCTGTTGAGCAGTACCCTCCGGGGGGGGGGGGGGCTACTGTGACCTTCGGACTACTGAATTTTGGCGTCAACCATGTGGGGCATTGGAGAGCCATGCGTATGGGGAGGGATGATGTGGTAGACCAGGTCGGAGGAGGCAGCAGCTGAGGCCAAAAAGGCAGAAGGTGCAAGCTGCACTGCACTCCAGACTCCCAGTCCCCCCACCTTCACAGGGAGGGTAGCTTGCGTCCATGCGTGGCCATCTTCACTGAGGAGTAGGTTTGCGATTTGGCCCAAAATTGACATAAGGGACTTGTCGTATTCCTGAAGCACTGGGGAGAGGAAACACGGTGAGGTCCTGAGATTGTATAGGAGCTTTGGAAGGGCAAAGGAATGCTTCAGAAGGAGGAAGGCATCATGGGCGGAGAAAAATTGGGAGTCTGTCACCCATCCTCTTCAGCATGTTGATTTTAGATGTGAGGATATCCGAGATGGACGACACATCTCCAATCGATGACACCAACAAGGTGGCCCTTGCAGGGTCCACCACCTGGGCTCCCGGGAGTGAAGGTAGGATAGTGCCTGTGATGTCAGCATTGGAGCAGATAATTTCTGATTTATGCCTGTTCAAATGTAATCCGATCTCCGCTCCTTCATACTCAACCACCTCCAGATCATGCTTGAGGTCAACAACACTTCCTCCTAGTGTACCGTCGTCAAGGTAGAACAGAGATGGATGGATGATGCGTCTCCCCCTACGTGGCTGTCTCAGGCAGCGGGTATTGAACCGGAGGAGGCGGTCCCACGAAGCGGGGTCGTTCTTGGTGACAACTGCATCGAGGATGGCGGCAAATTTCTTCGCAGAAAACTCCCTTGAGGCCTTGGGCAAGCGCTTGAGGATCTTCACCGAAGGTCTCGGGGGAAGAGAAACAGGTTCTTCAACTTGGCTGTGTGGCGTTGTCCTGAGGTTTGCTGAGGTGACAGCTGGGGCTGGGGCGCTACGCTAGCTGCTGGGACCGAGCTAGCTGGCGGCCTACGGGATCCCGGCACCGAGAAGTAACTGGACCATGTTGTTGTAACACCCCCGCCGCAGTGACAGTGAAAGGGCGAAGGCAAACGGAGCATAAACACCCGCCACTACTTGACGCCATCTTGTTTCTGTATGATAATTATTTCTCCAGATGACACAAGATTAGAAAATACGTTTCAGAAAAATCGCTAAATGTGACGCATAATTAGAAATTGTTGCAAGAGCGCGTGGGAGCTCGAGCGCTAGCGCTATTGCTGCTAAGATTACCTGTACAGCTGTAGAGAAGGATTTGTTGGACTTCAAGTGCGGAACCACTCTGAGCGGGATCACGGAAACCTTGAAAGGTAGTAGAGCCCATTGATTTTACAAGTAGCGACAGCGAACATTTGAAGGATCCACCATGCCAGATGGCATCGCCGCCTTTCTGCAGCTTCTGCTTGCACTTTTACACCCGCAATTGCGCCCAATACAAGCCACCCACAGAACACTTCGCGGAGCGATGCAACAATAGAATGGACATGAGGTAATTTTATAAAGTTTGACGCAAAATTAGAAATTACCGTTTCGGAATCATCAATTTTGAGAGCGCAAATTTAGAGTGCTTACGGTAGTGGGTTCAAAACGTAGCGATTTTTTTTTGAATTTGCAAAAATTCAGTACCCGCAAATAATGTAGTGACCTTAAGGTACATGTCGAATGGGTCTGAGTCTACTTATCAAATGCCAACACCACTGTTTGCAACATGTTATGCCATCCTGGACTCACGACTTCAGGAAGTAGAACAGGTAGGTTATCCTTGGCATCATGAGCATGGTCTGGTTGGCATGGAAGGCAGTCATGATCCGGTCTACGGCATACTCTGGAGTGAGAATTGGCAGCAGGAATGGGAACCTGGAGGGGAAGGTTATGTGTCTACTCATCTTTACAGAATCAGCTCACTCCTGCATGGTAACATTGAACACCAGGAGCGCATAATGATGTAGACAGCGGAAGGAAGGGAATTAAGGAGCGTGAAACGACGATGCAAAAGAATGAAAAACCTTCCCACGGTAGTCCCTTTACTATTTTTAGTTAGTTCCCCACGTAAGAATCACGGAATATATGAATATGTATTGAGTTCAGTATGCAGCCAATTATGACGTGTCAGTACTAGAGGTGTGTGTTTGTTTTGTTTTTCTACACCACACTTCTGGTAGCCGTGTTGCAACCGGTTGATTGCTGTTCGATTACATATCTTTTCCCACAAACAAATGCAACATTGCGAATTGGAGCGACAGAGAGATAGAGACAGCGATTGAAGCGACGTTCACCAAGCTTGGATACCCCACAGCGAATCCCGAGCAGCTGGAAGCTGTGAAGGAGCTTGTAAAAGGGAAAGACGTCTTCATTTCCACGCCGACTGGCAGTAGAAAGTCCCTCTGCTAAGGTTGTCTGCCACTTGTGTTCGACTATTTGCGCAGCGGTTCCACAGTGATGTCTATTGTTGTTGTCGTAAGCCTTCTGAGGTGCTCATGCCGGATCAGGTACCATGTAAACATCTACACATAGGGCCAGGTATCAATTGCATTCTGGGGTGCCCTACTTCGCTGCATACCGCTGCTGATTCTGTAAAGATGAGTAGACACATAACCGAACAATCTCGAACTGTGCCGCAGGCATGGATAATACACACTAACTGTGTGTATTATCCACACAGAAGGGGTTAGGGATGCTGAATTTTTAAAAGATATATATATCTTTTAAAAATTCGGCATCCCTAACCCCTTCACACAAATGGGAAAAATGGTCTCTAATTTCGGCAAGGGAATTCCCGGAATTTAATCTGTAATACGTTTTCGGCAGCTTGTCGTCCTGTCTGAAAGAGATGGCTTATGCAAGTCAGTCAACGAGGGAGATCAGTGAGTTCGGTGCTGTTTAAAGCCCCAAGCGGTGAAAGCTCCAAGCTGTCGCCAATGCACACGAGCCCTAGTCTTGGGGTATACCTAGCTCCATCATTTACGCGTAAGTGCCCTCTAGCACACAGACTCGGACAGCTGCCGCCATTTTCATTTTGCAATACGCATAATCTTTCATTGTACTGGTTGTAGTGATAGTTGTGGTTGTACTGGTTGCCATGGTTGTGGTGGTTGTACTAGTAGTTCTAGTGTGAACATGTGCTAGAGGACAACTGCCCAGGTGACCTGGGCAATGGTACACCGGCTACCAAGAGTGCAGTTACCACTCAAAAACATTTTAAAAGTGATTTGTTAAAAATGCATGCTTTACTCAGATCCGGTCACAACTACTGCTCTCTAGCCACCTCAGGAGCTCAATAGCCATGCACTCCTGAAGCAAAACAAAGCGACCATGAGTATATTGATGAACTCTTGGTATAGGTGCACAACATACCTGGTTTTGACTCCATCAAACATGCCTGTGTTGATGTAATAGGGGCACACACATGTGGTATGGACACCACTGTACTCCAACGATAGTTCACTTGTGATAGACTCATGAATGCCGACAGCTCCAAATTTGGAGGCACAGTAGTCTACCAGCCCAGCAATGCCAAATATCCCTGCACCAGAAGCTATGGTGATCACATGGCCATGGTTTTTGGACATCATGGTGGGGAGGAAGGCCTTCAGTGTCTGGAGAAGTGGATAGTGCCATGCATGTGGAAAGGAAACTAACACAAATACAGTATGCATACAGTTCAACTACACAGCTGTAGAACTTTACGGAGGAAGTGTTCCCTTACAAACCGTAGACTTAGGAGGTTAGTTTTACTTACTTCAACATACCGTAGTCGCGCGTTATTAGGCGCATCTCACTTATAGGCACATATTCGCTGTTAAGCGCATGTTCAACTCTCATCCCAGGTACTCACTGTTAAGCGCTGCAGTTTTCTTCCAGAAACTCTGCAATTTTCGATCCTACGAGTGGAAAAAGCTATAATTCTAATTGAAGCGCACTTCCTATTCGAGGAATGTCATTATAAAAATATTCGCTATTAGGCGCATCTCGCTTATAGGCACATATCTCCTTCCTGTGGAGTTATAGGCGCATGCGTCTAATAACGCGCGACTAGATAAAGTTCCCATTGGTTTTCATGCTCAAAACTTCACACTGAACTGCGAGCAGCCATGCTTTCGACAATCGTCACTCTGACTACACCCACTCATGAACTAGTATGCGATCAAAGATGTTCAGGCAATGGTAACTCGCTCTAGCAGAAAATCAGCCTTGAGAACTGGAATTCAAGCCTCTACAAGCAGTCGTTAGGCCAGCGGTCCAAGATCAAAGGATCTATTCAGATACAGGAAGTTCACGTTGGGCTACATTCCAATGCATAATTAATGCAGAGAATGTTTCCTGACTTTTTCACGGCTAGCTCCAGCCAGAAACAACAGAAACGAACCGGGTTTGCGCTCGTTAGTGTAGAGATACCTCTCTGCTGTCCACATATCCACTTTAGATCCCGGGCTGAGAAAGCCTTCCAGCTGGGCAGCCGTTTTCCGAGACCTCATCGCGAACCGTGGCGTGCCACAACATTTTTTTTTGCCAGACTGGAGCCAGGCAATCTATATATGTACCGATAGCCCATGCATTGCTCTACAAAATATGTGAAAATAAAGTTGTTCCGCCGGGCGGTTGATGTGCTGCGTGAGCTCAAAAGTTCAGCAAAAATTATTGCATGCGGGCTTACGGTTTATGTTGACAGAGAACAGGACTGTAATAGCTTTATAGCTATCTATTTGTAAGCGCAGCTAGAAAGAAGCAAGCTAGACAGCTAGTCTAGTACATCTGTGTACAATAGTATTAATATAACTAGCTAGCTAGGTACAAGCATCCATCATAATCATTTCAGTGGAAAGAATGATCAGCAGTAAGCAACCATAGCATCTTTTCTTTTAGGAGAACGTACATGTATGCATGGGTCTCCAAATTCCGGGCTGCAGCACATAACTGCAGACTCCTCAACAGTTCTATTTGCCAACCATCAATTATTGCATAGTACTAGTACGTCCGTTCATTCCCGACAACCGGACCCCAGCGAGGATCGCTTGCAGTATCTATCCTTGCTAGGGTTGTAGGAACAACACTACCTCTGTTGCCTGAGATGGTACGGAAGTTCGTTGACAGTGCTATTCATGTACCTGTGTAGTATGGAA
The DNA here is from genome assembly GCA_963931865.1 of Axinella damicornis. Taxonomy (NCBI): domain Eukaryota; kingdom Metazoa; phylum Porifera; class Demospongiae; order Axinellida; family Axinellidae; genus Axinella; species Axinella damicornis. Next base: position 10,821,672 of record OZ007506.1, on the reverse strand, counting down.
TTGTAGCTTCAGAAACTGTCATGGCTGAGAAACAGTCAACAAACATAGCTATAATAATACAGGTAAACTATTCCTACAGAGTCACGCATTGACCTCCTCTTCATTCCTGTCTTGCTCCTTCCTCACCGAGGGACATACTGTTTCCCTGCAGCCACACACTTCACCCTCTGCCTTCTTTTCAGTCCACCTGCTTTGCAAATGCATGTGGCAGAAATGCTAGCAACACTGCAAACTCACTCATTTCCACCACCAACCCTTCAGCATGCGAATGGTAAGACCGTAGTTTTCCATTGCACAGAGTTCAGAGCTCATCAGAACACTCCCTGGCCTCTTCTCTTCCGTGGCATCTCAGCGCGCATGACACGTGGCCTATTGTTTACAACTGCGATTACGATATACCAACGTCCACATGCAGTAATTTTGCTGAACTTTTGCGCTCACACAGCACATTAACCGCCCGCCGGAACAACTTTATTTTCACATATTGTGTAGAGCAATGCATGGGCTATCGGTACATATATAGATTGCCTGGCTCCAGTCTGGCAAAAAAAAAAGTTCTAAAATATGCGGCACCATATCGCCCGCAACGGTTCGCGATGAGGTCTCGGAAAACGGCTGCTCAGCTGGAAGGCTTTCTCAGCCCGGGATCTAAAGTGGATATGTGGACAGCAGAGGGGTGTCTCTACACTAACGAGCGCAAACCCGGTTCGTTTCTGTTGTTTCTGGCTGCAGCTAGCCTGTGGAAAAGTCAGGAAACATTCTCTGCGTTAATTATGCATTGGAATGTAGCCCAACGTGAACTTCCTGTATCTGAATAGAATGGACCGCTGGCCTAACGACTGAAGGTGAGAGCACTGTTCTCTAGGCCCATAGGGCCCAACTTTTTCCTCGAGGTGATTTTCAGTCTCTAGAACGTACGTACACTTAACATACCATTAATTTCTGTTCTCTGGCATTGCTGGGCTTAAAACTGCTACCACAGGTAATATCAGCTACAGGTACTAAGCAGATACACGACTTATCACACCATCACACCCACCAATTAACGAACTTGCAATCAAGTCATCCGAGAAATGCTAACCTGAAAAACGGGCCTGGAAATGAGGTCCTACAAGGCAAGACAGCCACTTTCTAAGTCCATTTATGCCAAAAACGACGGAAATGACCCTCCCAGTGCCAACCAAGACCTTTCTACTGTGGAGCCCAGACACGGCCATGCTGTTTGCACCCTTGGGGTGCACCCACTCACCTCCCCCTGTCTCACCCTTTCTGCTGACGCAGAACCTAAGTCCCAAGGACACTGCCGGATGTGACATCATGAAGCTGAAAGTCTCACGTCGCAGATATGCAATGTTAGGTACGTGTTAAAATCCGAGAAATGGCCCATCCGGCCAGCTCCCACCAAGGCTAAGCCCAGACGCGACCATGCTGTTTGCACCCTTTCACTCACCTCCCCCTGTCCTGCCCTTTCTGTTCACGCAGAACCTAAGTCCCAGGGACATTGCCGGATTATAAATGTGAAGATGCATTTATATATGTGGCCTCCCTCACTTAATAAAAATACACTGGGTCACGTGAGTGGTCACATGACCAGCTGCCACTGCACCAGCCAAACTTTGAACATTCAACTCTGGTCTGTTTGCCATGTTCTAAGTCACGAGACACGTACGTCACGACGTGAGTGTCTTGGGACTTACATGTAGAACAAGGCGAGACACTCACTTAGAACATGGCGAGACACTCATGTCACGACGTGTCTTGTGACTTAAAACATGGCGAACAGACCAGAGTTGAATGTTCAACGTTTGGCTGGTGCAGTGGCAGCTGGTCATGTGACCACTCACATGACCCAGTATGGACAATAATGACTTAAGGTCACGGGCTAGTCGCGTATCAATTCAATTAGAGTGGTACACACAAGTACTGTTTTCCGGCTGTACTGTCAATTTTCGTGAACCTATTGACCTTATGCGGAAGTCAATTAGACATCATGAAAAGTGTAGAGGCAGCCAGTGCGTGCCCTGGCATCGTTGTAAGCTTTGTGGGCCAAGTCTCAGGATGTTGTTCGGGTGAAAGTTATTTGAACCACAGCCGAGTTTGACTGACGGAAGGACACCAATCCAAAAGAGAGATCCTGGATGTCCAGCAACTGTACTTTGCGGAAACGTATAGTTTTTGTCTGACCACTTAACATAGTTTGAAGTTGATTCTTGCTTGTACTCGAGCGTCCTGCTCTGGTTCCAAGCAGCTGTCCCATCAAAACTATACCTTTCCGCATTCTACGAGAGTGGTACTCATGAGCTGCAGTTGTTTTGGACTTGCCAAGCATGTGTCTGATTTATGCTGTAGTTTAAAACTGTTAGTGGCTTGTGTGAAGCTGCCTCCATGTGCTTCAGGCTTGTATTCTATTTAGTGCACGCCACTCTGTGCATATGCGCCGAAGACAAGCCCGCAACCTTAAATTAGGTACCATAGTGGCGCGTTATTAGGCGCAGCTCACTTATAGACGCAGGTTCAACTCTCGTCCACTCTAGCTGTTAAGTGCTGCAGTCTTCTTCCAGAAACGCTGCCATTTTTGATCCTACGGAGTGGAAAAAAAGCGATTTGAAGCACCCTTCCTATTCAAGGAATGCCATTCGTTATTAGGCGCATCTCGCTTAAGCTTATAAGCGCATATTTCCTTCCTGAGGAGTTATAGGCGCATGCGCCTAATAACGCGCGAATACGGTAACTAATCTAATGTTTGGCTACTTATGAATGCCCTGTTAAGAAGACAGCATTGCCTTCCGTGCATACACTTGTACCACTCCTTCTATCCCTATCCACCTGATAAACACTCACCCAGAAATGTGCAGTGGTATTCACCCGGAAGGTGAGGTCAACCCTGTCATCAGGAAGCTCAAAGAACTTCTTCCCACTGATGATACCAGCGTTGTTCACCAGGACTGTCACATCTCCCACATCACGTTTTACCTGGGGAGAGGGAGGGAGGTAGGGAGAATGGGAGCATGCATGCAGCTCTGCAATAGATCAATATGTTGGGCGGATGAATAGCCCAGATGGAGTAATACCGTTAAGTTAATGAACACACAAAACAGATACAGGCCATACAATTTGCATACACACATGCATACATGTACATGCTCTCCTACAAGTACCTGTGCAGCAGCCCGGTAAATTTCCTCTCTCTTGCTGCAGTCGCAGTGGAAGGCATATGCCACCAGACCCCTTCCCTTGATCTCTGCCGCCACATCCTCATTTGCTTCCTTGTTGATGTCCCACAATACCACCTTCGCACCTAGCTCTGCAAACCTGCACAAAAATGCAGAGGTTTCAATCTACTGCAGAATTGCATGCATGTCTTGAACACATTATGTACCGGTATGACTAATATCTCACACAATCCCTAAAGGGACTTTGTGCACGTGACCATACTGTTGACAAGAATGTGTCTTGTTTCTTTGCTTTTTCAAGATGACAGGCAGTAAATTGAATTAGGAAATTTACCAGAGTAAATTCGAAATGATGTGTACATGTACCTATCCTCAGACCCATCCCATCCCTAAATGATAATTATTACCTGAGAGCCATGAGCCTCCCAATTCCACTCCCAGCACCGGTAATTAGCACTATCTCCTTCGTCACGTCCTTCTTCTGGACTGGAAGGAAGAACTTGAAGAAGCCCAGCAGCGATAACCACAGAACTCTACCTAGACAAGCAACAAACTCGAAGAGAATTCGGAATATTGACCCCACTGAAGTCGCCATGTTAACAGTTAAGCTTACTGATCTATTTATCCGTTTCAATTTTATGAGCGCACGTGTTTTGAGATCACGCTTAAAAAGCTTATCACTAATTCCTATGTGTTGTGTGGGCCTGGGAAATTGAACTGCTCTCTCCATTTGCGCAGCGGAGGACCTAATTGTGAAGACAGTCAACCGAAGAGCAACCAGAAACCTTGTAGGGCAGTGGTGTTCGTTTAGAAGATTCTACCCGGCTGTTGGAGGGTGCTGTATAAGTGGGTGAGACCACTAATCAAAATTATACTGGCAGTATAATATCATATGTAGAAAAGTGTGATGAGTAGTACTTCTTATGTGGTGCTTGCCATTGTTGTCACCAAGTGTCATCATCACCCGCTCAGGGTACTGAGGCGTTGTATCTTGCATGAGATCTACGGAGTGGGACATAGATCCTTCAGAGAGCTTGTTGAACATATGTTATCAGGGGAATGATAGATGATATAGTCCCTACCCGGGATTGGAAACTAGGGCAATTAACAGTCGATTGCACGTCCCGTCCACGTTGCACCGGAAAATGGCCGATTGGTGGGCATCAATTAGAATGATCGTGCACAGCAGGACTGAATACAGACCAGAGAGTGAAGGATAGCAGTGTTGTGGGCCAGACGTTCCAGTCAACTATTCTGTATATTGTCAAGCTGCTGTTACTGGGAAGAGGCTGACAGCCAAGGAGTTGCTTGCAGTTGTTCCTCACGGTCACCAGTATCATCATTCCATGTCAGTGGCTAGCTAGCTAGTTCAGAGAAGTCAGTAGCCATGCAGTGAATGCCAAGATCTTGCAGTCTATTAAAATGTTGTTGTTGGAAAACTGAACACATCATGCTTGTAGGCATATTGTTATACATAACGCAACACACACACATACACGATACAAGATAGCAACCACTACTGGTCAAGATGGCTTCATTGCAAGCCTTCACTGTCGGTAGATAGGGCATGCTTCCAAGGGGCAAGGAGAGAATTAGAACTGATATATATGTCCCTTCTCAGTTTGATGTTTAAGCACTATGAGATGTAATGGCTCTTCCTCTCAGACGCCTGGGTGATGCTTTCTCCGTCGCATTTTAACCTGTTGGAGTAAATAACCACTTTAAAATCTGACCATACAACATTATAGACCAGGGTATCCACCAAAAAAACATCCCCACACTATAATACAATGACCCAGCTATCCCTTGGCACACACAGACACTTTCCAGGGTCTACCCTATAGCCTCAGCTCCCTCGACAAATGTGTGACAGTTGTACTGTTCTGCCATTTTGTCACTCTTCTCTCTCATGACTCAGTTGATGATCAACCACTGGGGAAACCAGATAGCTGGTGCAGTATTGCCATGGGTCAGCAACATGTCCCTCACTAGCAAATCTATAGGAATACAACCCCCAGCCCGTTCTACCCCCGACAAGTTCTGGGTTGGTAGCAGCCATTGCCTGGCTTGCACATGAAATAGTACCTACACATGCAAATCTAGGCTCAGTTAGTATCATAGCATAATCACTGATCACAGGAGATTCATTTTGTGGTACTTACAATGTATGACCATGTAAATGAACAGTAAATCCATAGACAGGACCAACCTGCATGTATCATCTGATGCATCTGGACCTTCTCTCTGGGGCCTTGTCTTCTTGCTTTGATGTATGCTACCTATCAACACTTCAGAGTGATGATCCACGCACAACAGTATTAGCACTATTGGGATCACATGAAGAGTTTCCAATCCCGGGTAGGGACTAGCCTTGTTCCCAGGCCCATACGCGAAACGCGGAAGTGGGCCTGGTGATACTTGGCAAAATTCCCATATGTGCTGAGCTCAGCAGTCTTGATTTCGGGTAGGCAAATTACGTTCGTCCATTTCCAATTTACTGCGTAGTAATTACATTCTTTACCCCGTGAAAGGTGTATCTGGCCATCAAAACTCACCTCTGGTCGCTCCTTGGCAAAGACGTTCTACTTAGCCATCACCAACAGCTACCTTTCGCGTGATTTCGAATGCATCCAAGTAAGGAATGTAATCGATTACGCAGTAATGCTGACCGTGTGAGGGCCTGGGTATGAGGCTAGGTAGGGACTATATTGATACTCCCATTGACGGCGTAGTCAGAACTGCGACCGGGGCCAAGAAATGTTGACCGTCATTTTTGCTGCTTGACCACTTGGCCGCATCGCAAAATCTCTCATGATGGTTTACGCATGAAACAGCAGCATATTACACCGAGCAGTGCACCAGCCTATCGCTTTTTCACAACTTTGAAGTCTCACATCAGGCGGCTGCAGCTACCCGCTCAAAAACTATGGCTTCAATTGGCACGCCATTTTAATCATCTTTACGCATGTGCGCATAAACGATCACTTAGCAACGATACGTAATTATTACTCAAGATCGCTGAATTAGAAACACAGCGGGGAAGATGTGATCAAGCGTTGCATGCGTCAATCAAAGTTTCGAGGCACTCTAGCTCTATGTTACTACCTACTGTATTCTGTGAGGGTGAATGCCTATCTCAAGACTCATTACTACCTACTGTATTCTGTGAGGGTGAATGCCTATCTCAAGACTCAAGTATGGTTTAACAACATATGAATGGTAATATAAACTGCCTATGGTCTTCAGACAGGGAGAACTGGCTTTGTCATCCATCCAGGGAAGGGTTGACTTCAGATGCCCGGGCCTGCATGGTTCTTCAGCCAATGCTGGAAGTGTAATACCTGAGTAATATTGTCCATATACCAAGGCAGGGACACCTACTGCCCAGGTGCCTATGAGGTTGCTGACTTCTGCTCTGTGACAGCAAACTTCAGCTCAAACATGCGCCTGCTGCTAAACAAAATGACATATTACACTCCTGGTATAGGAAAAATTGTGCCGCGTAATGTAATTACACTCCTGGTATAGGAAAAATTGTGCCGCGTAATGTAATCTAAACAACCTTTGACTACCTTAGGAATGGCCTACAAAGATTCTGACTACACCGTCATCATCACTATCATGCAGTGACCCAAGCGTACAATTTTGGTTCTCAAACTCACCTTGGTGGTGGAGACAAGCGCTTTTGTCTCGCCGGGTCCGCCATTGCTCGAGCGCTCTCTCCGACTTCCGGTGGCAGTACCGTTCTTAGCAAAGGCACACGAAGATTCTGACCACATGGCTGTGATCGCTGTCGTTCACTGACGATAACATGCCAAAACTCACCGTGCTGGGAAAGTTGTAAGTGCTGTTATAATTTCGTGTCTTCCCTTCGGTCGCGCCATT